>OY740766.1:126868738-127468738 GCA_963513935.1 Aphrophora alni | reverse complement strand
TATATGACATTTGTTTCAAAAATAACCAACTTGAACTTTGCCCACTGAAACAAGTGAATCTTAAAAGGAGAGCTGACATAAGACAGGTGACAATACAATATTCTGTTGTCACTTTTATATATCTTGGTATATTTTTTATATTTCAATATTTTTATTATTTTATGGTTTATTTATTACACTCGATACATTTCCATCTATTTAGATAAAAAAAAGAAGAATGAGCTTTAAAATGGCTGTTTTTAACAAAAATATATATTAACTTATTTTACAACAAACTCGCTAAAGTTCACATTGAATTTGTTCCTTTTAAAACAGATGCAGTATACTCTATATTTGTTATGTTCATTATGAACCCAATTTCCCACAATTCTAGTTACACTAATCTTGATATTATATATTTCTATTTTGTTCAAAGTAATTTACATCAAATCTCATCCATAATTTTCCTTTTTGATGATGTCTATCAATTCTGACAATATAAATATATATTACATAATTTACAGCTTTTATTCATTCATTTTTGTTTTGTTAAATCCAATTTTATTTCATATAGCTATAGGCCAATTTGTCAATGCAAAGAATAGAAACAATTTTATTACCCATTATTCATAGCTAGTTCCCCCCCCCATCTTCACACTCCCTTTGTGTATCCCATTCTACCCCCTCCCCTCATTGAGTATTGGAATTGGTATTGGGAGTACTTGGACATTTCTGGTGTCGGCACGTCCCTATTAATAACTTTTAATTATGTAGCCTACTTACTCTTTGAATACATACTATTCTGTGATTCATGTGTACATATTTTGTATATGTTTACTTCATCTATAATCTATCGATCACAAAAGTTGTACTCTAGTAACTCATCGAGTATGTTCCTTTCTTCATTTTGAAATTTAACTTTTAAAAATGAGTAAAACAAATAAGGTATCTGTGTTAACCCCTTAATGGTCAGCGACGTAATATTACGTCAGTGAGCTTTTCAATAAAATGTGCCAGTGACGTAATAATACGCTAGATACGTTTTTTTTTTTTTTCCTTTTTTTTCGGGTTCAAATCCCGCGGGGGACCATACATTTTTAAAACTCCAAAAAAATTATGCTCACTATTCAAAAGGCACAAAGTCGCATGAAAAAAAAAAAAAAAAAAAAAAAAAAATCTCAATTTTTTGCATTGTGATATATATATTTGTGTGTGTATGTATGTATACAAGTTTACGCTCTATATACATATTCATAAATAGAAATATACATATATATTTCATATATCCTTACAGATTCAAAAACCTAACCTAACCCTAAAACATTATCTATGGCAAAAAACTAAAAATTTTCAATTTTTACAAAGGTTTTTATGTTTTTGACATTATTTCCCATCATTTAAATTTTTTTTTAAATCAACATTTTTGTGTTGTTTTTGGTCAATTTTAATCATCCGTTAAGGGGTTAATCTAAGGTTTTCAATATCAGTGTCAGTTTCTTCTCGAACCTCCGCTCTTTCAGAAACAGGAATTCCTAATAAATACTTCCACACCACCGATTGGTAATTCTTGTTCGAAAAATAAATTAGCTGTAATCGTCATATTAAAGACAAAGATCAGCTCTCTGTGACTAATATTCATTACAAATCAATATGTTCAATACTAATGTATCATATACTATATTTGCAGAGTTTGTGTAAAATTTCCCACCAATTTCAACTAACAAAATCGACTTCGATATCAACTTGGTTGTTGTGTTGACTATAGGTTTTACAGTCTGTCCTACTTCAAATTGTTGTGGTTTAAATTGATATTGAACTTCTGCTAATTGCCGATATATTGTCCTAATTTCAGACACTTTATAAATCTTACCAAAATTGATCATAGTGTTGGATATGATTTATTAATTTTTGATTATATTTATCCAAAGAGTGTCCTCTATTCTTGGGACATACCAGGTTTTATTTAATTTTTTAATCCTTTAGATACATCGTAAATCAACTTTGTGTGTTATATTTGATTTATTAGATATGTGTGTATGTTTCCTAACTGCATGTGTATAACTTGTATATTTCAAATAGTCAGTTACAACGACTATATATGTGCCTGTTCTTATAATCTAATTCGGAGTAAATTGTGATGTAGTTGTTTTTCTATTTACAGCTCTGTCCATAGACTGTATTTTACTACATGTATGTAGAACTATATTGAATCGAAAAAGAAAAGTAAATAAATCATGAGGGAACAATATTTAAGACAGCATATCAGAATTATTAAAACTAACTTTAAACACAAGCAAATCTAGTTTAAATCCAAATTGTTTACAGATTAATAAAATACAACTTTTTAAAATACCAAAAATATATATTGAAATAAAATTCAAACCAATAATGAAGTGTGAAGCATTAATAACTTTACTACAAAATTTAATATTGTCTTGGTTATCAAGCAACAAAAAAATACCAGTCACCAAACTACTGAGAGTGACCCTATTTTGTGGAAAATGAACATCCAACAGATGTCAGGTGTAATTCCTCACTTACAGGCTGACTGCCTGTTACTGTTCATATATGTACATTGTACACAGACCCATCCTCACCACCCCCCCCCCCACTGGAGATCAACTCTCCCGTGCTTTATATGTTTCTGTGGAAATAATTTAAGTTGGATTTTTTTAGAACAAACTCCATAATCAACTGCAAATATATATTATTTTATTTAAGATTTGTTTATATAAGATTTGTTTAACCTACTGAATCCAATTCAGTTGTGAATATATACTAAAATTTATAAGTGTGGTTATTTTAATATATTATAAATATATTTTATAACTACACAATACCAACTGTAGTATTTAAGATACAATATACCAATTGAATTTGTATAATTTATACCATGTGAATAATATTAATATTAGATTGAATACCAATTCCAAATAAGGAAGTAAAACTATAAAGAATAATGTTGTCATTTTAATAGTTTGAGAAATGATATATTGTTAAATTTGTGTAGTAAATGAATTTTAATTATATTTGTAATTGTTCGTGTACATGTTTTTATACTATTTTTTTCCATCTGCGTTTACTGTGAAGTAACAACAGGTTTTAAAATTTTATTATTTTATATTGTGTCTTAATTTGTATTACTTTTTGTGTTAATTTAACAATTTGTGCATGGAAAATTTTAACTTTTCTTAAAAAATGAGAAATGAAACTTGTTTATAGATTTAAATAACAAAGTATTTGTTTAAATTTTCAAAATTTTTATAAGTCTTTGTCATTCAATAGATTTTTATAATAAAATATGTGTGAAATAGTTCAAATTAAACCTAGTCAAATGAATATATTTTTATGTATTCATTAAATGTTCTATACATTTTATTTCCATTGGATGAATGAGATATGAATTATATTCTCAATTAAATGGATCTCAGAAGTAATCTGGTCTTATTTTATGATCTCATTAGACTTAAGTTATTAATATATTATTTAAGTTTTTTATTATGTAAAACTGTAGCTAATCTTTCTTTTCTGTAGCATATCAGGTTTATTATGTCTGTGTAAAAAAAGGTCAAAAGAAAGAATGAGAGCATATTTTGTAACTTTAAATTTAATGAGTAATGAATTTACAACTACATTTGAACACATATATATATATATATATATATATATATATATATATATATATATATATATTAAAAGGTAAAAATTATTTGTTAAATTTTTTAAATCTGCATATCTTTTTTATTTTTCAACATAATCACCATTGTTTTCCATGCATTTTTGATATATTTTTAACAGTTTCCTTATTTAATCTCAGAAAAGTCGTCCACCAGCAGTTTCTTGCACCACAGTTAGTAGACTCAGCCTTCAATTTGTTATAATTTAAATAGTGATGCAATCCAAGCCATTAGTTTATATGCCCAAAATGCTAGTAGAAAATTTCCAAGTCTTAAGTTTAAAAACAACAAAACAGTTTTACCTGCTGTATGAGATCGAACATTATTGTGCTAAAACACATACCCACTGGATTAACAAGCCAGTATGTAACATCCAGTACTTGTTAGTAGTAATAGTCGCTCTATAAACACAATCAATAGCGACGAACATTTTTATTTAAATTCTTTATGTGTTGTCATTGCTTTGACTGTTCTTTGACTCGACTCATTACTATTGTGCAACTGCTATGTTCTTTGTCATGACATTTGTTCGTCCATCCTTAAGCAATGACACCTTTGCCTAATTTTATTGTCACTCAACGTCTGGCTTATAAACCTGAAATAGTTTTCATATAAATGTTGAGCTTGTAAGAGCTTGACTTGTGAGATAATATTAGATAGAATATTTGGTGACTTTGTCATTGAAATGCGTTTAATTAAGTAAACATATTTTTTGTCAGAACTTGTGTACGAGTTTTATTCTATCTCAAAAAATTGCCTATAAATTTCAATATCACTGTACTGTTTTTTTAATTATTTATTAGTTTTGCTTACAAATACGTACCACAGCTTGGAACTCAAATTTGAGGTGATTATTTATCATATCATCCATTTTAAATCGCTCACACAACACAAATTATCAAATTCAGACAAAATTAAATTATAAACATCTGGTTTATAATAAAACACATGTGCAATCATGATTCATTGCTCCAGTTAAATACATTTTCAAAGTGGACTTTCCCTTAAAAATGTGCATCGTATATTCGAGGCAATGAAAAAATGGTGTCCAAAATTATTAAACATCATGACCAAAATGAAATGTACCATTTCGTTTATAACATTACCAATTTTAACTGGTTGTGAGTTGATATGTCTTGAAGAATAAATAAATTGCATTGTTCAATAACATTAATCTTGTACAATAGTATTATATATAGTGAATCTTGATGTGATATATAGATGTGTGTAATTATTCAACTATTCGTAATTTACAAATCGAAACAAAAAGAAAATTATACCTTAAATGAGAAGACAAATTGCAGTTTACTGAATGGAATACACATTATAATAAATAGGTAAATGACTGTAGTGAATATATTATAAACTTCTTTGTTTTTGCTTGGATATAAATAATTACTGTGAGAAAATTTTTTGCTGTTCCTAGCTTCGTTTTCCTATTTTAATTTGTTAACACATATTGGAATAACGAGTCACCTTAACTATGGAAATTTAAAAGGCAAAACTAGGAATGAGAGAACATTGTACTTAAAATATTTATTGTCAAATCAATTAGAACGTATTAGAGCATAAATAAAAATACACAAACAATAATTGTGTTACTTTAAAATTAAAAACCTGCACCGAGTTACAGATTACAACATTTTTATTTTAAATGATATTTTATATTTGTGTTTTTTTCTGGTACTTTCATTTTAATATTTAAACCTAATTAATACAAATACAGTATTACTTTTATTACATCATCTATGTTTTATAAATTGTATTGAAAAAGACTATTGAATCATAAACTGAAAATGTATGTGTTACAACAGCCTAATTGCAAACATGATTCCTTATACAGACTTTAGGCTGTTGCAGCGATTGTCAACAATATTGAAGTTGGATTTATAGGATGTATGCTGAGTCCTTTGTTTACTTCAAGTGTCAATGTTTCAATCATTTTTATTGTTGAGTCCAATACATTCACTGAAAACATTGAAACAAGAGTACCGTATCTCACGGAAGCAATGAAGATATCGGACTCCTGCAGAAAGACCATTGTAGTATGATTAAAACATAGGCAATTAACATCAAAAAAATATACAGTGTTTATAGCCTAAAAATATAATTTTAAATATTGGTGATGCCTTATAATTCACATTGGTGCTTCATGATTTTGTCATATAATGATAAATCGTAATACTTGACTAGTGTTACGGTTATATTAACTTGATTACTACATACGGTAGTGATATTTTCATTACATCAATCTAAGTAATTATAAATGTTGTGTGTGTATTCTATTACTATAATTTCATAATTTAATTCTCATAGATGACTTATATATTTATTTACTCTCTACTATATATGTATCTAAATTATTATTATTGTATGATAAAGAGATATTACATTTATGTGTTGAAGTATATAATATACTTGCCAATATTATTAGAATACTATAGGTCATTATGACTATAAAGGTTTTTGCCCTTAAACCAGAAAAAATAACTTATTGAAATATAAATAATTGTGTTAAAACACATTAATAAAATTGTGTACATTATTTATTATAAGTAATTGTGATTATTATTATGGCATGTATTTAAATATATAGATAATAATAAGTTAATAGACTATTGTTCTATATGCTAAAGCGTTTGTTAAATTTATTTAGCATATTATACACCAATATATGGGTATTTGTATTGTAATTTTTATGCCAAATTTACTAATGTTTACTTATGACTAAGAGGATCTATAGTACATGACCTTAATTGTACATTCTTTATGTTTTTTAAATTAATATCGGCTAACCTTATTTATCTTACATTTTCTCGATTCTATTCCATGATGTTTTACACAGTTATAGGCTATAAACACAATCACTATAGATTGTTACTTTTTTTCTGTTTGCATTATTGAGCTTATTGATATTGACATTGACCAGTTAGTTGATTATTTAACATATTAGTTGATAACTTGGACCATTTTTAAAAGTCATATTTGATTGCTTCAATTTATAAAGGTTCTTTTTTTAATTTCTCAAATGTTAATATTAACAAACATACTGGAATGCAGGAAAACTATTTATTTTTAGGTGTGTTCATTTTTGGCTTAGACAAGTTTAGAAATTTGTTTTATAAAAATGTCTTTTTGCATATATGGATGACCAATTCTCCTGTGAAATAATGTTTTATTTTTTTATTTATGGAGTCTGTACGAAAGATAGGTTCCTAATTTATTATTTATATCGCTGTTAATTTTATTTCTCTGGGCACTGTTTGTTTTATTAAATCTTCAAAGTTCCTAAATATGTTTTGGTTGTAATATTTAATTGGCTTAGTAATTTTCTATTCAATTTATACTTTAAAATCATTAATCTTAAAATACTGTAAACCTTTAAAGTTCTTCTCAATTTCACCTTACTATAAAAAAAATCATTAGCATTTGTTTTATTGTTCTTTTAATATTATAACTTATATATTCATAAAATATGTGTGTAAGCAACTTACTATAAAGAATATATTTCATCTTATATACATTTATATATTTATACAAATTTTGAATAAAGATTTTTGTTAAGTAATCAAAGTTTTTAATTATAATTTCCTAAAGATATTCCCAATAGCTGAAGGATAGTATTCACTCGGCACAACACATTATATCCTTACATAAATTTAAAATTTAAAAATCTGAAATGGGATTAAAACAGAAGTATCACCTTTTAGTTACAAAGCTTCTAGATTCATTTTAAATAATATATATATATATATATTCTTTGTTTCTCTGTTCTTATAATCATATCAACATTTACAAATGTCACACAATTAACATTTCCTGGAGTTGAAATAACTTTTAATAATTAAATAAAATGTTTTTAAAATTGAGATAACTACTAACAATGACTACATAAATACTATAAGACACAACATAGGATAGGGAAATAGTCTACGCTTTACGGGTGCTGTTCGTCACAAGTTTGACACACAGCTATCAGAAAGCGCTAGCAGCAGGTGCTTGACTGTACGCATCCCACTTGGTTGAGACTGTACAACTGTTGACCTCTCTCTCACAAACCTTCTCACTTACTTCCGTCAGCATAGTCAGTGTTGTCAGTTCGTGCGCTGAGATAAGCGATTCTCGACCTTCCCTCGCATCTCTGGTCCCGTATGTGGCATCAGTGCGTTTTCTCTTACCCGCCTGAAACATTGTTTGACCGTAGAGCCACCTAGCGCCAGTCACATCAACGCCACCTAGCGGGTATTGGTCAACTCAAGAATAAGCGTAGAATATTTAACATGGCCATGTCGTGTCTTATAGTATTTATGTAGTCATTGCTACTAAGCACATCAAAAGAAGAGATTTTTTTTAGAGTACATAGGAATTAGAGTTTACAAATTTAAACACCTATTCAAAACCAACTGCTTTCTAATAAATGTTGTTTTTGGTGACAATACCAGATCTGAAGTGTATAGTTTTGAAACTTATTAAATTGATTTAAATGTGTCCTTTCTTTTAATTTGATGAAACTCTGATTATTATATTTTTCATTGTGTGTTACCAAAACCTGTGTTGCATTTTCTGCAAAATTAATCAAAGCTAGAGGGAGAAGAAAATTTAGAATTTCCTAACAATCTGTGTCAGTAACAGAATTTTAAAAAATGAAAACTCGAGGGTAATATTTTGTTTAATCTAATCATTAAATTTGAATTAAAATGAACTTAATTTGCTTGGCTTATATTGAAATTTGATGTATCATTAGATGGAATATAAAATTTCTCTCCAGTAGTTTGATTAAAGAATCCAGCTCCATATCCTTTGACTTTTTAAATCAACAAGGAGCTCATTATAGTGAATACAGGTGTAGCGATTCTGAGGTCTTAGCTCAATCTACCCCTGTCTTGGGTTAGAGCCCACACTTTCATTTTCATTCATGAATTTCTTAACCAACTATTGTTATCTTCCGACCCTTACACTATCTGATTATTCGAGGGCTAGAGGTCTTTATTTTATATTCTCGTTTTCCTTTTTATATAAAACAGTGATTACTCAGAGGTTTTTTGCCTTTAAACAACAAAGAAAAAACTAGATAAACTGAGTCATCCATATAGATATTTACATACTCCCTATACACTGTAATTATCATTACAAGCATCATCAGCTGAAAATAGAGTTGCTCACCCTAGAGACAATGTCCAGTAGTTCAGTTTTGATATGAGCAAGTCATGGTCAACAAGATAAACAGCATACACCTTCTCAGGATGAAAGTGAGATAAACTTGATAATATAGTTTTAAAATTCTTCCTCTAAATAATCTCTTGTTAGATGGATGGTTGAACATCACATACCTTAACAAATTATCATAAAATACTATGAAATTTTAAGGTTTTAAAATATACTTTCTCATGGTTCTACACAAAGTTCAATCACTATTGAATCATAACTGGTTGTTTAAAGGGCAGACCCTCAAAACATCAAATCGAAAAACCTGAAGCTTGATTATATTAGAATTTGCTGTCACAGTCACAGCAATATCCAATCCTTGCAGTGGCGGCTCCAGCGGGTAGGCCCGGGCCTACCCAACTTATTTGGTTTTCGGCCGGTGACACGCCTAAATGTACATATTACCGATTTAAGGTGTATTAACGAGCTGTATGGTTTACTTTGATTTAAATATTATTTCTCAACAACTACTTTTGTGATACTTATAGGCAATAAAATATATTACATAACTTATCATAAAATAACAAAAATATTTTTATTTTTCATAGTTTTAAAATTAACTGTGTGGTGTATGCTTTTATCTTCAATAAGCAGTCCCCCCTTATCCTAGGGGGTATTTACCCAGGTCCCCTGCCATAGTCATGACACCTCTAAACTGTGCCTACCCAAAAAATAAATCCTGGAGCCGCCCCTGAATCCTTGAATGAATGATAAAACTGGCTCTGTATGACATTATCAGCTTTCTAAGATTTCTACCCCAACCGCTTCTAGTCGAACACCAATCCTAAATTTTTGGACTACTAGAGCAGTACACATATTGTAATAAAATTTTTGATCTCTAGTTTTGTATCAATATCGATCCATGGAGTGTGGTGAATTTATTTTAGAGCACTACTTTATTATGGTTTGTGGATCAAAACACTGGTCCTTGCCTTGCCACCACACACCACACACAAGGACAAAACCTTGAAGGAAATAAACCACTGGGAAAAATAGAGAATCTTTCTTTAACCCACTTTGAATGAAACTGCAATACAATCCTGCCATGTTTCACTGATCAGGTTATTTGATACAACAAAATAAATAAATTTTAGATATTATATCCAAAATACATTTTTTTAATATTGTTTATAGTTATTTTAACAGCTGGATAGGTAAATCAAAGAGAAAAAATTGTTGTTACGAATTAGATGATGATAACTTAGTTACCGAAATATACATCAATGAACCATAATAAAATAAGCTAATAAATTTTTGCCAAAAGTTTATTTGTGTTGTGTTATTATTGTAACCAACTTGTAGTACAAGTGTTTACAATCATATACGGTAATACATCTTAACGCCACCGCCGTAGAAGTTGCGCTAATGCGCATGCGCCAATAAAGAGCAATAATAAAATTATTGAAGTTAATAATTTACTTACTTTGTGATATAATTATATATCAAGGTAGCTATATATATATATATATATATATATATATATACACACACCTAAAATACTATCAAATCTAACGTATTTATAGGTTAACGACTTGTTGGACATAATGACAAATGTTTACTTTTACAGCTCATGTTTATCCGTGATCTAATTTCAAATTATTAACTTCAATAAACGTACGAAAGTTTTGGCCAGGTGGTTATATATATATATCACAAAGTAAGCAAATTATTAACTTCAATAATAATTATTGCTCTTTATTGGCGCATGCGCATTAGCGCAACTTCTGCTGCGGTGGCGTTAATACGTAAGTACCTCATATACACTTAATTAATGATATATTATTTGACTTTGAAAATATATGAACTGGTGTCATTACCCCGGACTGTAGAAGTGTTTACAATCATATATACACCCAATGACATATTTGACTTGAAAAAATATCAACTGGTGTCATTACCCCGGGACTGTAGACACAGTCTGAAAATTTATTAGATCTTGCAGGCAGCCTCAATCGCCATTACAGTAGTTATCTTTGATGCGAAATAAATTTTTCATTATTAGTAAAATGCAGCACAAATTGTAAACATATACAATAACGTTGGAACGATCTACCTCTAGTGGGACAGTAAACGTGACTCATAACGAGTGTAGTCGAGTATAGACGATTCAGTGTGTCACCGACCCGAGCGCATTTGATGTCAAATGAAGCCGAGTAAACCCGATTCAGATTAACCTACCCGAGTGTGATGGTTCACTTACATTGTCTCCTAAGCAAAAACGCGCCTTGTCACTTCTATAAACTATTTAATTTACAATGTACTAAATAACTACAGACCCTTTGGTCTATAGTGCCGTGCTCTGATTATATTATACCTAAAAAGAGCAGACTTAAAAGCGGGCGAACAGAATGGAATTTTGTACCTAACTTGAAAGATGTGAAATCACATCCCGCTACATTGATTATCTTACACATGAGCTCACGTCAAAATAAGACAGCTGCAAACAAATTAATGTTGTATGTAAAATATATACGAGTTCATTGTACATTAATTTAATAGATTGTAACCATACATTTTTATTCATAAACTATTGTTTCATTATGTGTACAATCAATATTAATGTTACAGTGCATAGTGATATTATATAAATTAAAAATGTTTTTGTTTACAATATTTTAAAATAAATAGCATTTTATGCTTAAATAATACTGCTTTCCACTTTATAAAATATTACTTTTTTTAATATGATATGTATGTATGTAGGTATGTTTATTTTTACTATCAAAAAATTAACAGTTTTAAATTAAGCCATTATGTACATACTTTTACTTAGGATTTAGTTATTTAATAAAAGTATACCACAATGTTATAAATAATATTCATATAAAATTATACAATTTAATTAATTATATCTATATAATAGTACAAAAAGGAACAAGATATCAAGGGGGCTGAAGGATATCTTCTACTGTAAAATCAATCAACAATCAATAATTCATAAACTTACTTTTATGAAGTAGTCTCACTTCAATACTTCAATTGAATTTAAATTTAACTCGATTTCAATGGCTGAAAACAATGTTGGTTTGTATTGCAATTTTAAGAGATGTCGAACTGCTATTACTTCTACTTGTTGGATATCCAGCTGTTCACATGTTTTATGTAATAACCATGCACATAATGATAACATTATCAACAAAAGATGTCCTGTCTGCAATAGCATGTTAGACAGACAATTTGATTTTGTACAAGTTAATATTAACCCTTCAGAAGAATATAAATCAGTAAGATATTTTAATTATATAACACATTTTGATTCAAACACTAGAGCATCTCTAACTGGATAAGTAGGCCTATTTGCTTTTAACCATTGCATTGTACTCTACATAGTCCAGTTAATTATTAAAATTAACAAACATAACTTGACTAGCAGAGATATTAGATAAACCAATATATTTGATATATATATCTCATTGTAATTACTAAACCTCTGGTACTTTTGTATAATCTACCATTTTGGTGTTTGTAAAGTTACAAAACTATGTTAGTGAAATAGACATGTTTAATAATATAACCTATTAATTGATGGTATGTTTTTACACAATTGAAATGATTTAAACTGAGTTGTAAAGTTAATTTCAGTTTAGACTAGACATATTGTTACTTGTAGTCTTACAAACTATGAATGTGCTATTCATAATCTAATACTTTATACTATTATACAGCAGTTCTGTGTTGTTTTACTACAGCTGTTTCTCAGAATCATAATGGGTATCCTCAGACTGGCTTATACAAAATCATTTCATGTGTTACACCTCAATATGAAAATACTGTAATTGTTAACTATTTGTAATCAAACGAAATAATTTGATCTTCTGTATCCTTTCAGCTTGCAAACTGTGTTCACACATTATAAAAAGCACAAATAAATAATAATATTTATAAAATGGTTAAAATTTTAAAATATAATTTATAAGCTGTAAAAAATGTAGGTAACAGGATAATTAAAAAAAAAAAAAATACAAACAGTCACAATAAAATAGTCCACAAAAGTCTGTGAAAGTTAGGACACATACTTGCAATGTTACTGAGGATAATGTTATTTCATTAAATAATAATAAGAAACTAAGCTGTCTAAAATAAATAATACACTTTTTCTAATTTGACAGTGATTCTTAAACACTGGATATAGAAAGAAGTGAATACAAAAAAATATCATTTAAATGTCTTGTAGGTTAGACCACATTCTTGAAGTATTTTTTCTGAGAATGGTATTTTATTCTTTTAAATAAAAAGATAAAAAACAACTTTCAACACAACATTACAATTTTCTACACTGAATAACACCGATCACAATAAAATAACAAAATACAAAGTACAGATCAAAAGCAAAGAAACTAAATGCAACACTGAATAATAAACTCAATTGAGTTATAAACTAATTGTAAAACAAACAACAGTCATCAAAAATGGAAGGCGAGTAACAGCGGGAACTGTTGTGTAACCCAAATTTAGCAAAACTGGGTGTGCTACAAAAATGTTGTATGAGCCAAGGCCCATTCCGGCCAACCCTAGGTACTGCCTCTGCACATTATGATCATGTAACACAAAATAGGTCATATCACTTGAAACTATTTATGCTTAGGCAGTAAAACAAGGAATCATTTTGTCAACAAAATTCAGATGGTATCTCTAAGTAATTTGTCCAGACAAACATTTTAAGCACAAAACAACACAAATATTTTTATTCTTACTAATTAAGATGATGTTGAACCCCACAACATTACGATCCTTTGCAAACCTTGGTCTCTCTCAAAACAGATGCACTTTCTCTTTGGTTACCAGCTTTTATTCTCATGCTCACTCTCAACCATCCCAGATAATCCATGACATCATCTATTCACCTCTACCTGAGCCGTTCCTCCTTCTCATTGGGTTTTCAGTACTATCTTCTTAACAATGCTTTCTTCTTCCACTCTCTCAAGATGCCCTCAGCCATTTTAATCTGAATATTTTAATTTCAGCACCAGATCTGGAACCTTATAAAAGTTTCTAATTTCCTGGTTAGCTCCTATACATCAAATATCATTTTTCTACATTGTATCAAATATCTTTATGAGTACCTTACTTTCCAAAAGAGTTAACCATATTTCACTCTTCTTTATTAGCATCAGTTTTGAATTTTTGTTTTTATTGTACACTATAAAACTTGTTAATATGTCACTCCATAAATCGTCATATTCTGTAATTCGTCAACCCCCCCCCCAAATTCAGTGTGAATTAATAAACATCCGGCTGGTCTTGCTTATTGTTTAATCCCATTTGAGTAAGGCACACTATCATTTGTTGACACTTGACACTATAGGCTACAAATAAAACTTGCTTTTCTTTTCTTTGATATAAGGACTTCTAAGAATTGATACTGAATATCTGTTCAGTATCAATTCTTAGAAGTACATTCAGTAAAGTATGGCACTGTGAATATACTACCTTTCCCCTTATCTGTTGCATGGATGCTGCATACCTAGATGTTGACTCATCCTTCATCCTTTAAAGGCTTCACAAACAGTTATGAACAGTTGCCTTAGTATAGTACAAAGTTTGTATACAGTGTACTCTTCCACTAAGTTTCATATGTTTCTATAGTGGGATCAGTTTAAGGATTTTGTTTTGTTCTGTACAGTACTGTGTTTGTTGATTTGTGTTTCTAGTGACGTTTTGTTTTCATTAAACAGTAATGGCTACAAAAATACCTCAAATTACAAAACTACAGATCTGCTAATGAAATTTGAAATTCTACAACGTCTTAGAAAAGGAGAAAGTGCCAGCAAACTTACCGAAATCTATAAAAATCCAAGAACATCGATCAATTAATGACATAAAGAAGAATGAGAACAAGATCGAAGGTTTATGGCAAAAATGGAAGTTTAGGATGGTGCTGTTAGTAAACAGATGAGACTTACTCTACTGACAAAAATGCAGTTAGTTGAGGCTATGTATCTCTTGTACATACAACAATGAACTTTAGGCTTACCTCTGAGTGGGCAAATTTTAATTAAAAAATCTCTAGAAATGAACACAAAAGTTAAAGGAAATCCTGAATTCAAGGCCAGTGTAGAATGGTTGGGAAAATTTAAAGCAGCAACACAGGATTCAGTATCTAGACCCTCTAATTTCTAACCTTCAAACCATTGCCTACCACAGGATTCAGCAGTTTTGAAACATCATTACTGGAAAATATTTCTACAAAATTAAATTTCTTATGATTATGTTACGCAATTAAAGATGCAATTTTCAACATTGCCGTCACGTGGAATAACATTCCAAACAAATGATTGTTGCACAGTTGGAATAAACTTTGGCCATTAGAAGAAGGTAACGAAGCTGACAACATTGAAAACGAACAATTGTTTTGTGAAGTAGCTCAAGTATAAGAAAAAAATCGTACTTTTCTAACAGAAGAATGTGAATTACACAATCTTTGTGGTTAAATGTTGATCATTCAGATTTGGGGTACAAGATTTTGAATGACAACGGGATAGTTGAATGAGTAATTAACAAGGACACCAACAATGACCAAGAAGATGATGAAGATGTCATATCTCATTATCAAAGTGTTCATAGTAGTAAAGAAGTAGAAGACATGTTAAAGTGCATTCAATGGTATGAACAGCAACAAGAGGCAGACATTTCAAAACTAATCACAATGCTGCAAGTGCATTCGAAAGTTAATTTAGCAATTACAAAAGGACGTACAAAGTTAGTACATTTTTTCAAAAACTAATACTGTACAATAAATGCATGTAAATGAATGCAAATGAAATAAATGGAGTAAAAAGGTATTTGCTGTATATTATTTCTTCTAAATACTGTATTTATGATACTTAAAATAGAAACCAGTAGCCTACATCAACATTTCTATTGTATTGTTAAAATTTTCAAACCTCATCTATAATTTGTCTATTTCTATAATTCATAGCCCCTGGGCATGACGAGTTATCGAGTTTTCACTGTAACTTCTTTTATCGTAGCTGTTGATTTCTTAAAACTGTATATTCTCTTAAAAATAGTACAATGTTATTGCCTTAGGTTTAATTTATTTAACCATTGAAATTATATTTAAGAAATACAAGAACGTAAAGATCAATATGTTAGTTGAAAACTGTGTAGTTTTGTGGGTTTATGTTCAGAATGTATTAATGGGAGAGTAGTCAGATGATGTAATAGAGCATCTAGACCCTCTAATTTCTAACATTTCAAACCATAGCCTACCTTGGTGATGAGCAAGCTATTAATTATATAATATCAATGTTTGAACTACAAAAACTATATTTTTCAGATGGTTCTAGCAGGCTTACCTCCAGCCATAATTTTTGATATTGCATCAAGAGCAGTTTCATTTTGGAATTTCCAAAACCATATCAATCGAACAAAGCAATCGCTAAGAATAAACCATCTGACTACAAGGCTTGCTCAACTAGAGTCTTTGTATGAAACTATGAGAACAAAAGTAAGAAATGACATGCAAATGGAAGCAGTGAAAACAGAATGTAAGTTTATCAGATATTTTTTGAAACTGTTTCATTACATGGAATACGTAGCAATAAAAACTATTCTCATTTTAAATATTATTGATAACTAAGGATTTTTTCTCCTATAGTCTTTGACCCCAATTTTTATATATCCTTTTTCAAATTATCCACCTATCTTCTTTGTAGTTTTCCCTTACTACGTCGAAGACCTATCTAAATTGTCTCCACAACGTTATCTTTTTCTTTCTCTATCATTTACCAACAGGTTTGGCTCACATAATTCTTCCTGTTTTATGATCATAACTAACAATATGTGGAACTCCATAATAAATCTTATACTTTACCATTTATTCTTATTCTCTCTGCCTGTATCTCTCTTCACACAATCCTCTTTGTACACAATAAAGAAATTTTAGTTTTAAAACTTAACACGTATCAAAAACATTGTATATTTTATTATTGCTGTATGTTATTCTGCTTACTGGATTGCGTTGTTATCTGGCAGGAAGGTTTGTATTTAATTCAAATGTCAATTCTGGTGATACTCATCATCTCTATTACTTAAATAATGTTATATTTAATAAGTCATTTATAGTGACATCATGCAATGATACAGTCTATTAGCCTTTACCTGTAGTCTATCTAAAACACTGAAACCCCACCACAAGTTAAACAAGAAACCAAACTTGTGGTAGGGGTTTCAGTTTTTTAAATTGTTTACATTCACCATAGTGGTCATTAAACATCTATATACCTGTAGTAATTAAAAAACTTCCAATCAAACACAATTATACTACCATTCTATGTAATTAAAAAGTAGAAAATATTAAGGTATGAAAAGCAAAGATTTAAAATTGTGATGAAACCTGATGTCAAATGTAAAATGTACAGAATAAAAGCAGCAAGTATATTTTGATCGATGTAAATAAAATAAACCTAGACATTTGAAATAAAAAGAATATGATTAAAACTAATTATGATAGGCCTATGTAGAAGTAATTATTAAATATTTAAATTACCCATAATCTCAATACCGGTATCACAGTTAATAACATGACTTTTGAAGTAATGATCAACAAATTAACACAATTTCAAACTCGAGGCTAGTGTAAAACATTATTATAACAAATAATAATTATCTTATATCTAATAAACAATTTTATGATTGCTAACATTACTTCAAACATTCTAAATCAAAATGTTAAAGTTTTTCATTTATTACAAAATTATTTCAAGTGTTATCTTGGCAACAATAAAATGTTGGAAATGAAAAGAAGCCATCCCATTGGGCAAGATAAAGTAAACAAGAATGTGGAGAACCAATCAGAGATGTGACATTTTAGAGGAGGTTTGAAAATGACTTGTGGGTTCGAAATTGCTATATAAGAGTACAAGAGAATTCTGTATTTCAGAAGCAAGACCTATGAAAATAATGCCCTAAAAGTGTGTTTGATAGGTGAGAATAAAAACCTCGAGATATCTGTAAATATCCATCCAGTATTATAACTTTTTTGCTCAACTTCAACCAAAAACAAACGTTTAAATTCTCACTTATAAATTTTATAATGAAGAATCTGATCAATTAATCACCTGAAAGTTCCTCCTCTTTTTTTATGGAAGAATAACCTTACACAAACCTTGATATTTGATTTTGTTTAACAATTATTATTTAACTTCAATAAGACCTCCAATCAATAATTAGTTCTAAAGGGATTTGTTTATATTTGATGATTTATTCGTGCCAGTACGAGTTCCTCTCCCTGAGATATATTTAGATATTGGTCTGCAAAATAAACTTTTGAAACTATAACTTAAAATATCTACAGAGATATACTCAGAGATATATATTATTCATTATTAAAATTGTGAATAATAAACCAAAAAACTATAAACTTTTAAACCCATAAGTAGAATTATTACTTTAAAAACAAATTCTTTGCAACAATTGGTTCTTTTCACCTACTACAGCTTAAATAAATGGTTTTCCTCCTGTTCATATAAATACAGTATAATGTTAGGTAATGTTGACAATTTAAAATTTGTGTTTTCTACAAGAAGTAATTTGGATGTTTATAATCGAATTCTTGCCTTATACATAAGTTTATCTTTAGATTTCGATAACAAAATCTTTAAGATTATAAACAGCTGTATGGATAATTTTTGTTTTGGTATTGAAATAATAATAATACTCCAGCAACCAATTGTGTTTTCTAAGCTAGTAGTTTTATTAAGACATGATCTTATATTTAAACATCTAATTATAGTGCACCTTTAACGGCTATGTTGGAGTTGGGGGGGGGGGGGAAACTTACCATTAAGTATTCAAAATTTAAATATAACAGTTAAAAAAAAATGACATTTTGAGTAAAATCTAGTATTTATAGCCTTCAAGAATTTTTATACTCTTTTGTTTTTAGATAAGGTGAAAAATACTTGTTAAATGTCTTCTTTATATTGGTAGGCCTACTATTAATTGAACTTTGGCTTAGAGTCTTAAAGTTGTAATTTTCTTCTAAAGTAGTACTATTTGAATAATCGTAAGTTCTGAAGCAACATTTTAATTTGCATGACAAAAAAATGTTTTTCTAATGACAATCACATTTTATTCTTCTAAATATTTTGGAATAACAAAAAAATTAATAAAACCTTTCAGGAAACAAATTTACACCAGAGAGTTCAAGTTTTATATAGAAGTCTCAGAGTCGCTTATATGTTTAGAAATATAAAATATTTAATTTTAAAATTAATCTAATAACTGACTTGTTGATTGGAAGGCATGAAACCGAGAAGGCTTTCTCTTCTTCTAATAACTGTCCATTTATAATATGAGAATCTTTAACCTGTTCTCTGTGCAGCTATCTTTGTTGGGTAGCATTTCTTATTTAGTCTACTGTTGACTAGCATTCATGAAATTAATATTTTGGGTTCAGTGACAGTCAGTAATATTAATACACCATTTGAATTTTTGTTTTTCTTCTTGACTGACACAGTCGGCATTTATTTGTAGTAATTTATTACAAGTAAAAAAAAAATATGACATAGTAATTGAGGGGACTCAATAAATATGATTTGTGCTGTTGTTAGGCTTAACCTATGAGGGCACAATTTCCTATAAATGATTTAGCTATTATTAATTTAATTAATTCTCATTTCTGACATTGAAAACATCTAGTGACAATAATTAGAGAACTTTGGAATGTTGAGAGAACATAATAACCATATATCCATTCTCACAGACTTGACAATTTATGATTTCTCTAACATTTTTTTTATGTTTCTTTTCAGCATTACAAAATGAAGTAAAAATGCTTACCACCAGAATTCAAGATGCAAATAAATCCATATTTGATAAAAACCGACAAATACATAGTTTGAAGGTGAGATACTGTGTTAATTACTATGTGTCTATAATATGTAGGTTGTTTTAATATCAGGGCTTCAAATGCTCAAGGGTATCTTCTTTGTAGTAACTGTTAATTATTATTTACTGAAAATGATATGCTACTAGTAAATGATAACATTAAGTCTTACAAAACTAAACTTTGACTAATTTCAAATGAAATAATTTTCTTGTTTAAACATTTATATTTACAGCAAAGATGTGATGAACTGCTCAGAGAAAATGTGACTTCAAAGGCAAAAGAAGAAGAAATCACATTGTCGCAAAGGTCACCAATTTTTTCTTGTTACCCGATTACAATGGACCAATATGTTCAACAATCTCAATCACCTGACCCTTCCTTACAGCGACATGGCCACTATGGTAAATTAAATACTGTATATGTAATATTTCACTCATAATTATTCAATATGCTTTTTTTTTTAATTAATTGTTAGGAATAGATATGTTTATTCTACAAATACTAAACTATTTTCCCTGCAGCCTGCAATTAATTGTTAATTTGTTATACTAGTCCTTATTAGAAATTTACATATACTTGTATATACACATATACTGTATCCACATATACAGGGTTTTCAAAAAGTGTTAAGCTGATTTCAAAAATTCAAAACTTTTAAAGTATTTGAACCAAATGAATGTATCTTTCAAGGAAGTAATAGCGAAATATCCAAGTTTTCTTTATTATGACTGTATCTCAATCATGACCTCCACATGATGTCCAGAAGCCACACATACAAATAACAACTTGTCAAACAAGAAGTCAGTGCAGAAAACTCAGTGTGTTTTGTGGTTTGTCCAGTTTAGATCTCTAATTATTGTCCAATGGACTTTACAGTATGTTTATGGTACTGATACTCAGAAAAGGACCACAAGATGGTAAAACCAGTTTAAAGAAACCTTCAGTGTTGACATTAAAAAATCTCCTCTACAACCCAGAACATCTGACAAAAATGTTGAATGCACATAAGTCAGTCTTGTGTTAGAAACCCTAAAATCATTTGTAACCAGGAGTAGTTTGGAGCTTGGAATCTCAAATACAACAATTCGAACAAGAGTGAATGTGTGGCGCATCTTAAATCATGTTTGCGTGATACAATCATTTTTCTTTGCGGAATGTATAATCACAGGCATTACTTATTTGAACATTGAGGGAATAGTAGATTTTCCCGCAAGTGGAACAAATTAACCCTAGATTGTTAATCTATTTTTATTGTAATGTTATTACTAATCTTCGTCTCACGGACTACTCAGGAAAATTTTAACAAATTAATTATTTAACAAAACTTTAATTTAAAAATTTTACCTTAAAATACATGAAACTTGCTTAGATTTTGAATGGTTTTGTAGGTTTAATACATTTTAAGAACAAGTTACACATATTTTTGCTGCATGTTCAAGATAATAAAACTGATTACAAGTGTAGGATAAATAGCTTGACATTCTACTTTTTTGTATGTGGGACAGAAAGTTCATATCTTCCTTTGTGCTACTCCTGGGGATTGTGACTCATTAGCTGGAACATCATCTCAAAGACATCATCTAATCACCTCTACCTGAGCCGTTCCTCCTTCTTATTGGGTTTTCAGTACTATCTTCTTAACTATGCTTTCTTCTTCCACTCTCTCAAGATGCCCTTTTAATCTGAATATTTTAATTTCAGCACCAGGTCTGGAACCTTATAAAAGTTTCTAATTTCCTGGTTAGCTCCTATACATCAAATATCATTTTTCTACATTGTCTCAAATATCTTTATGAGTACGTTACTTTCCCAAAGAGTTAACCATATTTCAGTCTTCTTTATTAGCATCAGTTTTGGATTTTCGTTTTTATTGTACACTATAAAACTCGATAATATGTCACTCCATAAATTGTCATATTCTGTAATTCGTCACCCCCCCCCAAATTCAGTGTGAATTAATAAACATCCGGCTGGTCGTGCTTATTGATTAATCCCATTTGAGTAAGGCACACTATCATTTGTTGACACTTGACACTATAAGCTACAAATAAAACTTGCTTTTCTTTTCTTTGATATAAGGACTTCTAAGAATTGATACTGAATATCTGTTCAGTATCAATTCTTAAAAGTACATTCAGTAAAGTATGGCACTGTGAATATACTACCTTCCCCTTATTTGTTGCATGGATGCTGCATATCTAGATGTTGACTCATCCTTCATCATTTAAAGGCTTCACAAACAGTTCTGAACAGTTGCCTTAGTACAGTACAAAGTTTGTATACAGTGTACTCTTCCACTAAGTTTCATACGTTTCTATAGTGGGATCAGTTTAAGGATTTTGTTTTGTTCTGTACAGTACTGTGTTTGTTGATTTGTGTTTCTAGTGACTTATTGTTTCCTTTAAACAGTAATGGCTACAAAAACCCCTCAAATTACAAAACTACAGATCTGCCAATGACATTCGAAATTCTACAACGTGCCAAGAATTAGAAAAGGAGAAAGTGCCAGCAAACTTACCAAAATCTATAAAAATCCAAGAACATTCATCGATTAATGACATAAAGAAGAATGAAGACAAGGTCGAAGGTTTATGGCAAAAATAAAAGTTTAGGATGGCGCTGTTAGTAAACTGATTTACTCCACTGACAAAAATGCAGATAGATGAGGCTATCTATCTCTGGTACAAACAACAACGAACTTTAGGCTTACCTCTGAGTGGGCAAATTTTAATTCAAAAAGCTCTAGAAATGAACACAAAAGTTTGGAAATCTTGAATTCAAGGCCAGTGTAGGATGGTTGGGAAAATTTAAAGCAGCAACACAGGATTCAGCATCTAGATCCTCTAATTTTATTTCTAACCTTCAAACCATAGCCTACCACAGGATTCAGCAGTTTTGAACTGATTACAAGTGTAGGATAAATAGCTTGACATTCTTCTTTTTCGTATGTGGGACAGAAAGTTCATATCTTCCTTTGTGCTGCTCCTGGGGATTATGACTCATTAGTAGGAACATCGAACATCATCTCAAAGTATTTCTTCAATTTTCCATTTTAGATTCTTCTTCAAAGTTGGTACTTGAAGTCTGGCCTGAAGATGCAGTTTTTTAGCTCTTCACATACATTTTTGGCAAAGTCCCTCCAGCAGAATGGTTTTCTGTGTTTTTTATGATTTAATGAACATAAATCACAAAGGAATTGATTAAGGCACTGTTCTTAAGATCATAAAATATACAAAGTGACCATATTTTTGTCTTGTAGCTACTGGACATTTTGCCTCAAGAGTCTACTACTCCTTTTGTATAGTTGTAAAATCCCACGATATCTGTTTTTCCTGAGCTTTCAGAAATAGGGCCATTCTCATGTGAGTAGTAAGCAAGTACAGTAGACCATATTATTGTTTTTTTGTTTTTTTTCCGCTTTGTAGGATGTAGGATTTATCATGTTACTGTCATAACTGAACATCACTGAACTAAAACATTCCTTGAACTCATTTCTTTCTTCTCAGGGGAAATATCTGGTTTATCTCACTTCAAAGTACCAATAGTTAATTTATGGTTGTTCACCATATCTTTGGCTAAAGGGATTGAGGTAAACCACTTGTTCAGCGTCACATTCTTATTTGTATCAAGAATGGTTTTGGTTAGCTCGTTTGTAAAATAAGACCCCAAGGGCCGGCCACATGTGTTTATACATTAATCTATGGACATCACACAGCATTAATATTTTGATCCGATATTTTGTTGGGTTTTGAAGGTATATATATTATATATATATATATATATATATATATATATATATATAATAAAGGGACAGAGTCCTTTGAAACCCTGAAGCTGTTCATCTATGGTCAGGTATGAACCAGGGCAATTAATGTTCCTGCAAAATCAATGGTTGCCAAATTTTCATTAGTCAAGCTTTTTATAGGACATTTCTCCATTTGTGTTAGTAACAATTGTATCAGTAATACTTGGAGTCATAAAAAGTTTGAAACTGTCTACAAGAGTTTCAGCTTCCAGAGCATTATTTATTGGTTTTTTTTTGTGGTGAACTATATTCCTTTATCGAATCCTGCTAGTTCTTTCCTTTGCTTTAGCAGACCATGGATAACCATTTCCCCCCTCTTAAAGTTATTTTCTTTGATAGGACAATATTTTTATGTTTTATCAAAGAAGACAAAAAAAAAAAAAAAAACACCTACAGCATATTTACAAAGCTCGAATGTCACAAGATAAAGGCATGCTTGTCACTTTTTCTGAGTTCAATTCAATAACTGAGCACTCATCAGTTGAGCTATCACTTGATGAGGGTTGATATTCTCCCAGAATACTATTTGATATTCTCCCAGAATATTCTCCTCACTTTGTTCCATACTATTAATATCGATTGTCATACTAGTTGATCCAGTGGGAACATCTGCACTGTTACTCTGTAAGGCAGAAATTGGTTCACTTGACAACTCAAAATTTTCGTTTTGTGCTTCAGAGTTAGAAGGAATAACAATAATATGTTCATTTTGGGCATTAGACTTAGAAGGAATAACAATACAATTTTCATTTTGGGCTTCAGAGTTAGAAGGAATAACTAAAGTATCACTGCTGCTAGGAGTTGGTAACGCTAAGTCAGAAGTCAGCTCTCCAGAGTTATTGGGGATAAAATTTGTCTACGGCTGCTGGTAAAAGGTAAGGCCACATCAGAAATTGGAGCTCCAGAGATAAAAGGATTAAAATAATTGTTATTGCTTTTAGTTGAGGGAAAAGCACAATCAGAATGTGAAGTGGTAGTAACAATTTTATTTTGAACTTTAGAATAGACCAAGGGAAAAGTGGTGTCTGATTTACCACACTTTCTTTCTCTACTCAATACTCCAAAGTTGTACTGCTATTCTTACTGGTTCTCTGGGTTGTTCCTCAGCCAAAGGGTCGGGATCAGTGTTGTTAGCATCAGTTGAATATCTTGACTCAACTTCTACACAGTCTTTTAACTCACTGATATTTTTCCTCTTTAAAGTCATTGGTGCTGATAGAGAGAGCTTCATCAACCTCTCTGTCTAGTTCTGATAACACTGCTTTGATTTGTTTATCATCTTTCAAAAAGTCACTCATTATGAATAATAAAAAATAAAAAATAAGTTTTTATTTACACCATGTACAAAAAATGGTGTTTGTACTATTAATAATTATTCGTCTGATATAAGATATGCATAAAAACTGTACTTTCACTGTTACTAATCATTTGTATCACAGATAACGACATAGAAACAGTAGGACAAAATGTCAAAACAAACAAATCACATGCACTGAACTCATGTGTAGCACTGACAGGAAGGGTGGGTAGAGGATTAAAAGGAAGGTAAGCCCTGCCCACAGCACTGCATCATAATGAACCTTGCATTTTGGAAATGTTGTTTCGTCTGACAGAAGAATGATTTGGAATATAGGGATAAATAGAAAAATAACATTAGTGCAATTTTTCAACAAGACAGCACACACCATAACCAGTTTGATACATCCTCTATGAAAGTCTCCCTAACTGGTGGATTGGTTGGAAAGTCCTACAAAATGTCCTCCAAGAAGTCCTGACTTGAGCCCACTGAACTTCTTATTATGGGGATATTTTAAACATTGTTGTTAATGTAAAGCTTCAGGACTTAAATCATCTATGTAAGCAGATAGTTGCCGCTGTTGCCACAGTTATACCTGATTTGTTATAGCGCACATTGGTAGACATCAACTACAGGTTTTATATGTGAAGAGGAACCAATGGACTCCATATTGAGACATTAAGTTATGTACAAAAGTTACGATTTTCTGAACATTAAAAAATATATATTATCATTTCAACTCAGTTACTTTTAAGTTTTTTTATTTATTTAAATCGGGGCAATATTTTTTTATAACTGTGTAAATACATATAATCCTAAAACATTTTGCTATTCCTTGTAATTCTAGTTAACTTCTAGAACTTTACAATAATAATTGTTTGTCCACATATTTTATACATATATACAACTACATGAAACATGTTGAGTTTTGATTTTAAGCAATCAAGAATGTAAAATCAATAGCCTAAGTCTTTTTACAATTTATTTCTAAATATTTTAAAGATTAGGACCTTGGCATGCATAATTTTGTGATAATGTGCACATCATAATGTGTAATTGTGTACACTAAACCAACTATTACTTTAAATTAAATTATATGTAAAACTTCAGCAAACAAAATAGATTGCCCTACAGTACAATATGTAGAGAATACATTTGACTGTAGCTTCTTCCTAGAGCTTAAGCTTTATATTAATTTTAAAGTTTTATGATTGTTATGTTGTTTCTAGGTTCAAGTTTGCATTTTAAGTTAAATCCAGTTACTCCATTACGTTCTAAACCTGTGAAATTAGTGTGATAACACCAGAAGACAAATACATTGTCAATAATTCTTACGACAAGATATTGTTTTATTTACAAATAAAGATAGCATCATTTAATTTGTTTAAAGTAATTTTAATGTAAACAAGATGTTATATATTAAGAAAGTTTATGTTGAGGATCAGATATAATTAATTAATAGATTAATGTAGCTGTATAATGTATTTATATGACAAAATGTTGTTTTAATTACATAACAAGATGACATTGTTAAATTTGTTGAAAGTAATGTTAATATAAACAAGAAGTAATAGGTACTTTATGTTGATGATCAGATATAATAGATGAATTTACCAGTATTATGTATTTATGTTTGTATGAAAGTATCAATATTGTAGCAAAGTTCAACTAACTCCATTGTTGCTAGTAGATATGGTTTCACTTTTGAACATGTTATTGAACATGTCTCATACAACTATCTAAAGTTTAAAATTGTATAAAGTAAAAAATTTGTATTCAATAGTACAGTTTTAATGGGTAATAGATATGAAGGAGTTTGCTGCTCTGTTTTATCGCTGTGTTTAATAAAAGTGAGTGATTAGTTTTTATCGTTATTTTGTGTTCTTTTCTGCTCTTTTCTGCTTTTTTTTATTTCAAGTCATTGTTTGGACGTTTAAAATTAATTACTGTTCATATTATTAATTAATTAAGGTTTAATGCATATTTATTTGTTGTACAGAATAAAAAAAAGTTGGTACTTGTAAAAAAATAAAAAAAATAGTTGTTAGCCTAGTTTGTATTAAATTTTAACTGTCATGGGTTTGCAATAGTCGAATTCATTAATGGCTTTTTTTCCCTGTTTTCAAAAGGTGATAACCTCTAAACTGGTAGTGTTTGTTAAGTGTTACGTAATTTGTTTTATTTTCATGTACAAATGTTGGTGTCTATTGTTGTTGTAATTTTATTATTCCGAAAAATAAATTACTATTTTTATTATAATCTCAATATGTGTAACAATATTTCACTTAAATTTTAAACAGACAATTTGTAGTTTATATAACATTTGTGGTAGAGTACAAATTGTATTGACAGTTTAAATTAAGTGGGAGTTCTAGTATTACTAGCAATAATGAGAAAGTTTCTTTACCACTTAATAGTTTACAATTTGTCTACAATTCATTTTTGTCTTAGCCTGCAATTTGTAGGTACTTTTTTCATAAAAAATAAAACTTTGTTCCCCAATGTATATATTTAAGAAACCATTTTACACTTTTGGATTAAATAATAAAAATTTATTATTTATACATTATTGGATATAGTATATAATAAAATTATTCATAATAAAAATACCAAAGGAGCTCATTTGTTGTGGTAACAGAAACATAGGTTTAATGTTTTTAGAAAGCTGCCCTTCCAAGCTGGAAAAAATGTAATTAAAAAATCCCAAAGTGTATCAAGAGCTGATGGAAATATTTACAAATTTATAACCAGCCTACTACAACTTTTGTTATCCAACTCCTTCTACTTTGTAAAACAACTCAAATTTATATTCAATTGAACATTCATTCCTCAGTTATTGTATCTTCAAAATTTACGACAAATGGAAATTTTAGAGTTTTTAGAATTTAAAGAGCATTATAAGAAGACAACATTTTTGTCATTTCCTTTTTAGAGATACTTAATAAAAAAAAGGTATTTATATGAATTGAAGAGTTCTTTTTCATGTTGTAGTCTTTGATTTAGTTCCCTCCCTTTAATTATTTAGATCAGGTTTCTTCACCAACTTTTGTTCTCTTCTGACCCAACACTATTGAGGTATTCGAGGGCTAGATGTAATTAATTTAGGTTCTTTTCTCCCTTTTTTTAAGACAATGACGACTGAAAAGTTTGATCGATTAGATATAATGCTTTTTGAGAAGAGTTATGAGTGGCATGATGGATGTTCCTGAAACCTTAAGTGGAATATCAGGGTGCAAGGTAGCGTCATCTATAACCTCTCACATACAAATGTCAACATCACCTTCATGGTAAGTAGGCTAACTGTTGTTTTGTTACTGGTGCACTCTGTGATAGCAATCAAGGCTCTGGCAACCGAATGTCCTTTGCTAAAATTGGACAATTTCCCTTCTCCTACCCAATTCCTTCTTACTACCAGAAACACTTATCATACCTAATCTATAGCTGGTCCTTAACTATTTCCTTTTCTATATCTCTTCTGCTTCTGTCCTAAGATGTACTCAGCACATGTGACCATTCATTTAATCTTGATTCCAACTATCTTTACAATCGGTTTATTCCCCTAATCCTAGGTGGAACACAATATGTCTATGAATGTGTGGTCAGAGGGTAGTCTGATCGTGAATATGCAAACTCTGGATACCAGGCTCCCTCCTGTTTCAATTAACCTTACTGTGGTAAAAAACTCTGCCTCCGTGAACTCTTAATTCCTCAGATCTCGTGGAAATAAGATGGAAGAACAAAAAGAAATAAGAAGTAATGTTGAAACATTAACCCTAAAGGCTTAAAAAATGCCTAAAGGCATTAGAGAAAGATATGAAAATAGATGTAGGCTCACAAAGTATACCATTTTCAGAGGATAACACAATAGTGGAGGAACAAGCAGCCTCCATTACTACAAGAAAAGGTGGCAGACAGAGGATGAAGTAACTAATTGTGCAAGGGTACAGTGTAGATCAAGCATGGGTAGAGAAAGTACATTAGTTATCTCTTAAACAAAATGAAAAATGAGTCCGATCCAAAAAAATGAGACTACCTTGGAATCCAGGTTGGCTAAAAGACCTAAAAGGTGCTTTGAAGTTCAAGATCCAAACTTAGAAGGTGAACGTATAACACCTCCAACTTATGGCCAAGTGACGGCAGGGATAAGGGTAGGCTTTCTAGCTGAAGATTTAGCCGATACTCTGCTCACAAGGAGCAAAATAAAATTGGTACAAAAGGAGATTCTGGGAGAAGTATTGCGGCAAAAGGAGGGGATCAAACCCTAGTTCCTAGGTGTAATACTAAACCAGGATACCTCATCTTCATTTCCTCAAATGAAGAAACAGCAAACTGGCTCAAAAACATAGCCAAATAGCTAAAACCATGGGAAAACGATGCTCTCAGGTTTCTTCACCTATAATAAGATAATATTATCATTATAGAATACAGTATATAAATACTTATTAGCTAAATATTCCGTAAAAAAAAAGTAACTACACATTTAAAATCTAAATTTTGAACATTAATACATCCAGTTTTTAATTAAACACCGACAAACAAAATAATATAAATTAGCTTGCAAACTGTCAAAGCATAAATGAAGGAGACACATAGTGGTTTTTAATTTATTTTTATTTCTAGATTACGCTTTACATTAAACAGACAATTGCTTAGTAGGAACTACAAACTAGTATCAAGAAATACACTACAGTACTCCATGTAGGAACTCTGTCCTTAATAATTGTAATTGAAGTGGCTTATATTTTTATCAAAGTAAATTCTACTAAAGGAAACTGCTATAGTGTTTGTCTTAATGGCTATCTAGAGGTTGTATCCATCTCTATAACTAAAGTTTTTTATCTTCTAAAGGTAGCGCTAACACATGTGTAGAGTCAGGACCTCCTGTATTTTCAACCGCTGGTCTTCCTTATTTGGTGCTCCTGATTTCCAGTTTTCAGACCCAAAATGAAAAACACGTTGACCACCACACCATTTTGCCATCCCAACTTGGGTTTGTCAATTATTCTTCTGGAAAATATGTGATCCTCCAAAATTCTTTTGGAATCCTGTCAGCAGGCATCCTTGCACCATGACTAACCCATCTTAAATGGCATACCTTAATATACTTGACAACACCTACATCTCTGTAGAGATAGAAAGTTCTACATTTGTTTGTCGTCTCCATAAAGTGTCCTCACATACCGCACAAAAATGTATTTCTCAGGATCCGACAGTCAAACTTAAGCAGCCTACTCTCCTGTGACTTTAAAATGCCAACAGTCCTATAATTGTGTCCCAATATTCCGCCCCACACAGTCAATTTCTTTGATTGATGTGTATGACTTTCCCTATACAAATGAAGATTTGCTCCAAACCAACATTGACTACGTACAATGCTAGAAGCTTTGTCGGTGAATAAAAAGTTGAAAGGCGACAGTAGTCAGTTGTTCAATCATTTTGCCATTATTTCACAAAACGTAAGTCATCTGTCGAAATCATCTTTTGTAAGCTCGTGTGTAAGTGTATAGGCATGAAACTTGTGTTTTTCAATGTCTTTTGAACTGCCCACCTAGTTGAATCTTGACTTCAGTGCCAAAGCTATTGCTGATTGGTGAAGATTTACAGCAACTTAAGCAAGAATACCCTCTTCAGTGACATCATCCACACATAGCCAGTCTGGTGTTTGGCCAACCAATACATTGCTACTTTAAAATTAATAAATTAGCCACAACCCTACTTTATTAGAACTACTGTGAAACAGTATGTTCTGGATGTCTCTCATTAAATGACGTAGTAATTCCCTGATAACCCTGTGTCTGACTAAATAAAATTATCGTATCAACTCTTTCCTCTAATAAAAAAAAACAACTAGTGTCCAACAAAAAATTACTGTGTACAAAAAACTGTTTAGAAATCTTAACAACCCATATAAACAAGCAAAGTTTAGCAACCAACTTCACTACAGCACAAAGTTTTTAATAATGAGATAATAGACTTCAGGGAAAAACTAAAGATGGAAGTAGGGGATAGCTGGGTTTTCCTGAAGATCAAAGAAATGCTACAAGCAGGCTCATGTTCACTTTCAATATGCATTGACACTTTTGATACCAAACAATTCAATTGATAACAAGGTAGTTATAAGGCCACTGTCCAAATATTAACATGTTTATTGACAATATTCATAAACAATTATTGTAATCTTGTCTTCTGGTTATTTCTTTATTATCAAGGAACCTAAAATAAGTTGTACACTATTATATTTATTATTATTCTAATTAAACCAATGAAATATACAGACGATATGGATAACATTATACTATTTGTTTTTATTAAGTACCCCATGGATGAACACCATCTTTAATAAATTGTATTTGAAGTGGATAGTATTTTTATCAGAGTAAATTCTACTCAATGCTTTTGAAAACTGGTTTAGTGTTGGTATTAGTGGCTATTTAGAGGTCGGTCATGCCTATCTCTACAACTACTTTCATTTCTCTCTCTTCTTCAGTGTGATTACAACCTATGTAGAGTCAGTGCCTTCTGTGTCTTCAACCGCAGGTGATGATTTCTATTTTCTCACAAATAATAAATCAGATAATTTTTTTTTTAACATACCACGTTTATATGGACTAAAAAGTATAAAATATATTTTCATGACCCTTCTACAATTTTGAGGGAGGATTGTTAGTGGCTATGGATATATTTGGAATACTAGGAGAGAAATATGGGGCGCAGGCAATCTATGATTTAAGGAGGAGTAAAGAAATAAATTACAGGGAATCTCATTTCCGATTCATTGAAATTAGCTGTGAAAACGGAATCCGGATCATCTACTTGTATTATTTACTGGCTGCGCCCCACATTTTCTCTCCAAGTATTTCAAATATATCCATAGCCACTAACAAACCCCCCTAAAAATTGTAGAAGGGTCAAGAAAAATTATTTTATACTTTTTAGTCCAATTTAAAAACGTGGTCCAATTTAAAAAAAAAAAAAAAATTTGATTTATTACTTTTTGTTTTTTAGCCTTATGTCCGAGTGAAAGATTTCAAACAGTTTTGTATATATTGATGAGACTTTGACGGGAACATATATAGGAAATTCCCAATTCATTTCACATCCTGTTTAGCTGCATATGTCTGAAATTCAAAATATTACCTCTTATTATCTATAATTAAACTAGGGGGGCAAAACGCGACACGCTCATACAGGTAAATGTACACAACTGAAACACAAGTTCTACTGTTATACACGTGCACACTTGAAACAGAAGTTCTGCTGTTACAGCAACACGAGAGAGCAGAAACGACAGTGCTGATGCTGTATACTACACTGCAGAATATGCAAACCGCGCAAAGCAGACGCTGCTCTCATCAAATATTGCTTAGACAATCTTGCAGACGAGGAACAGAGTGAATATTGCATTGTTATCCATCCTCGACCCATGTTTAAAATTTCAAGTGTATATCTCATTGGCCAATTTTTATTTGTTTAAACAAATGTAGAGATAAGAAACCAACTAAATATTGTATTGTCATCCAATTCTGACCTATGTTTAAATTTTCAGGTTTCTAACTTATCGGGGAAGTTAGTTTAAACTCGATTGCAAAGTTATATCCGGACAGACAGATATGACGGAAACCGATCTAATAAAAACGTGGTAAAAATGGAAAACGCATCGGCCATCTCAACTTGGGTCTGTCAACCCTTCTTCTGGCAAATTGTCCCTTAAAATATTTTTGGAATCTGGTTAGCAGGTATCCTTGCTACATAACCAACCCACCTAAGATGGCTTAAAACTGGAAAACGCATCGGCCATCTCAACTTGGGTCTGCCAACCCTTCTGGCAAATTGTCCCTTAAAATATTTTTGGAATCTGGTCAGCAGGTATCCTTGCTACATAACCAACCCACCTAAGATGGCTTAAAACTGGAAAACGCATCGGCCATCTCAACTTGGGTCTATTAATCCTTCTTCTGGCAAATTGTCCCTTAATATACTTTTGGAATCTGGTCAGCAGGTATCCTTGCTACATCAACAACCCATCTAAGATGACTTACCTTAATATATAATATGATAACATCTACATCTCTATAGAGGTCTGAAAAATCTGCATTTGTCTCTCCATACATTGTCCTCACATACAAAAAAAAAAATTAAAAAAAAAAAAAAAAATTACTGCATAAATACATTAAACATGTAGTAAATAACTAACATAATTTTATAAGTTCTATAAAAACTAAATTTTACAACTTTTATTACATTAGATATAAAATCATTAAATAATATACTCATAACATTATACATGTTTTGGGTTTAACCCGATTTGGTACCTAGTTCAGTAGGATGAGGAGTAGCGTGTATGACGTAATAATTACTATCATACAGGTGTCAAAATCGCGTATCGTAATGAGGTATAGACGGACGGACAAGTTTCGAAATTGGTTAATGCTCTAGAACGACGAGTGAGTGAGTCGAATGAATGAAAAATATGTTAAATAATAATTATAGGAGTTAAGTAATTCATTGGTAATCATATTATAATAAATATATCTAAAAAAACGAAAGTTGTAAAAAAAAAAAAAATGCTCCTAGATGTGTTAAAAGTGAGTGTGGTGTTTTGTGCGCCGACAAGTTCGGTCATCGGTAGGAGAATTTATATCTAACATTTATAATTAGCTGACTAATACATTAACTCACTATTTGGCAGTTGGGTAAGAAACTGTCATTTGACCACTGACGAAAGATGGACAACTGTAAAAAACTCACATTTTGCAACTCGTCATTAGAGTTACTTAAAACCATCTTATCGAAATAAATGTTATACCATTGTAAAGCTGACGTTTCGTAGATGCATATACATGTAATCAAAAGTTCATAAAACGCTATAAAAATATTTAATTAATTGGTAAAGTTTGGCGTGTTTTAGACAGAAACATGACGGTTGGCAAAGAATACAAAATGGAGTCCTCCTTTAGGACGTTGTGATAATAATGTTTTCCAACCATATTCCTTGACAATTATACTGTTCTTAGTACAAATGTTTACCTATCGAACAGAGTTCGCCACATGTCAGAAAGACAAATGGTTTTCATTCTAGATTTTTTTCAACACAAAAAAACAGTTTTAGAGAAAAAAAATGGTTGTTTTCTTCAAGTCCACTTTACCCTAGTAAATGAATTCTTAGAAACATGAATTATACACCATTGAAAAGCTCATATTTCAAGCTTTTAGAGGTTATGAAATTTGATTATCTTGCTACATTTAGACAAAATACAATAATTCTTTGAAGTCCCCTATTTCTCCGGCAGACTGCTGCACTCGACGGCTAAAGAACTGTAACCTACTTCTCTCCTTGTTTATTCTAAATATAGCTTTACATTTGCCCTATCTGACAGGTTCTTATCTCTTTGTATAGACAAAATACAGACCTTTCCAATGATATAAACCAAGTTTTAGTCAGTCATATGGAACCTAAAGACAACGTGGTTGTTTCGGATTGACGGTTGCAAACTGAAGCAAAATGGCGTTCTTTTTGTCGCTTTCTTCATATTTCTTGTGATAAATCGAGTGTATTCATTGATTATAAAAATGTATTATATAAGTTTATATGTGTGTTATTCTTTGTAGAATCTATTGTGTTATTGTAATTGTGAAATCTAGTGAATGTTGATTTAGGTGTACAAAACATTACTAAAAAGGCGTTAGTGGGTAAACCTTGCAAAATTTATAACTTATTACGGGTAAGTACAATTTCTATATTCAAAATTTCAGAATTTGATTTTTTTTTTACCAATTGTTATTCATATTTATACTAGAAAACGTTTGTAATACTCGTAAAAAATGTAAAAATAGATTTTCTACGCTCAATTGGACTTTGAAGTGAAATTTGGCCTTGGATTTTCGTGTTTTTTTTTGTTCTATGCAATACTGGCTCCAAAATTATTATTCAATCTTTTTTTAAATTACACTACTAAATTCTATGAACATTTCTGAACATAATTATATTTAGAAGTTGGTTTTCCATAAATATTACAAATTTTGGTGATTTATTGAAAATAAGCTGGACCATTCCTCTTTTTTTGTAAAACAATTTTTTAAATATTCAAAATGTAACAAATTTTGATATATTTTTTCCGAAATGTATTCACAAATATATCACTAAATTTTTGTACATCTTAGAAAAAGGTTGTAAGCTTTTGATTTTGGGTGATACAGGTATTTCTGAAAAATGGTAACATAAATTTTTGACATGTAACACACTTACTCCAAAACCGTTTCAAAAATTATTTTTTTTATTACATAGATAAATTATATGCATCTTTCTGAGAAAAATGATGTCTTATAAGTTAGGTTTTGTTATATATTAATATATTTTATTAATTTTTAAACAAACGAAGAATTGTCAAGAAAATTAACATTGCCAAATCAAGGGTTAAACCCCAAAATGTGGATGTTACGGAGCCACCTGAAAGAGGATTAGGGTGACAAATCGCACGTACTGTTTTTTCATCACCCTTCATTCATTTTTTGTTCACGGTGTTCTTGGCTTATTTAATTATACAACAATTTTATCTGAAACATTACACATTCATTCTCCTAGGGTATTTCAAAGGTAAGTGTGTTTATAGCCCCTCTTGATATAAATCTCTAATTGGAATTTACTAAGACTGACAGGTATTTATAAAACAAAAATCTTCACGTTATCTCTTATAAGGTAGAGTGGCTTATTGGATAATTACTTTTGACATAATCCCTTTTATATTCGTTGCCTATTTATCTCTTCGGCGTAGTATAACCGTAGAATTTTTTATTACGTAGTAGTATTTTATCTTCATATTATTTATCGTAGTATTCACGTAGTAATATTTTCATTTTTTTTTATAGCGTCGAATTATGTCATTGTAGATTTATTTCAGAAATAGTATATTTCATCCCAAAGACCTAAAGTGAAGCTTTTTGATACAAGCTCAAGTTTAACGGCCAAGGCAGAGATGAGGCCAGAAAAGAAGCGAGGATCGAAAAGCTTCTTGTGGTCCTAGTGATGAAATATATTTTTCGTTATACTGCAAACAATATAAGAAATCAATTTCACAATAACTAAAATGTTATAACCTATTTACCTTTAAATAGATGGTAACAGCTGTTTTAACGGTTATTTACAATCGACAGTATCGGTTGATTTTATAGATGATTAAAGCGGTTTTTACACTAACGTGTAGCGTTTGCGTAAGTAGGACATGCAAGTTGATGCAAACTGTACTTGCATTCAAGTTAAAGTTTACACTACACACCTACCTTCTTTGCAAGGGAAACTTGCTTAAAGTCCAGTCAGTGCAGTTCTTCATCTTGTGCGGAATGTCGGATTATATAGAAGACGTTCAGACTGTAGTGAGAGTTGCAGTCAGTGTTATATGTGATGAGCTTTTTGAAGAAGCAAACGAGTGACTATTAAAAATGAAGAGGAGGAAACAAAGGTCATGTTGGGAAATAAGTTGGGTATCAAGAAGGTTGCAATTAGGAGGATCAAGACTATTAGATGAATTGGCGAGAGAAGACAAAGATAGCTATTGGAACGTCCTCCGTATTTCAGAAAGTAAATTTGACGAATTGTTAGATCATGTGAAAGAGTGCATACAGAAAAAAGATACAAAGATGAGGGTAGCCATACCAGCAAAAAATAAGTTAGAAGTTACGTTAAGGTTTTTGGCTGCAGGAGATTCCTTTGCTTCCCTACAGTATTTTTATCGAGTACCAAAATGCACTATTTCAAAATTTCTTCCTGATGTCTGTGCTGCTATATATGAAGCAATGCAGGAATTTGTGCATTAAGAGATCGTCCTTGTTATTTACAATATGACTGGTAAATAAACACCCAAACTTCAGGAGGTTATAGCAAAGGGCAAAAGTAACAAAAAAATAATTTCTGTACAACATTACTTATTAAAATGATGTTGCTCAAATGACATAATTTGTTTGTTTTGGACTTGGAATAGCCTCCTGAAGTTAGTTTGGGTGCTTACTTACGGAACACCCAGTATAATACGTAAACAATAATAATAATATAATATATATATATTTGTAGATATATGTATTCAATTTAAACACAAGTTCAATCATAATCAATTTATTATAGAATTCTCAAAGAAAATATTGGCTATCAGTACATTGTTAAAAAATGTAATCCTCATAAAGAAAAAAAAAAAACTAAGTATTGAAAATGGTTTTGAACTTTTCTCACATGTCGTTGGATTCTTCCTCTTCGCCTCGATCTAAAATATCTTTGATAGCCATTGACAATAAGTTGTTATCCTGTCCTATTGGAGCCGACAAGTCCATATCATGATACATGGTAGAGGTTGCACTGTTCTCACTTGATGAGTAGTTTGGGGATGGAGTCAATACGTTTGGGGATGGAGTCGGTACGTTATAATGTTGGGTTGTGTGTATGTTTGGTTTCATTCTTAATTTAAATAAATGGGTTTGAATGTGTTGCATAGCAAGTAAAGCGGAGGTCTCAGGCAATTTTTTCAGCTGGCAAGCAACAAATTTGTCGAATACATCGAACTCATCTCTTTCAGTGCTGTAATAGAAGTTTCAATTTTTTTTAACTCTCTCATCTGCATTTTTCTTAGATACAGTTCTTATCTTGGGAGCAATAAAAGTTTGGTCAGGTGTAATCTTTCTCTTTATACGTGATGTTGGATGTTCGTCATCCTCTGCATCAATATTTTGGGTTTCTAGTTCATCTGCTAATCTTCTCTTTGGCTAATTTGAGTTTTTCAAATTCGTTGCTTTTACCATCTGTAACCAGGCTTCTTCTTTAATATGTCTGTCTTTGTATTCAGGCAATTTATAGCCCCACAAACAAGGATGTCCCTCATAAAGTTTCAATAGTAGTTAAATTCTATTTATCTAACTTTTGGATCGTTTTGCCTTCCTTCTTTACTGTATCCCTTCCTATCACTGGTTCATCACCTTCATTGTTGAAGTCTGTATCAGCCATGACAACTCACTAAACAATTATAACACAAAATTCAATTCAATGCACAGAACACACGACCAAACACTTTCGTCACTTGTTTACAAGTAGTAGTTGTCAGCAAGCAACAGGTTTACACAGGAAAGTACAGCTATCGCGCAAGTGGAGCTTTCGCGAAAGTTGTTAGTTGCGCAAGTAATTTCTGTCAAAACAGATATTATTTGCGAAAGCAACAAATGCATGCAAGTTAAACTTTCGTGCATTTTAGTGTTTACATTTGCAAGTTTTTCTGCAAGTTGGATGCAAATAAAACTTACGCAAGCGCTACATGCTAGTGTAAACGCCCCTTTACAATAGTTAATTAATAATTCGTATAAACGAGGTAAAAGCTAATGACCCCGACCCCAGCTGATGTTTTTTGGTCCTAGGAATAAAAAGAACAACTTTAGCATCTCAATACATGTATTGAAAACATTTGTTTTTGAAGCTGTATAAGTTTGCATAAGTTGCACAAGTTTGCAGCTTTTATAGTTGTTTAGTTTGTGTTAGTGGTACCCTAACTATAATGGTGGTAACAGCTGTTTTATCGGTTATTTACAATCGAGAGTATTGGTTGTTTTTATAGATTCAGTACAAACGTTAAATTAATGTATAAACGAAGTAACAGCTGATGACCTTGACCTCAGATGATGTTTTTAGATCCTAGGACTAAAAGAACAACTTTAACATCTCAATGTATGTATTGAAAACAGCTGTTTTTGAAGCAGTATGACGAACAAATATTTTTCGTCGTACCGGTATATTTATTTGATCGTGGAATTGTACTCTCATAGCCGTTATATCTCATCATAGAATCATTTTGTTTTAATAATCGTCTTATATATACTTAATCGTAATAGTACTACCATCGCCGTAACATGTCATCGTAGAATACATTTATTTTGTTAGTGATTATCCAATAGTACCTAAATTTTTACAGACTCATTCTTCACTGCATGCACTATATCAATATTCAATCTGTTTTCCAATGCTAGTATGTCCTGCAGTTGCTTATCTCGATTGCTAGCTTGTGTTTATAAAAAAAAAAAGCTTATCACGAAGTTATATCCTGCCATGAATAGAAGAAAGATTGTTTATATATAGCTCAGTTGTTTATCACAGCTGCAGACCTAGACTGATAGTTAACTCTTGATTTAGTATCTAGGTGCCAAACAGTTCATCCTCATATATTCTATCAAAAACCCTCTATCATCTTTCGGCATGTTTACTTTTTTCTCTCGGCTCTACTAACTCCAATTCGTTGAGGAATATTTCAACTTCCTGCTTTGCATTAAACCACACTTATGATTCACTCTCATCCTGTGTATGGATATTGAAATGACATAATTAGCCTAACACATATCTGTATATTACACTTAAATTTTTTCTTTTCATATAACTAAATTTTATGCATGATTCACTGTATTTCGGCGTATTTTATGATAATTTATGGCTTTTACGTTGTTATAACCTAATTTTTTCCTTAAACTAACTTAACCCTGTTTGTATTGTGCACTATATTTTGAGACCGGAGTATTTTTATCTCTCGCTATTCTTTTTATGCAAATAACTCCTACTTACTTCATACTACTAGTTTAATTATATTTTTGGTTGACAATTACAGGACAGATATTTTTAGTGGCGATTAGTGTCAGTAAATTTTTGTTTTGTTTTTGGTGTTGGGGTGTGTGAGAAAGTGTGTGCAATGATTTTGCGCCGTTTATTTGTTTTATTATGAAGCATTCTGTTAACGAATGTTTTAACAGATTGTTAAGAATTTGGCAACAAATGGTAATTATAAACGTATAATTGTTTGAAACCATGTGCTTTTACAATTAAATAAATATCATCTGTTGTGTTATGTTCATTTTATGAAGGATAAAATAGAAATAAAGTATATAGCCTATTTAGCAAAGTATTTCAACGACGCTTAGCATTTTAAATTTATGTCTGAAATCAGCAAATCAATTAGGTGCGAGCACGATCAATCACCAGCCATCGTTCAAAGTCTGTTTTTTGTGTTTGGCATTTCGATCATTAATCTGCGCATCAAACACAGCTTGGACCCATCCTTTAGATAAAAATAATGATTTGGAACAAACATTAGCTACAACTTACCATTCAAACACAATTCCCTATTTTATTTGTCTAGAAACTTTTTTCTATTAAAATAGTATTTCCATAGTCAATATTTTCATGTACAAAGTTAACAATTAGTCGAATAAATGTGAGAATTGCATTTTGATTACTTCAATCGGTTCTTAGAGAGTTTTTAAAGTTACAAACCAAATGTTGTCTCTCTTTGAAAGTGAGCGTAGTTTGGTATTAACCATTTAGTACAGAGTGATATCTATTTTTTATTTGTTTTTTTAAAAATAAATCCATTTCTGTAGCTCCCACAAACAACTTAATTACGATAAAATGAGATCATTATTAAAATATAAGAAATGAATTGAAGTGAATTGGTCTATGTAGTGTGTAAATCTTTAAAATCTACACATGCCTATTTTAAACAATTAGCTATGGGTATAGTAATTAATAAAGTAGTTTAATGAAAATTTAGGAAACGGTTGTTATTATAAAGATTAACAACTACTAATTTCGATTCGAAATATTAAAATATAACCTAAAACACTAATTTTTCTAAAAATGTTTGAGGCCTTATAATCCAAAAGGCCGTATAGACATGAATTTAATTAAAAATTATAACTTTTAAATGTAACGATCCTACAAGTGATACACAATTTTAAAGGAAATAACGAATAGAGAAAAACCCACAAATATTTTCCTATGTTGCTCTTATCCAAAATAGCAGCCAAGAAAAATTAGAAATAAGCCCTTTTCACTTTAGATTTAAATAAACTTTCGTTTTAGTAATTTAGTTGTAAGATAACACAAACATTCTTACTCAAACACCCCCAAAATCAAATGGTAAATGTGCAGGAGACATGTCCGATAGATTTAAGTGTAAAAATCTCATCATTTCGTCTTCAAAATTGAGTTTTTTCGATACTTTCGATCATTCTGAACAGAACTAATGGCTTATATATATATAATTACAAATATTTCAACTTATGTCATCCCATACACGGATGTCTCCTACCGGTTTCGCGGCATCAACATGTCAGCATCTTCAGGGTTGATGCTGACATGTTGATGCCGCGAAACCGGTAGGAGAGAACTATCCGTGTATGGGAAGACATAATTTGAAATATTTGTAATTATAAATATTGCCCATACGATAAAATTGCTAATAAAGAAAAATGCTAATGAAGAAGATATAACGTTGTTGCTTAATTATATACAGCCTATATTGACGATCATTGACCTGTAGTTCTTTAACTAGGACTGGTTAGATAACCATACCTGATCTAGTTACACGACATGATTGATACTAAATTATACGTAGTTTGACAGTTCTTAAAACTGAACTATCCACACGGAATAAAAAAAAAAAAAATCCATATATTTGACTTAAAATTATGAAATGTGAATCTAAATAACCTCAAAATTTCATAACAGAGATATTTTAAATCTCTGTTTTCGGAAAGAAATAATGAATTGGGAAACATAAAAAGTGACTAGTTTTCTTTAAAATGATCGAAAGTATCGAAAAAACGCAATTTTGAAGGCTAAATGCCGAGATTTCGCACTTAAAATCGATCGGACATATCTCCTGCATATTTTCCAACCAAATAAAAACGAGCAAAACTATCGGAAATGTAAATTCGGTAGTAATCAGTCAAAAAGTGAAAAAGAAGTATGGCTGTCAACTTTGAAAAAAATATGTATAAATTTAAAAGGGCTTAAACTTGTCGTATCCTCAGCGTAAATCGTATTTGAGTACTCGAGCAGTAAAGGTTCGTTTTTTTATTGAAATTATTCAATAACGGTGATATTGAATAATATTTACAACATAAAACGGCCGACAACTTCCTTAACATTAAAATCGTAGTTGGAGGGATCAGGAGTAAGCTTCATTTGGTCCTAAATCAATTTGACGGAAATTGTTGAAAATGAGAGAATGGGACATTTGTTAACCCGGCGGTGTTTCGAAGAAGATAACAGCTACTAAAGGGTTCAATCTTCACTATTAATTTACTTCTAACCTACTTATCAATCGATTTTACCTCCAACTATTAAAAACTATACACTTTTTATCTATTGAGTAGTCAATATTGTCTACAGTCAAGATTTCAATCTACTGCAAACATTGAAATAGTCCCAGACATAAACGCTATATTAACTGCTTTGACAAAGTTGTATTTTATCTTTCGAAACTTTATTTTATCTTTCCCTTGTGGAATGTTAAGGTTTATGTACTGAAACAAACAATACAATCTGCGAACAGTATCCTACTTTGGACGTCATGTTGGTACGATATTATTTAAGTTTTCTCTTTTATTAGAAGTTAATAAATAATAGGCCTATTTACCGTGTATACATACTAGATAAAACTAGATATTTCAACTTTGACAATGTGAACAGTCTGAACAAAATTATTGTTTTATTGCAAGTGTTTGAATTTTTTATTACTACTTTGAATTTTACTTAGAAGTGTAGCGATTACCGTCGCCACACACAAAAACAAAACTATAATTCTTTTTTAGAAACAGTAAAGAGAAAAATCTTACCAATCTGGAGCGGAAATACAATAGAAACTTGAGAATACTGTTATTAGATCAAAACTGTTAAGTTATTAGATCAAAAAAATAAAATAAAAACAAAGTTATCTGTAAAGACAAGATATATCTTTTGTTACAATTTGTATTTTATATATAATATATAAATTATTCTTTTTTTCAAGTTACATGTCTAGATAATTTTAAAATATTTTTTTATAATTTTTGAAAATTACATATCAATTAAACAGAAACTTCTGCAACTACAAAAAAAATCTTAAAAAATTAGCTATTGAAAATTTTGATAGTTTATCTTACAAAGATGTAAAAATTTTAAAATATTTTTTTATAAGTTAAAATTTCCAATTTGAGACCCTAAAGGTGTAAGATGGCCTATGTGGCTGAAAAAGTGCATAGGCCTATGCTGTATTTCTCCATTTAATTTTAATTAATGAATTTTTATTGAAATCCTTGTTTTAAATTAACAAAGTACAAGTCATACAAAAACCTCAGTCAAATTTATATTCCTAATTATACATATGAATATATAAACATTTCGGTTATTATACTATAATTTTCTTATTGTAAGTTTTGAAAGTTGGGTTGATCCTCAAAAAATTGACTAAAACTGCTTCTCCAAAGTTGGACCAGTCATATTGGTTGATGGAGTCAGTAATAGCATTCTCCTCCTTTTTTAGTTGTTTTCTCATTTGAAACTTTACGGCGAAAGTATATTGATAGAACGATTTACGAGCGTATTTAAGCTGAAGCATTTTCACTAACATGATTTACAGAACTTTGACATTGAAAATGGACCTAGCTCGGAGTTAATCATTTACAGGTCAAAGGATATGCAAATTGTTTGAGGTTTTAACGACCTTCAAAACATGTGTCGTCAGGTGTCACGACTTGGCGTGCAGATTTGATACTAAGGTTTATGCTTTTGCGAATTTTAGAAAGCGAAAGGACAATATTTTCAGTTTTTGAAGAGAGTGATTTTATGAACGCTACAGCTCCCCCTCCCCAAGAAACGACGGCGCAAGAAGAAACAGTCGCACGATTTGGATCTTACACCATAAAACTAAAACGAAGGACAAAATTACACAACACCTGTTAATAACAGTATTATAAAATTAATAGAAATATATATTAATAGTGCAAAAAATATGTAGTTTAACAGAACCAGTCAGTACACGCAGAATTCAAAGAATGAATTTCGAACGTGGCTGTAGCTAGGCAAGGTGGTTTTTTCAGGTTCTTAGATGAAGTTCTTATCATTAATGTGACCTTGACCTAGTTCAGTCCAAAACTGTTTCAGGACAGAATAATTAGATAAACAATGAAACTAATTTGTTGAAATTTAAAACCTCAAAAATGGCGGACCGTAGTAGAGCCAACGATATCAAATCCACACTAGGATTTTTGATTCATGAATTTAAATAAATAAATTTAATTACCAAATAAGAAAAGGTACAAAATGGAAAAAATTAAAGTCATAATAATTAAAAAATAAAAACACCAGAAACTGGGGAAATAATGAGCGAAAAATGAAGAATTCTTGCAACTGCAGAAAGGAGGGTGGAAAAGGAATGGTTGATACTAAAAAATGGCACAACTAGAGAGAAATTTCATCTATATACTGTGGCACAAGCTACAAAAAAAGCTCTTGAAATTTTGCCGAGGAATAACGTATTAAGCTGTCCGAACGAATTCTGAAAGACGTGATAGATTTTGAGACCCGCCTACAATTAGTTAGTTACTATAGGGTAAAGTATGTTTGAAAGTAAGTATTTCGAAAGGAGCAATAAATTCCTGGAAATTAAATACAATTTCGCTAGAGAAAATGAATTAAAAAAAAACAATTAAATTAATAAAAATTATCGAGATTTTAATAAGATAGATTTTCAAGGAAAAAGTGTCATTAAAGTCACCGTCGTAGTTCTATTAAAAAGCGAAACGAGAATTTCTAAGACAAGGAAACAAGGAATAAGAGCCGGAGAGTGAAGAGCGAGACTGCAGGAGAAAGATGAGGTTCCCATGAAGAAGTCACAAGGGTAGACCAACGCCGGACCTTTATATAATAATATTGTTAAAGTTCTACCAGAGTATTTATTATATGAAGTAAATTTGCATTTGTATTATTTTTGTTCTACTACTATGTTATATTTGTGGTGAAATAAAAATTCGAATTATAATTCTAAATTAGGTCAAACCAGTAATGTTTGGAATGCATTTATCTACTTGTTTAAAGTAATATAATACATAAATAGGACAATAATTGAATGGAATGTAAATGAACTAAAATATTTAGATAATAAACATCATATTGTGGGTTTTAAGATGTATATTTTGATGTACACAAGTGGTTCATCGATCGCTTTAATGTAACGAACTTGGCTAAATAATCATTAGAAAAAGGTGTGATATTGATTTGGAAGGACTGAATACTTGAGTGTTTCCTCTTGACGTATTTACTAACGATTACATAACAATGTGTCACATCCATAGCAACAGTAGTGTAAGGGTACAGGACAGTCTATTCATACAATGCCTCCGGATCTGGTCTGGAGTTTCGCTCCAGTAACTTATATGTCCAAAATTTGCGGTATTTCTGTAGTGTCATTTTCGGAACTTTGTCGAAACGAAATATCAGCAAAGTATACAAAAATTATCTTTTGTTTAGAAATAATTATCAGCTTAGTGATAATATGTTTTAAGTCTTATGATGGTTTACATTTCTATGGGCAAATGACGTTACTAACATTAAATGCTTCAATTTACTTTGGAACCCTGCATTTGTTGTGGAAAACTTTGCATGAATACAAACTAATTGTTCTTATTTTTGAGAATATGAAAAGTGTTGACAAGAGATTAGAAAGTCTAGGTCATTTTATAGATCATTGGAAACAAAGAAAATATTTTATTTTAGTTGTTGTTGCAAACGTAATTTTTGTAATCATATATTGGAGCGTGCTAAAAGTGTACATTTTCTTCAACAATTATGTGTTAAGCTATATAATTTATGCTCACTTTTTGCAGTTAGTTGGAATGATTTTGGTAATGATGACAAACTTTAGTATTTTGGTTTTGACAGTACGTCAACGTATGCAAGTGTTGGGGAAATGTATAGATGATTTAAGGTTTAACCCAGAGATAAATTTATCGAACGTTTCCATACTTAGTGTAATACCTCCAGTCGAAACTACTGGATCTCAATGTTCAAGTTGCTCAAATCGAATTCAAAAGACAAGGGTCTCAATGGATGTTTGTAACGAACTGTTTGAAGTAATGCGTTTCATTACGGACTATTACAGTGCCAGTGTTGCTTGGTTCACGATTAATTTGGTTATATGGTTTGCCGGTTTTGCATTTTGTTACAGTGAAATAAAAAGGGAAAACATTTTTAATGGTTTCGTCTGCAGTGTAACGATTAATTCCATATACATGTTTTTGAGCTTTCTATCTTGTACACTTCTGGAGATAGAGATACGTAATCTAAAAGTTAAAATTGCTAGTGCTTTAAATGTGAATAAAAATAAGAATTCAAGAAAGCAGTTGAAAAACATGTATACTCGGTTTATTCAGGAGAACACACCGATATCATGCGATTTTATGGATTTTAATTTAAATTTAATTCCGATTATCTTGAACCTCGTTGTGACGGTAGTTTTTTCAATAATTTAAAATAGCGAATAGTGAATGGAAGTTAAACTTTATAACATTACCGTGTTACTAACGGTTATTATTGTATTTTTTAAATCCGTCAATCTTAGATACATGTCAAAATACAGGCTGTTTGTTCGTGGAGTAACAAATTAGTGAGGAAGATTCTAGTCAGTTATCAACGCAAAGTGTTGTGAGAATTGAACTTCAATAAGTAGAACAGTGATAAGTATTAATAAGTATTATAAATTATAATAAGCAGAGAAGGGGAGGGGAAAATAATTTAGCTAAGCTTATCTCCTGGGTTTTTGTAAGAACAACAAATAAATATAACTATTCATCTGTAACCTCACCAAAAGCCTGGGGACATGCGTAAAAGTTTTAATCAAATGCAAATATAAGTAGGAATTAATTTAACATCTTCCAACAATAGCCACAATTGTACACAGTCTAGTGACAGTATTAAATACTCCCAATATCTAAGGTTAAATAAGAGGTTTTTAGTCTGAAGAATCATCTTGTAACCTCAATGTTGGCTCGTTCGTTTGGGATTATATAACTTTATGTGTTATAATAATTTTTAAAGATTCAATTTTAGTTTTTACGGACAGCTAATTGTCTTAGTTTCGTTTTACGAACCACAGTTTAACTATAATTGACATTTTTTTTATCGAGGGAGGACTGGACTACAAGTATAATAAATCCTCACCAAGCCATTATTCTGGCTACGCCACTGGTAATAATAATAATTGTTGTATACATTGGTTAGATTTGTCACATGTTGTAGCTTGGTGTTTCCAAGAATCCCTACTTAAAGTACTTTAATTCTAATAATCGATAAAAACAATTGCAATTTAATTTATTTAGTCCCTGAGTATTTACAGGCATTAAATGTAGCAACAATGCTACCCGTAGATTCATAAACCAGAAACCTAAATTTTATTTTTTTTCATTTTTAAGTTTTAAACTGGATAGTAAAAGTAATATTGAAAAACTGAACAAATATAATGAAAAATGAGTAAAAGAACACTAAAAAATCTTTCTAATCGAAAGTGACATCACAGCCACTGATACCAAGTTATGAAAACTATTAAAATTAGTTTATGAATTTCTAACATCAGTGTAATGTAATTCCTCAAGTTAATTCAAAATGACGACCGAGTAAAATAGAGAAATATAACAGAATTTTAAGACACAGAGCAATTTTTAATACATTTCCATGACTTAATTATATGTAATGTTGTATCTGAGGTTAAACCATAATTAGAAGGTCTAGAGTGGTGGAAGATTCGTACATTGTCTATACGGTTCTTGAATTTACTTCAGAACAGCAAACTGTGATTTTGTTTGGTGAAATAACCAATATTCTCTAAGAACCGGCAATTACATGACTCAGACACTAATTACCTACATGGATATTTTTATCTACACAATCATCTACAACAGGAGTAATAAATTTTGTCTTATCAAAATAAATGCACATTTTTCTTTTCCTTATATATCACATTAAGTTGGTAGGAACTGTTCTGCGTCTTATATGAAAAAAAAGTGTTCGTAGAGTTATGTTTTAAACTTTGATAGGTTATTGGAAAAGTCGAATTACTATTTCTTTTCGTCATTTTTCCTCATCATTACCTTTAAAATGGTATACCACACGATCCACACTAACTATATAACCAACAGTTTTTATAAATGTTTTAGAAGTTACCTTGTTAAACAGAATTGAATATGTTAGTGTAAGTGGTGATGAGAGTGAAATAGAAAAAATAAAATATGGTATGCCGAGGGGTCTGCTTTAGGTCCAGTTTTGTTTTTATTATATGCTAATGATCTAAGCGTGGGTCATTTTCAAGGAAAATTAACAGCTTTGACTTACACTGCAAGTAGAACTGAGTTACTGTTCTCATAGATGTAATCAAATTTGAACTTAATTCGACACTGGATGGATAAAAATAGTTTAACCTTAAGCGATAAAAGCAAATTATTGTTTTTAATTTTAAAATTATTCATGGTTATAATAGTGTCTTGAAATATCATAAAGTGGGATGTAGTGTTTGTTACCTATTTAACATAACTATTTGAATTGGAAATAACATATTCATAATATGAGAGAAAAATGTTGATAATAAAAGAAAGTTTTATTTATTGAGAAATGTTTTCTCGGTACTAGTCTTAAGTCGCATATTGAATATGTTCTTAGTTGTTAGAGTGATGTTTATGCTACTAACCTTAGACTACTTAGTAAAAGTAATTTTGAAGGAAAAAGATTTGATCATTCGTGTCCCTTATTTCAAAAACTTGATATTATGTGTTTAAGTCAATCAAAGCATTCACAAATATAAGAATAGAGAATTTAAAAATTTTAACATGTTGCTTATGGAAGAAAATTTTTTATAGTATTTCTTTTTCTTTTTTCTTCACAGCTGGGAAGCTCATGATTTTTTTGTTTAGTTTTTTCTTAATTAATAGCAACCCCAGCACTGCTATGTCCTCTAGGGTACTTAATTTATTTTACAAAAAAAATAAATAAATAAAATAAAATAAAATAAAAATCAAAAAAAATCAAAAAAGTTTAATAAATGTAAAAATTTGTAACTATTTCATTTTTATAATTGTTGTTTTATTTGTAATGTTAAAGAATTTTTAAGTTTTTAAAAGAAGCGTTTTAATATTGAAAAGTAAAGTCTATTCCTTAAACTAAGATTCGAAGTTTGAATTGTTTATCCGTAATTATAAACTGCAATAGAGAGTGGTCCTTCAGGGACTACATATTGCATAAAAAATAAAAAAATTAACTAATTGTTATAAAGTTTTTAATATAACCTATTTTAATATTCTACCAAAATGTTATAAGTTTTAGATAAATACAAATGAATGTGGAGAAGTAAAAATATTTGTAGATATGTTTAATTAAGTAATCTAATAAAAAATAATTGGTTGTTTATTGGATAATGATGGATTGTTTATATACTTGATAATGTTTATTCAGACATTTGCTATCATTTGTGTAAAAAACACCAAATCACGACGTTTCGGTATTATGGATCAACTCTCGTTATCAAACGTAAAAAGACTTGACAAACATAGTGTAGTAACCTAGGACTATCTAGTATTAGCAATAGCTTAGTTATTGATGGATATCCACAGTCCAATATCAAAATAATTATAAAACCATTCCTAAAAACAAGGGAATCTTAAAAATTGACACAACCACGTTCATACGTGGCAGGATCATCGGTAAAGACGCGTTACTATGAAATATAAAATACGTACTGCTTTCAATATTTAAAACACTGATATGTAACTTCATCTAAACCTACAGTAAATATGGTTCACAGGAAACGAAAAATGTCTCTAAATAAAAATATTAGTGAACACAAAAAAAAAAAAAAAAAAAAAAAAATACGAGTAGGACTCGTAGATAAACTGAAATTATCGGCATATATTGAGTTGAAAAGTTTTAAAATTTAACTGGGAAATGGCAAAGATAAAACCCCAAAAAGCTTATAAAAATGAAAAATAATTGAAGCTTCATATATAAAACTAACAGACAATCCTTTTAGTCAAACTAGTACTAGACCATTGTTAGTTCTACTAATGAAAACTGAATTAAAAATTGTAAATAAAAATTCCTCTACTATAAGCAAGATTAAATTTTCTGATTAATTCGTCGCAAGGTGTGACTACAAGGTCACGTGTTAAATTATTTATAGAGTTTTCTCACTTTCCCGTTGGAACTTATTTTTGTTTATTTGATCTCTGTTCAACTTGATGTTTAACATTGCTTGGGTTAGCGTCCATTTCTTTGACTTCTGTTTTTTTCTTGATTACGTTTATATATTGTCTTAGTTTGACGGCCTATATTTAACCCCGGGGTCTTCTCTTAGGTTACAAGTTTCCTTTACAAGTCCTAGGATACTAGAAGTATTTTCAGATTTCTCATGTCTAGGATTTTTTGCCATACGTCATGAATGAAACGTCGTGTATTAATTTTTTATATACACAATTGATGAAAAATGTCTGAATAAATTTATTATCAATAGTATGAAGAAACGGTCATTTTATTAGGCTTAGTTTTTCCGATTGTTTTACATGCCTAAAAAATGTATAATAATATAAGATAATAAATATCTTGAAGTGTTAAAGAATTTGGTTTGTGTTTTCATTTCTTTATCTCATTCCAATGTATGCTGCGTCAGTGGCTGCTGTGGCGGTTTCTCTTCTGCAGGCCGGCTGGTAACTAAGGGATAAACATTTTAGTAATTATATTATTTTTCATATAAAACGAATAATGTTAACTCCTTTCTTTCACAAAATATTTACCAGATATGATTTAACTCGGCAGCCTGACTTGGTACAAGGATTTGTCATATTTTAGAAACTAGATTATTAAAGTAATCCTTCAAATTTATGTTATATTTAGTTTTATTTATGGCAGTCATGAAACGAGCAATGCTATCTGTTATGTGGATACGTTTTGTATAATTTTAGTGAGATAATTAATAACAGAAACCCATTTTCAGCAGTTTCTACTATCTTGTTTCATGACACAGTGATTATAGATCTGATGTACCCGGTAATTATTCTTACACGTAAATTAATTTAAACGTGAATGTTTCAATTAAAAAGATTACATTTTCATGGAAATTCTATTTGTGTAACAATTGAGGAGATCTGATAACACGTTAAAAATATATTCAATTATAAAATCACAAAAACATCCATTATAAAAAGAATTTATTTTACACGATTGGAGTTGCAATAATAGTATAATTAATTTTACGTCAATATAAATATAAATAAAATTAAAGTTGTACTATCGTAAAAAAGCTGAAATTTAAGGGAAGTGATCTTGAGGGAAGGAAGGGGAGGGGTGATCATTTCCCAGGGTAACGGTTTATCAAGATGCATTTAAAAGATTGGTAAAAAATAGTAATAATTTTTGATGTGTACATATAGAAGTTTTAAAATTCTTTAATCCGCGAATCAAATAGGGGGCTAGGCCATTTTTTTTATAAAACGGACATCTCTGATGGCATTTTTAAAGCACTAAACGAAATACTTAACAAAATATGTTTTCTTATTCATATATACTGTATATATATATATATATATATATATATATATATATATATATATATATATATATATATATATATAGGTCTACTTTGCTCTACGAATAACACCACTATTACCTCACCTCACTTTCCATTCTTGGCTCTGGTTTATCTAGTTTTGTCTAGTTTTTGTGTTAAAGAGATCCCAATCTATAACTCTGAAAATATATATATATATATATATATATATATATATATATTTATTTTTTTTGCGACAAAGAAACTATAGTATTAAACGGGTGTTGTTTAAAAAAAGAGTTGTGATGATGAGGGAAAACTATTAAATCGGGTCATATATTGGTATTTATTGAAATACCTTACTTAGAATGTTTAACAATTCCTGATACAGTCGTTGTAATCGCAGCTCATTATTATTAATTACGTGTTGATTGAGTGAAGTCTTGCTTTATCTTGAGAGTTTGTGGCATTTCGTATGTATGTCAGCTTGTACACAGTTATCAAACGCGGCGAGAAATCGTTACGAAGTTTAGGATGAGGTTTTAAAGGGGAAAAAAAACAACTAAAAGATGTGCTTACAGAATGTTTCTCATTTTGTTTTCCGTTTTGAAATGGAAACTTGTTCAGTATATCTACATTTTTTAAATTCCCGCTCCAATATTATTTTCATGAAACTGTTTCAACCGGAATTCTGAGAACTCCAGCTGTTTTGGGGTATCCTTTGTCTCTTTCAATCAGTCAATTTTCAACCTCATACAGGTAACTGTGTTTCTTCCTAAATCCGCAGATACAAATCCTTTCTTTTTTTTCTTTTATTACATACGCATTTCGGCCAACAACTTCATTAATTGTGACTCATAAACAATTGTCATGTTTAGTATTAAGAAGTCAACTGTTTTTGTTATGTGTTTTACGATTTACAATAGTATTTAGTTTGTGCGTTTAGAGCAGCTGTTCTCGCGTGTGCACACGGGCATTCTTGACGACAGAACATTACAAGGAAGGAACGCCGCCTCTACAAGGTACTGTGATATTAACTCCTAGCTAAACATGACAGCAAAAATAATCAAAAACCATTTTATTAGTTGGTAATAATTTCAATTAATGTCAATTAACCATTTCATTTCCTTTTCATTTTTATCTACTTCCCAATCTAAATTAAATTACTAATCCACCCACTTTTACCACAGTCGTTAAACCAACCCCCAATATCAAACAAAACTACTTTCAACGCTAAGTTGATGGTGTTCCATCTAGGAATGACAGTGCGTGTTCGGAGGTATAATATAACTGTGAAGTATATTTTCTTACGAAAACAAATTTTAATAACGGTTTTTTAAAATGTTATAGCAGAACGTTTTAACTTGACCACGAAACTATAAAATTGTTGAATATTATTTGTAGTTTTTTATGAATATCGTTTCAACTTTCACAAACATATTCAATAAATTATTATTTACACAACGGTTACACATTTTAGTTTCCTGTGATTTCCTTCAAAACTTAATACATTTTCCATTAACTTGCATATTTCCATAAGTGAAATGGAGTATGATATATAAAGTGGTTAGATAATTTATGCTTGTAAAAGTTGGGTCACCAGCCAGCGCTCCCTCCAGTGTAGAGGTCTGTTTTCAGGTAACGAATCAGAATTCTAGGATTTTAGTACCGAATAATATTCTACCATTGTGAAATGCAACGAATGGTAAAACACAATTACATTGCATTGATCATGTCGCCCATAAAGCGTTTAAATGTTAATATTTGTCAATGTGAATGGCGTTTTGTTCAAGCGTGCAGTAGATGTTACGTATTTACAGTACTTAGTGTTATATACAGTTCTGTGAATATTGTTATTTGTTATGTCGCGACCTAGAAAGTGGCCACATTAGGTTTAGAAGGACGATTTAGTGAGTCTAAATAGCTAAGTCTGCTAGAAAACAAAAGAACCACTACGGAATATTTACCACTCGTCAGAGCTGAGTCACCGACTCGTCTAGAGAGCATATTTGTTTACAGATGACTTACAGATAAACAAATTTAAACAAACGCAATTATTATGCAGGTTATCCTGCAACAGAAATCTAGTTGACTAATATTATTTAATGTAATGAAGACAATTACTCGTGTCTGTATTAAATGTAGAATAGGATGGCAATGTGCTACAGAGATATTACAGGCAATTGGGAAGTTGGGTTGATTGCAAAGTTTGCATTTTTTATTACTCACATAAACAGAAAGTAGAACATGTAAGTTTTAATTGCAAGCTAGATGGTTGAATATAAAAAAAAACACTAGTTTAAATTATTTTGTAATTTTAAAATTTTACAGTGGGAAAAGATTTAGGTGTTTTTTTGATAATAAAAACAAATTTATGCATGGCAATGATACAATTGATATGGTATGAACAGTTTGCCTTTTTAAAAATCAATTGAAACAGTTTTGTGTTCGTAAATTATTTAAATAAACTTAAAAAGCACTGCTTAAATGGATATGTTATATTGAAGTGGTGGCAATTTTTAGCCTTTTCTTACAAAAAACAAACAATTGGAAATATTAAAAAAAAAATTCTGTCAGCTATTGTTATTATTTACTTTTGTGACTTTGTGAGGTGGTAAAGGGTCTTTATTTAATGTTTTTTTCTTCTTTTCTATTTTTTATTCTTAAAAAAAGCAAACGAAAGGAAATTGAATTAACACTGATGTATTTTTTAAAAAATATATTTTGTTTTAATAAAAGTTCAGGTACTTCACGAATACAATTTTCATTTTACGAATTTGTAACTAGATTGGTTGTAACTAGATATCTTCGACTTTTGAGAGCTAATATGTTTTAAACTGTTGAAACGTTAAAAACATAGGCTAAGATTCAGGTAAGATGCAGTTATAGATTCAAACCAAGTTAATAGTAGTTTAATGTAGTCCAACGTCTTTCTGAACTATAAATATGTAAATTGTTTTAAGATATATTTTTTAGAAAATAGGTGATGAAGAACACTTGGAAATCGTAGGTTTATTAAGACGAGAGACACTCATAATTACAGACACACTTTCGAGCCAAAACGACATGCAGACGTGAACGTCTCTCACATGTGTTAAATGAATTAAAAATTAAGTTATCTTTAAACAAAAACATCAAAGTTGTTCAATATATCGATTCATGAAATCAATGAATTGTTAATGACAACCACTTATTTAATCACAGTCATCTTGAAAAGTATTACTTGTTATATTGATATTACTACGATTATTCTGAACATAAACATTTTTTAAAACAGGTTTTTTTTGAGATGCAATATTAACAATGGACAAGTGTACATAAAACCAGAATTTAGCATTCATTGATATCCCTTTATTCGGGATTTAATGCCAGGATATTAAAATCAAATAGACATCAATATATGTTGTTTTCAATTTATAATTACAAAGAGTACACTATTTAATTATCATTGAAATACTATTACATATTGAATGAATGAAAATAATCTTTATTATATTATAATATTCAAACTATAAATATAGATAAAAAGAAACCAGAATATGGGCCTAAACAATCACTACATTGGATGTGTAGGTAATGACTGTACTTACACATAAATATTCCCGTTATTATGACAATAATTCACTGTCATTGAAGTAGTGTGATAACAGTGTCTAGAATATCCATTAGCACTCCTTATTTTGCACAAATGAAAACCAGACACACGCGCGCGTGCACACACGCACTCACACTCACACACACAATTAAAATATAATAACAAACAATAAATTATTAAATTATTAATTTTATAACAACAGTAATTCAATATAACAAAATATATACTAGAGGAGATTTCAAATGTATCCCCCTGCCAATATTGAACAGCCATTGTGTCACAAGTCTCTTAAGTACCTATTAGGCGAGCATTACTGTTTTTCTGTCTTGGCGGAACATTTCGATGCAATATCTGAGCAACCTAGTTCAGTGCTGACGTTCTGACGTTAGAAATTTTGATGTTAGTATTTGTAGTTACGGTAACAAAAATCACTTGTGAGGATTATTAACTTAAACAGGTATGGCCTGTTTCCATAAACTAGACAACGCATGAAAAATCTATAGGTACTATTTTCATAACTTAAGGTGTTGTGATTAATAGTCGAAATTAATGGAAAAAAGTTTTCGTGTTGTAGTTGTAAAGTACAAAGTTAAATAGGCAGTTTTTTTTTTCTACAGAGAGAGAGAGAGAGAGAGAGAGAGAGAGAGAGAGAGAGAGAGAGAGAGAGAGAGAGAGAGAGAGAGAGAGAGAGAGTTATTTAAAATTTCCAGATTTGATGTATATTGTTCTATTGATGATGTTTCCTAGTGACTAATATTAAGCAGAGGAATGAAGACAGTTCTTGCATAAAATGGCAAGTAGAATGGGTTGATAATGTCCTGTAGAGAGATTACATGTAATGGTGGTCTCATTGTAAAAGCTTGTGTTTTTCATTATTCACATGTATTCAGAGTGGACAATGAAAGCCTTAATTACAAGTCAGCAGTTGAATAGAAAATAACCAAGTGGAAAATGTTTTTTAAAATTTTAAACTTTGCAGAAACATATAGTACTGCATTGGCTCATTGCAACAGTAACAATGTATACTGAAATCTACTTATAGAAGTAGAGCTACCAATTTGATGGCATATTATATGTTTCCACTACTAGTATATTTATTGTAATATAAAAGAGTTATTTGATTTGATTTCGTGCTTCAATAGCGATATTATTTTTTGATTTTAACAGAAGGATTAATTTGTTCATTCTGATTTTAGATTTAAGTATTATGTTTTTATTTGTACAGAAAAATGTAACTTTTTATATTTTTAACACTGACATATATATTATGATAATAAATATTACTATTTTGTATTAAAATCGAATATTTTTCTCTGTTTCTTATTGTTCTTAATAAATAATCTTAACGTGCTATTGCTAGTATTACCTTCAATTGTTTTAAAAAAAAGAACGATTGAGGATACAAAACAGTAAGGTGATGTAGGCCTATATTTTATATTTATTTTGTCATATATCACTGAAATGATTGAGAGTTTTTCTAATAACATAGAATGAAAAAAGATAATGAGATTTAAGGTAATATAGAATATAATACGTGAAGGATAATTTAATATGATGTTCGATATCCTGACCATAAAAGTTGGGCGTGCATCTCGAAATCGACGAGCGCTCCTCTCGGCAAGAATATTAATTAAAAGTGCTGTATTTAATAACAGTTTTGAGTAGGCATCAGAAAAAAATTATGCATGTAGGGCAATCCCATATTAAAATAACTAACAAGTAATTTGTAAGATAATCCCATCCTTCACCTACACAACACTCCAACCAGGGATCTTGCATGATCTGTCACGAGGTTATCCCTGCCTTGACTCTCTCCAAGCTAGGGATTTGCCTTGCTCTTAACACGATCATAAAGTTCTGCTCTTTTTCACTATATCTTCTTGACATGTCCATGGAAGGGGAACTTACCAGCCTGAATTCTGATCCTTCGCAATAGGGGTACTGACAGGAAGGAAGGTGGTTTTTAGTGAGTAAGAATCTCATACTATTGGGAAGATCGGGTGTCTTCTTTTGTCTTTTGAAGATTTTCCACCTCTCCTAGGAAATATTTTAAAAAATTGTAACAGAACCATTAAGCGAAACTGATTAATGTTAGCAATTTGCCCAGAGTTAACAAATTAAACTTATCCGCCACTGATGCAACAGTTCTTGCAGAATTAATTGAATTAAAATGATATTAATATCACTATTATTAATTATTTCAATTTATAACTAAATATTTAATTATATTGGTTCAAATTTGACGTACAAAAAAACACAAAAACCAATTTTGGGGTCACCATTTTGAAAATGTAGATGATAGTGTTTCAGTAAATGGAACCGACGTCTTTGGTGTGTTACCAAAGGAACTATTTTGAAAAAAGAGTTTATGTAGTTAAGTTGACAATAAATAAGTTTATTAAAGACAATACAAGTTTCATTACTTTTTAGAAATATTTCATAGATATGTTTGTTAATTTGGTGGAATGAAGTTTTTGATAAAGTAATATATTAAAAAATATAAAATTCTGAGAGTAAAATGTATTTAAAAATACACCGCAAAAGATACGCCTATTGATAGATTTTAAAAACTAAACGAAGAAAATATTTTTACAATGTATAGAAATCCAAATTTAATGGTCAATATGTTTGGTGTGGTTTGTTGTTTGCGAGTGACTGCGTATACACGATATTTGTATATTTACTTGTATGGTTATATAAATCCAGTAACACGCTATCATTTTCAAAATCATTATTCATAGATACTGAAACATGAATGGAATGAATTAATCTTTCCACCCTGCACTACCCTCCCCTCTTTCCACCCCATGTACATAACAATTAATCATGACTCCCTGATGTGTATGGATGTTTTTCTATCAGTTTCGTAAAATCAATAATTTACAATAAAACTAATTTGCAGCAGTGGTGGTTTATCTAATAGACTTTCTAGTGTTTGTATGGAATATGATGGCGGTTATAGATTTATCAAACCAGGTAATTGTTTAAATTTAATTGATTTTATATGATGGCAAACAGCAACTGTGGATTATATCTAGTACATTATTTTGTCAGTCCTACTAACTTTTTCAATTCATTAAGTTAAAAGAATAATTACAAAAATGATTCAGTATTCAACTTTAATGTTGACTCGTTTTCTATAACCCTTTTTTAAAATTGTATAATAAATTTTTATGGCAAGAAGAGACAGGATTATAGTTCTGTTTTCTGTCTCTCAGCTATGAAGTTTATTATGCACCCTCATTTTGTAAACCCGTGAGATACTTCGAATAATGTACAATAATAATAAATAATGAATAATGAATAATGTCCTCTTCTCTATTTCCTACACAGGTCTAGCACATAAAACCACATTATTCTTGTAGATGACTAAGAAGCATCTTATGACCCGTCAATGACTCTAGAGCATCCTCATAGCCTGCAGTTCTCTCCCAAGTCTTCTGGTCTAGACCATTGGGAGACACACTTACATGTCAAAGATTAACTGCACGCAGGTAACAGATGGAGAGGATTCAGCAGTGTCTATTCATTCCCAGTAATGTCCTTACATCTTTGGATCCACAACAGATTTATATTGTTGATTCTATTAGCCTCAAAAACACTATTTAGTTTTCTACCAGAATTTCTTCATTCTTCGGTTGGCTTCTGTACTAAATCTATATATAAATTGCTTTAACGGTTACTTTTTCAAACTGTTAAGATATTGTCTTTACACGATAACTTGCCTCTAAGTTAATTACGTTGCTCGTTCAATGTCATTAGTCAAAAACAGAGGTAGAAATATTTGACGATTATGAAACTAGTAAAATATTTCGTATACTGAGTAAATAATTATCATGGAAAGAATAGTATAGATAATAATACACTACAATGTGAGGTTGGCTCTAAGAAATCAGACTGATATTGGGAAATATATATATATATATTCTACATCGAAAATCTACAATGAATACCTACATAATATGTAGTCTACAGTAATGTTTCTTATTAATTCTCGTAATTTATATGTAGACATCCACTTGTATGGATTTAAAACATTAAATTATGAACTAACTATATGGATAGACAAAAATCTTTCTAATGGTGAAAGAATATAGAATTCCAAAAGAATTAGTCGTGGAGGTGCAGTCATCCAAAAACAAGAGTTATTTATAATGGAAAGCAAGAAATCGTGGACAGGTAAAGGACCAGAACAAGATATAAATAGTTAAATTTTTTTAATATTCCATAAATAATTCAAAACCACCGAAAGATTTTTAAATGATGTACATCAGTGAGAAATGTTATTATGTTTTGTATAATGTATAGTAATATTTTATTGAACAGATTTTTAGTGCATACAAAACTTTGCGCTAAAGTTAACTCAATCGAAACCTGAGAAATGAGGAAAATATTTTTGTTATTTACTTACAGGAAGGTATTCATTAGGCTATATTTTGAAATTCAGAATTGAAAGTGTATTAGAAGAATAAATTTTACTTTCATCGTGTTGAACTTGCCAGAATCTCTGCTGGCTTCATTTTAATGGATTGTTGTAATATAAATAAATGAAATGCAAAATTGAAAGAAGTTTGTGGGCTCATTTTAAAACAAGTTTTATGGACAATTAAAATGTTTACATTTCAGTGTACAATTTAAAGTGGTTTAAAGTTTCACGTAAATATTATGTACTATACGAGTGATAGTTAGCACTGTGAAATATAATGAAGTATTCCGTCCAGAATGTCAGTCAATAATTTAGCAGTTAGTTAGTCATCCAGAAAGTAAATTAGTCATGTAAGTAGTTAGATATTGGTGTCAGTCATAGAGCCAATTAGTCAGTCATTTAGTTTAGAGAGCTAGTTTGTTCAGTAAGTTAAAAATCAGTTTATTCTTAGTAAAATCTATCAATCAAATAAGTAATTAGTCATTCAGTTTGTAAGCTAGACCACTACTCAATTAATTAGTGTATCTATTTAGTTCATTAGTGAAATAAGTAATTAGTCATTCAGTCAGTCAGTTAGACTGACTGAATTAATATTTTTTAGACTGACTGACTGACTCAGTTATTTAATATGTCATTTATGTAGTACAAGATAAATAAGTAATTAATTAGTTATTAAGTCAATTGGATCATTACTCAGTTAATTAGTCTTACAATTATTTAGTACATAGTCAAATAAGTAATCAGTCATTTATTCGTTAATTTATTATTACAGTTATTTACTACATCAGTCTAATAAATAAAGAATTATTGAGTCAGTCAGTTAATAAATCAGACATATTATAGTTAGGCATTGGATTAGACACTTAGTCTGGCATTGGATTAGTCTGACAGTCAGTCAGTCAGACAGTTTATAGTCAATCAGCAAATTAATTATTTAATTATCCAGTTCAGTCAGTTAGTCAATTTTAAAGTAAATCAGCCAGTCATTCAGTTAGTCAGTTCATTAGATATTCATTTAGTTCGTCCGTCCGTTAGTGTATGTTAGTCAGTCAATTAATTAGTGAGTCGTCTGTCAGCCATTTAATAATTTGGTTAGTTAAACTTTTAATCAGTTAGTCAGCCAGGTAATCAGTCATTAGTCAGTCCATCAATAAGTTCGTAAGTTAGTCAGTGAATCAGTTTGTTAGTTGGTCTGTCAGTTAGTCATTAAGTTAGTTAGTCCATGAGATATGTAGTTAGTTAGTCCGTCGAACCATTTAGTTAGTCTGTCTACCAGTTAGTAATTTGGTAAGTCAGGTAATCAATCAGTCATTCATTTAATTAGTTCTTCAGTCAATTACCAAGTCAGTCAATCAGTTAGTTAGTCAGTATTTCAGTTAGTTAGTCCATGAGATATGTAGTTAGTTAGTCCGTCAAACCATTTAGTTAGTCTGTCTACCAGTTAGCAATTTGGTAAGTCAGGTAATTAATCAGTCATTCATTTAGTTAGTTCTTCAGTCAATTATTAAGTCAGTCAATCAGTTAGTTAGTCAATTAGTTAGTTAATCAGTATTTCAGTTAGTCCGTGAGATATTCAGGTAGTTAGACGATTAAATCATTTTGTTAGTTAACCCGTCAATAAGTTATTAATTTGAGTCAGCCGGTAAATAAGTCAGTCATTCATTTAGTTAGTCGAGAAGTCAGTAAAATACTCAGTTAATCAGCTAGTTAGTCAATTAGTTAGTTAGTGAGTCTGTCAGTTAGTCGTTCAGTGAGGTAGTCGATTTATTCAGTTAGTCCGTTAAATCATTTAGTTAGGTAGTCCGTCTCTCTGTTATTATTTAAATCAACTAGTTAATCAGTGGGTTATTAATTTAGTTAGTCTGTCAGTCAGTTATTAAGTTAGTCAGTCAATCAGTTAGTCAGGCAGTTAGTTAGTTCAGTAATTCAGTGATTCTATTAGTTAGTTAATCAGTTATTCAATTTGTTAGACCGTCCGTCATTTTGCTAGTTAGTCAGTCAGCCATACAATTTGTTAGCCCATCAGTTAATCAGTCAGTCATTCTGCTAGTTATTCAGTCAGTCATTAAAGTTGTTAGTCCGTCAGTCATTCTGCTAGTTAGACATTTAGTCAGTCATTCAATTTGTTAGACCGTCAGTAAGTTAGTCAGCCAGTCTTTGTACTAGTTAGTCAGTCATTCAGCTTTGTAAGTCCGTTAGTAAGTTAGTCAGCCAGTCTTTGTACTAGTTAGTCAGTCATTCAGCTTTGTAAGTCCGTTAGTAAGTTAGTCAGCCAGTCTTTGTACTAGTTAGTCAGTCATTCAGCTTTGTAAGTCCGTTAGTAAGTTGGCCAGTCAGTTTTTGTACTAGTTAGTCAGTCAGTTTTTGTATTAGTTAGTCAGTCATTCAGCTTTGTAAGTCCGTTAGTAAGTTGGTCAGTCAGTCTTTTGCTGGTTTGCCAATCATTCATTCAATTTATCAGTCCGGCAGTAAGTTAGTCAGTCAGTTTTTCACATAATTGTAAGATATTCTGTTTGATTTTTAGTCAGTAACTCATTAAATTTTTCTATCAGTAAGTTGGTCACACGGTTATTCAATTAGTATACTACAAGCAATGAAATAGCGAGATTTAATGAGAATTAACAATAAGTAATTATAAATAATTTTATACATAAAATGTTTTAATAATAAGTAAACTATTATTGATAAAATAATGAGTGCTAAGGATCCTCTGAGGATTCTACCAGCTTCATTAATTATTTTCCAAAATATATTACAAGGAGAAAAGAAGAAATAAAACAAGTATTTGAACTAATTCAACAATATCAACGAGATGTGTATGTTAGAAATTGTTTATATTAAAAGAAGAAAATAAAATGAAGTCCCTTTATTCAAGAATAGTGTCAGGATTGGAAGTAAACAAAAGTTTGTCAAGAGAGTACTTATAGAAAAGATCAAAGAGATAGATTAAAATATAAAAATACATAAAGGAAGTTGTGGATTCAGCTAGAGACCCTCCCGTACTTACTATTAATGACCCCCTGAAAAGAGATTTTAGTTTTTGCAACGTAAGCTAAAAAGATAATTAAGTGCCATTTTTTCATAGACTTAATAGTTATACATTTATTAAAGAAGTAATTTTTTTACGCTTAGAAATTAAAGTTCATAGTTGGCTGTGCTTAGTTTAAATTAATAAATAGCCTGATGCGCTCACTATAGTGGATATATAAGGGTCGCCACGGATCTTGACTGATGGTTTGGCAAGCGCTGGGTTAGGCGAGGGGAGGAGTGTGGGTTCTTTTCTAAAAAACATTGGTTTTCCAATGTCACAACTAATGTCCGTGAACAAATTATGTATACCCGAGTTTACAATATCACACCTCCAAAACGGCCAGTTCAATTTTGACGAGGGACCTATCAAATTAAAAGAAATATTGTCAAATGTTATATTACGGAGGTTCAACTTTTTACATAACTTGTTATAATTTATATCTTGAAAAAAGTGGGGGAAAACAGTGGGAAAAAACAGTGATTTTTCACAATTTTTGAGTTATTCTCAACTTCAGACAATTATTACTAAATACCTATTAAACGTATCAGCTTCAAATTTCAATGGCGAATAATATGAGGGTGATTTACAAACATTTTTATTAGGTTTCATAATTTTAACACTATTATTTGTAATTTTCTTGTCTGCGGTGCGCGTAGAACTGAACATAGCTGTTATTTACATCGGAGTATTGAATAAACTAGTAGTTCTATCAAAAATATTTTCGAATACATTTTTAAGATCAACTGATTTGCTACAACTTTCTCGCTGGAAGTTTTTTCTACCACAAAAATAAAAACAAAAGTTCTCGCTTACTGACTTTTTCATGTCATTTTGATTCAACTTTCTAATATTTTTCATTATTAAAATTACACATAATTTTAAAACTAAAATATATTTATACCGTTGTATGCGGAAATTCATACAGAAAAGGCATATATAAGTTTCATTCTAGTTTTATTATTTTCAAGATTTCTAGGAACGTGTAAACGACAACGCGCTCACTGCTCTGGATGACTCCGTTTTGCTGTATTATATAGCTTGATGCGCGGACCGCTGGCGCTAGTTCACTCTTTCAGAATCGCTAGTAGCGCCAATTCATCGGTCAAGATCTGTGTCGACCCTTATAGCTATCTCGAAGGATCATAGCAGGATGTATATATATTTTCATATATAGTTTTGGGTTAAATCCCTCTCTCTCTACTTTCCTTTCAGGTCTCTCTTGACCAACTATGGTTCTCTTTTTCTTTGTATATAATGACCGAGAGGTTTTTCCGTTTAAACATCAAGAAATAATTATTTATATACCTGTGTCCGTCTCTCTATATATATACACCTGCCTTTTTCTGTCTCTATCTACCTGTCTCTTCTTGTTGTGTCTACCTCTCTCTCTCTCTCTCTCTCTCTCTCTCTCTCTCTCTCTCTCTCTCTCTCTCTCTCTCTCTCTCTCTCTCTCTCTCTCTCTCTCTCTCTCTCTCTCTCTCTCTCTCTCTCTCTCTCTCTCTCTCTCTCTCTCTCTCTCTCTCTCTCTCTCTCTCTCTCTCTCTCTCTCTCATAAAAAAAATTGTAACAATAAAGTATTACACAAGAAAAATAGTTCTATTAATCAATAGTAGGCATACGTTTGTAAATATTACATAACATGCGTAAGAAGAATTCAGTTTTAATTTCGATATAACATCAAAAATTTAAAATTACCTGTTTTGAACAAATTTTAGAAAAATTACTTTTTTTTTATTTTTTTTTTTGAAATACGAAATGGGTACAAAAGAAAACAGTTTGATTAATCAACAGTCGGTGAAGAGTTGTAACTATTTCCAAACATACTGAAGTAGATTTTTATCTTAGCTGTTAGCTGCTGGGTTTTGCTAAAAAGGCGAAAACTTGTAAAATTATCCATTAAAAAAAACAAAAAAAAAACGGGAAACTTTACACACAAAAAACCCATTGATCGATATTAGTCTTAATTTTGTTATATAAGCAAAAACTTGTAATTTGAAAACTGTAGAAACAGTATGAAGTAAACATTTTGCGAGAGTAAATATTACACAATAAACCGGCATTTTTGGAGAGACGGTGACCAAAACGATTTGTTTGGGTCCTCATAGCCTACAAATATGAACAAAATCTTTACAGCTGATTATGAAAAAATCGTAATTTTGTATGTTTTTTATGGGACCTAAACCAAAATTACTAAGTTTGATTACAATCGATCCACTCGTTTGGGCTGAAGAGCACTGCATATCAGACAAGACGGGAAATATTCAAAGAACTAATTTTTGACCGTGAAATGGAAACATAACCAAAAACAATTTTTACGAAATAAGAGGACCCTGTAACACATCAGCAAAAAAAAATTGTTTAAAATGAAGACGACGTGAAACGGACACATCCGCAAAAAACAATTATTTGAAATGAGGGGATTGTGTAATGGATACATCAGCAAAAAAAATTGTTTGAAATGTCGGGCCCCTGTAACGGATAAATCAGCTAAAAACACATTTTTTGAAACGAGGGGACCGTGTAATCTATACATCAGCAAAAAAGTTTTTGAAATAAAGGGATCCTGTAACGGATATATTTTTTTTAGGGCTGAGGGGACCGTGAAACGGAAAATAGGCATAAATCTAGAGTTATTGGGATTGCTACGACCGTACTCACTGCAGTGAGCCCCTAAGGGGCATATTTGCATATGTGAGAAACCAATAAATAATATTTGACTGATATCTATATCTGATAAAAAGACAGAAGTCCTTTGAAGACCTTCATTTTATCTTGACTGGATTCTGAGATTTCCCTATGATTGTTGATTGTTGATCTTTGGGCCACGTTTGAAATGCTTGAGACCACTCAGTAGTCAGTAGTCTCAGTTGACCACTGCAAAGTTCTGGTTGTCACATGTTTATGTTGACAGAACCTTTCTGTGATTCATTACTCAGACGTAATAAATAAAACAAAAAGGATTTCATCTGCATTATTCAGTTCAACCACAGTTCTTCTGTACGGCGGTTCAGTCTTCTGCAATGGTGAGTATCCGAGGACATAGTATATATGATAAAATAGGTATTTAGTATTTATATTTGAACTTATAAAGAAGAAAATACAAAATATTTTCTAAATAATAAGTAACAATAGTCGTCCAAAAATTACAAAAGATTAAAATTTAATTTAATATCTAATCAATTTTTTAAACAACTAAATTTAACTAATTGTTTAAAACGAAAACCAAATTATTCAACAATCATTGTAATGTTTTACTAAACAAATCTGCATTGCTTAGTTTTAATCCTTGCCTTGTTGACTTGGTATTTTCTAATTTAAAAGAATAAACTAAAAGGTGCGCAAACTCACTCTGTACGTTGGGTCATCTGTTCTTTTCTAAACGTATGTTAAAATGGTGAATAGTTATAAAAAAGGAGGAACTCCTTAAGAAAAAAAAAATAGATAGCCATCTTTTATTTTAAAATAATGTGTTCAAGAAGATGTAAACTTTTAGAATGTTGAATTTTACATCTGTGTTTATAATTTCTGTTATTAGTGTGAATGTTATGGCCTCTGCATTGATTTCGATTACTAGAACACATTTTTAGCATTTACGAATTCGTATTTTTATTTACACACAGTGTCCAGTAAGGAGGGTTTCAAATTTTGGAAGTAATTCTAGACATTACAATAAAACAAAAAAAAATACAAATTTCATCCTTTTACATCTCTCTGTTACTGCAGAACCGATTGAGATTCAGATAGCAAAACAATTACACCAAGATATTACAATTTTTTACTTAACCGTTTCAAAACAGCATTGATTAAAAATCGTTGAAGCTAAATACATAGATTTTAAAGAATATTTAGGTCTTTTAATGTGGATTGTTTAAAAGAATTAAGTCAAAACGCTCTTTTGTATTCAATTAAATTACCAAAAATTCAGTTAATTATTATTTTTACCTTGTCTCGACTTCAAATTATTCGTACATTTAAAGGTTATTTCGTACGTAAATATCTTCTTAATTAGAAAGTTTCAGATATATTTGGTACATTAAAAAAAAATTAATGCTATTATGAAACGATTATTATTTTTGTTAAAAAATAAAACCCTTCAGTGGCTTTTTATAGTGAGTACGGACTTGACAATATCGAGGAATCCTATCCAGATCTACACAATTTTGCGTGTAGTGTGTGTAAGATCACTGTCTTTGTCATTCCTATCAGCTCCCTCTTGTTATCTTCCGAATGTAAAGTTATTAGGGTATACTGATATTTTCCAATTTTAAAGTTGCCTTTAAACCAACGATTTGAGTTTTAAAATTTTCAAGTTGCTAGTTTTTAATAGTTTACATTCGTTTTTATTAAATGGACGTAAGTTGTGAGTTCTGAAGCTGTTTATAAGCCAACAATTTAGGCAGGATAACTTCACATTAGCTTGCCCACTTAAAACTTTTATAAGGAAAAAATACAAATCGCTAGTTATTCGATTTATCCGACATTATTTTTTAATTTTATAGCTACTTATTTAGTGTCTCAGATTTGGGCCTGCCTAGTTGGAAATACTACAATCAAAAGACACACATATAGTTAGTTTTTCGTAAATATAATGTTAGTAAACATAGTTGTTAAATGAGCACTGTGGTGAATGTGAGCAATTTAAAACACAGAAATCAGTTTGGTATAATAACACACATACACATACCCCCACATAAATTAAAACAAAATATTAACAACAGGCCAAATAAATATTTTACTTTAATTTCTGTGTGTGTGTGTGTACCAAACTTGTGGTAGGGGTTTCATTTTTTAAATTGGTTAGTAAACATAATTAATAAAACAGTAATTATTCTTGAATATTAAAGCTGTGCCACGCTTGCCTCCTAACTTTACAATTACTAACCCATAACTTTTCATTATTATGGTTAGTTTAGTTTTTATAAAAGTCAACATTGTTTCGAATTTTGAATTCAATTGAAAAACTTCCTCTTTACACTTGTTTGTCAACTTTTAAATTTCATACTCGAATGACACAGAGTTTATTTAGGTAAACATTAGGTGTGAAAATTCAACGTTAGTGTCAACATTTCTATGCAATTTTGTATAAATTAAAAACGAAATATTCTAATTCTTAGTTACTAGATGGCCTCTGGGCAGAAGTTATCCGCAATTGTTTTGAGTAAATTAATGAAAATAAAACTAAAATAAGCTAAAACTAAATTTATTCAACTGATTAGATGAGCCACAGGATACAACATTCCAATGAAGTTTGTTAGAAAGTTTTTATTGTAATAATTTCGGTATTAAATAATTATTGTACTTTATTCTCATTTATTTTTATAACCGATTTATTGTATCTTTTTAATACAATAAAATTACATAATTCGAAAATTTGTAAGTCACCAATGGATCGATTTTCAACCGAAATTATTCTGAAAATTTGGAACAAATGAAAAATGGAACAAAACGCAAACCTATAATGTTAAACTAAAGATGTAATATGTTCTTTTATTATGCAAATTCAAAATGGGCAGGCAAGAGTGAATTTAGTCTACCACAAAATTTGTTTCAACCGGAGTTATGTTCAAAATTCGAAACTGATGTTAAATTTACAACTACCCTAAACAAACAGTTAGATTCAAAACTAACGCCAGTTTTACTAAAACTTATAAAAAATGTGCTACAATATATTTCCATTGCTCTACTCTGTGTATATTTTTGTTTTTGACAATTATCCCTCAATCTGTGATTTTTTGTTTATTTGCATTTAGATTGCTTGGGTCACATTTCACCAAAATTTTCACCGTTATTGATTTAAAAAAACAACTTTTCATAACACATTCATAGACTATTTTTGGTTTTCTTCAAATAACTACCAAACCGGCAATTTGCTGAACATGGTTTGAGTTATTAAAAAAATGAGAGTTATTAACAAAGTCCCGAGAAAATGCCAGATAGAAAAATTTAGGCAAATCGTTTTCCTCTTTTGGACTGCACAAACAACAAATTGGAGTCGCCCCACAGACTTCAAAACAGTTTTGGGGGATTTCGAAAATGAATATTTTTCCCGAAAAGCTAGACTTCCAATTGATACCTCATATTACCTTCTCTATATTAGACTATATATGTATGTATGTTTTTTTTATGTGAAAAAGTTAAAAGGCTTGAACAAATTTGGTAACATAAATTCAGAAAATTTAAAATTAACTTTTTAGATCATATTCATCGAATTTTGTGGAAATGTACTATTTATAACAAGATTTTCTTTTTTGTTTTACGTATAATTATAAACAACAAGATTGTTCTAAATTAGAGCAGGAAATATTCCCACGAATATTGCATGTTATCAATATTCATTCTAATTTAAAACATAGTGATTTTGCAGATTGAAACTAGCAAACCGAATGAACATTTTTATTAAAATACTTGTTAAAATACTTATTAAAATATCGTTCTGCTCCAACATATTTTCCGTAACTTCATTATTATGATGAAATACAAACTATATCAGGACATCCATCAATTCTATAATATAGAGAATAACTCAGGGGTAGTGGCAATAATATATATATATATATATATACACACAGGAGTGGATATAAAGTCCCTTCCCCCTACTGGAAACTCTAACCTTTGAGGTCTAAGATATAGGAGTAATCGTCCGAATTCTATATAAGATAGTTATGGAACATGTTGATTACCACTGCCTTTCCCCCCTGAAAACAATGGTGCAATTAAAATTCAAAAGGATTGTAATGTTTCCAAGAAATCAGTAGGACGAAGATGTACGATTCGACTTAAAAGTTGTAATGAGACATGTCAATTAAAACTACCTTTTCCCCCTTTTTTTCAGGAGAAAAAAGGTAGTGTTAATAATCGTCATGTCCTATGACTATTCTATGTGTACATAATGGTTAACATGTCTCAAAAAATATGCCTTTCAAAAAACCTTAATAAAATAGCGTATATTTTAAACTTTGTGTAATCACATGTATGTAAAACTGTTGTAATACTTATTGAGCTTGACTTGTGAGATATTTTAAAATAAACTTTTACAACACATTTACAAAAGACAAATTTTATTATACTTTGAATTTGAATTTAATTAAATTTATTTTTATTATAAATTAAAGAATTGAAATAATTCAATAAAAATACAAAAATTTGGAATAATTAATAAAAGAATAAAGTTAAACTGTGTATTTGATGTTATTGGGCGCCAGTTAATGCTCATTACCAAATTTAAAAAATTTAATTATAAAATTTAATTTACAGCCTCTCGAGGTCAAAGTTTTTTTTTAAGATGTACTTCGCAATAGGCGATAATTAAGAAATTCAAAGTCTTGTTCTGCTGAAAGTGTACACAAAATATTTATTAGCATAATATTTCATATTACAAAAAATCAGAAACATAAATGATCATATAATTCTACTCTAAAATATTAGTTCAAAATCTTTTATATAAGTCAACTTCTTTATATTGAAATTAAAAAAGTTATTTTTTATGTATATCATATTTTATGTTATAATGTTGCAACAAAAAGAATTTAAATTATTTAAAAAGAAATATTCTGTGTCTCAAAAGGAGACTTATTTATATAAAAAAGTTAATTATTTGAATTCATCTTGTAAAATATAAAAACACAAATACATCGATTAAAAATCATAATCTATTCATAATACACATAATTAAAATGATAAATTGTTTATGATGTCTATACCATGACATCTATTTTAAAAATTTAAAAAAAATTCGTAGAAATGAATCCTATTCCTCTGTGATTCCAGAAATGTCTCCAAACAGTAGATCCTCCAGTGTTCACGTAGGCTCCAACTTTTGATACATAACAACATGAAAATCCCTTATAAAGATTTGAATAAAATGTTCATTATATATTAAAATGGTTCTGCATTGCTCATTTGGAAAATCATTAAAAAGTTTTTCAGTTTGTCATCACTTGTTTTTTAAATTTCTTAAATATTTTTTTTTATAATCATGACTAAAAATCACCTCTCTAATCTTGTTCATAGTTCTTTATAATTAGTATAAAATTTTAATGTTTGTTCTATTTACAAAAATCTTTTTCTTATAGATAACTTGGAAGTAACACTTATTTAATTAACAAACCATTTTTTATGTTAACTCACACAATACGTCAATTACTTCAAAAGTTCTCTGTCCACTCTTGTTAATGTCCGAAAACAAAAGTACATATTTTTATATATTTCTACATTCAGTTTTACACTCAAACACGTTTAAATTTTACTTTTCATTGTTCTACTAAAATTTTAATCATATCACATACGTCTTACCAGGTTGAACGTTCCTGACCAACTGAACTCTTTCTTTTCCCTCTAAAACCTAAGCGTCTATTTACTGATCTTCTAACACAGCATATTTCAATTAATTAAGTTCACACACGCACTTATATAAAAATATGCCAAAATATTGAGTATAAATTCATTCTAAACCTATTTATATTACAATACTATCTTCTTGGATGTTTTTTCTTCTTTTTTTCTTCTTCTTTTTTTATCTTTTATCTTATTTTAATATTATTTAGTCAAATATTTACAGCTTTGAAATTGATTTACAGAATTTCCCACAAGCTCTAACAACCAATCAAAATCTTTGACCTACATGTGCTTGGTCCAATCACGTGTCTTCTTTAAAGCTGTACAATATTCAAATATTCCATATGTTGCAGAATAAAGAAAAAAAGGAAAAGTTCATTCCTGGCAATTGACTAGAACACATGAAGAGCCTTAGTTATTAGAAATTATAACAAAACTTCTTTTTTTTATTGTGTAATACACTATTTTCCTTAATATAATAATATAAACCCTGACTCATTCATTACACTTGACTATAAAAAACAGTCCCCTATACATATCCTTGTGTACACTATATAGGCTACACCATATATTATTGATTTATCGGTTAACTAGCTATCATTTACACTCCTTCCTATTCAATATCTTTTGAACCAATCATTTAATAGCAATGACATAAATAACAAAATATTTAAAATACGTCAACTGAATATATTTATGTTTTTGGTTCATAAAGTTATCGTAGGTAATTTAACTCTTTATTCTGAAAGGGTCATATTTTCATTAATTGTGTATGCTCTCACATTCAATGTGTGTTTTAAAATAATATACTTACTGAATGTAATGGGGGAGGGAGAATTCAATAAAAATCTAGTTTCATAATTTTATTTGAATTATGATACAATGATACAACCCTTCTTCTCCTTTCAGGATAAACTTTCTCTTGAAGATAAAATATCAGTTTTAAAGGAATTGGAAGAAGCCACTAAGTGTCCGCTGTGTTTGAATATTTTATGTCCGCCTCTTTGTTGGTGTCAGAATGGACATTGCATCTGTGCAGCATGCAAGGGTGACCGTCTTGCATGTCAAACATGTACATCTAACTTTATACAAATTAATACCACCTTACTTGCATTCAACAATGTTATAAATATTGTACCGAGAAATTGTAAGTATTTAGCCAGCGGCTGTAATCGATTCATGGTACCACTTGCATTAAAAGACCATGAGTATTTATGTTCATTCAGGGAAGTCTCTTGTCTTTTCAGCAAATGTTTTTGGAAGGGGAAAGTGAACTGTATGATATTTCATATTAAGACCGACCATCCGAGTCATAAGATATTTCCAAAAGAGAGTTCAATTTTTGTGCACAAGGTAAAAACCGATGTTGACGGATATAAAGTCAGGGTTGTAGAAGCCTTCGACTGTATATTTTGGATACACTTAAAAATTGATGTAAAAAAAGGAAAACTTCTCGTATTTTTTGTTTGCGTTCCAACAGCTGATGGAGTTCATACTAATTTCTACTCTGTTATTATCTTTAATAACGACAAATCAATTGTGAAATACCAATATACTCAGAAAGTTTATAAGGAAGATGTTGATACTGAAAGCATTCTGTCATATGAGAAGTGCATGACTATTCCTCTCTCAGAATTGTCTCACTTCATAACCGATAAGAAGAGTCTGCTCTACAACTTTAAAATAGTCCCAGAAACTGAAATTTCCGCAACTGAAATTAAAAATAGCATTGATATTTAACTAAAACAAACATGTTATGTAAAATTCCCCCAATGAAGACCTTTCTATGATGTGTGCCTCACCTTCCTACGCCAAAGAGAAGCTGAGATAATGCAATGGAGTTTTACCCAATCATGTATATTAACCATGTATTGAATGTTTTTATATTTGTTTTGTAGTGAAATTAGTTTTCTTTTCATTTTACTCTTGTATTGTAGTTCATATTTACAATCTTGTATTCTATGAAATTCTAATAGTTTGTTTGTTAATAAAATTAATTGTATACGTTTCTATTAGATTTTGGTAATTACTTATTACAATTTGTAAATGATAAAATATGATCATGTCTGGGAGAAATATGTTAAATACATATTACAAAACATTATTATATGTTTATACTTAGATCATAGGTTTTTGACAGAAAGGTTTTAGGTATTTAATTTTGTAATTTCTCACAAATTTACAGAAAACAGAAACTGTTTTAAAAATAAAATATTAAGAAATAGATAAACATAAAACTTTACCTTTTAATTTTAATATATAAAACATTAATTCACATAAATTAACGTTTTATAATCAAACATATTTCAATGATGAGAATGCAATCTTCAGCGATTTATTGACTGCAACAAAAAAATGATAGAATACTTGTGAGAATTTGTGTAGTATTTATAAATCTTAGAAGATATCCCAAATACAGCTATATTTGTAATCATATGACATTATGAAGAATACTATAGAATAAAACACACACAATTAAATGTACTATAAATTGAGAGTTATATATTAGGTGATCGACACATATTGAAATAACTTGAACCGATAAAATTAGATTAACGTAATTATGGAAAAAATCTATCGGTCTGATAGAATTAACGTTCAATGTAGGAAAAATAGTAAGATTCAAACCTTAATTTTAATTTGTATCTAAATTCCATGTTGCTAAGAGTAAAAACAAATAGCGTGAAGTAAACTAAGTTTTAATAAAACAAGATAGCGAAGCGGACGTTATGGATTTGAGTTTTCCCTCTCATAGTTCTAACCCAATTTAAAATAACCTATCCAACTCAATATCTTTTGTTAATTTTAATTATGTGTTCCCCAAATTGACAATTAAAAAATTTAAAATCGTAAGTTGTATTTAGTTTTATTTGCCAAAACAATTTAATTTGTCAAATATAAATTTTATATCAAAATTTATTTATAGATTGGCGTAGTTTAAATTGAGATATGGGAATACCTGAAAAACGGCAAACTTTTAAGAACAATGTTATAGACAAAAGTTATTTGCTATCATAGAGGAAATAAAATGGAATTATTAATTCTTTATTTGCCCTATGTTATTAAAGTTAACTTAACATATAGGTTATACTAGCTTCAACCCCCAAACCTCTTGTGGGTTTTGACAAACCGTGGAGAGGGTTTGGAGGAAGGGGTTTGATATCGGATCAAAGTTGTAGACCAAAACCTCATAATTAGCACAAAATATTAAATTTTTTGACACCCTTATCCTAGTACATCTAGAATCATCAAATTTGGCAGGCATACTGGCACATCCAACTATAATAACCGTGTCCTATAAAGTGTGTCAAAAGATTAAATAATTTGTGAAAAATGTACGAAATTTACCTAAAATCAAAAAATATAGTTCTTGCTAAGGTATAACCGTTGGAGATACGAAAAAGTCATAAAAAGAAACCTAGATCTCGCAAAATCGGTAACTGCTGCTGCAATCCGTTTTTCGATAAGTCTTTCGGTAGCCACAATAGACCTCCAAAAAAGTTTTTCACTTCCTTTGAAGTTTCAGCCGCCATTTTGAAAATTTCAAGGTTAAATATAAAATTTTTAAACTTTTTTGAATTTTCCCGACGCTATAATTTTGACAATTTCAAGTTTCTAGCTCATCTGGAAGTAGGTTAGGATTATTATAGATGAGTGAGTCGCAATGGGGTTGGTTATATATATTGGAATTACGTTCTTATTATATGCTAAAAAATGACCACACTTTTTTCTTTCTGAAATGTATTTTAATCTAACTTAATATGTTAACATATTTAATATTTAGAGATGTTCTGACCTTCAAGATTTTGTTACTTGATAAAACATTACTATTAGAGCAACATTTTAAGTCACAAAAATAATTAGTTTACACATTTTTGAAGATTGTTTCAGTTATGTAATGCATTGTATTTATTTTTTTTAAACTGCAAACGAAATAATTGATAAAAAAAATTATCTTTGTTTTATCGAATTAAAAAAAAAAAAAACTTACTTTCTCCAACACTGATGTTTCATGAAAACAAGTAATTGTAGATCAGTCAGATAAAATTAGTTTAAAATACATAAAAAAATATGGTAGGAGTAAAATAAAAATGTTTTAGACGAAAGTTTATTATTTTGTGTGTAGACCAATAAGGTTTTTTATTTTAAATGAGGGTTTTGGTAGTTGTCAGTTAAATAATTAAAATAAAACATAGGCGTCTTCTTTCAATAAAAATATGTAAATATTTAAAGAGGGCCTAAACTTGCTTCTCTTGTGCTATAAACACGCCACAGCGTATATCAACCTTTCAAGAGTATACTGGACAATACTCGTATCGACAATACTGGACTGTATTGTTTGCTTAACATAACCTGTAGACCATGACTTTTGTCATAAATAGTTATATCTGTACTATATTTTTAATATACGTATATCATATATAATATTTCATTATCATTATCATTTTTCGATATTTACATTATTTTTAAATATGAGTAACAAAAATAATACTCATTGTCCTTAAGAATATTATACCATTTTTGTGAACTACTTATGGTACTTAATTGTCAGTGCTATTATCTCAAAAATTTTAATATTTTTCGAAGTATAAAAATTCTATTAAAAAAGAAAATAGTATTTTAATCTAAAGTTGACATCTACATCACTAAACCTATCAAGAATAGACTGGGTAACATGAACCTGTCCATTCAGAAGATTTCTTACAGATGGCCGATAAACATAACCTTTCGCTTGTTTATTTATGACTGATTGTCTAAAGTAAAAATGCTTAGACATATATTTGACTAAGGGTATAATTTAACTATTTACTCTTAACAAAATAAACCACACAATGTTAAACTAAACATTTAAGAATGTATAAATTATTTTTGAAGGATCTACATATGGTTGCAGATATGGTACTCATAGCCTCGCAGATAATGTTAATGAGTGGTATAATTTTGGTTATGGTATATCTGGTATTTATAGCTGTTTCAAGGATAATTTTGTTTTTTGCCGGTTATTCCTGAACATTCTAATTGTTATCTTTTTAATTCTCACACTGGTTGGGTCTTACACCTTTATCGAACGAATTGGTATACTCAATTGAGATATTACATATTTTAGGATAATCCAAAGGACAATTTGTTGGTTTTAAAACTAACTCACTAATCGTCTTTTTTTTGGAGAGAGATAGCTAATAATACGTTTTATTTGGGCCCTTAGAGGCTACGTTCAATCAAAATCGTTAGCTGATTTTAATAAAATCTTTGGTGTTTTTGTCGTATGGCAGTTACCCTTATATTGTAGTTACCAAAAATATGATTAAAATCCTAAGATAATGCCAAAATATACCTACATACCAAATCTACTCGTTTTTTACAAGAGATGGACGCCAGACTCCAGACAATCAATAAATAAAAGATCCCCACAGATATATAAACAAATTAAAAAAAGAAGAAAAAAAAAACAGAAATTGATTTTTAACCCATCAGATTTTTACCTTTACAAAAATAATTTTCTTTAAAATGTCGTTTTTACTTTTTGCCATATATGTAGTAAACAGAATGTTGGATTAACAAAGCGATGTTATTTTTGTCGGATATATCTTTTTACGAGTCCAGAAAAGTTGTTTTTAAATTGTGTGTGTCTATGTGTATCATATGTGCAACATTTTCTCCAAAACGGGTCTAACAATTTTGATAAAATTTGGTGTAATCGCTAAGGACCCAAACAAACGTATTGTTCACAATCTCTCAAAATATAACGATTTGCGAGTTATCGGTCAAAAACACAAAATCAACGGTGAGTTATTATATAAGACGTAATATCTCAAAATAGGCGATAAATATTTCGTTCAAATTTTAGTAAAATGTGTAGATTAATGACACAGCCCGTGCAAAATTGTAAGTAAAAAAAAAATTACTATGCATTGATACTCGGCAAAGAGCTAAAATGAGTTATAAAAGCGCGATATTAATTAAATAAGATTTATTCCCTGGAAGTGTTTAAAGCACAAACGAAGCAGTTTAGATTCTATTTAAATATACATATTTCTTAATTTCAGTTTTAGAGTATACAATATTTTTGATAGTTTGTAATTAGTTTTGGTTGAGTGAGAAAGTTTGACACGTTTTTTTCACCTTTATTCTTATAGTTTTACTAATAATAACAGTTTTTGAGTAAATCATGAGAAATCAGTCAGCTTCTGTCACGTTTTGAAAAAGTGAAGTTTTCTTAGTGATATGAGTCACATTTCAGTACATAATTTCTGTGATCGAGGAGAAAGTCTGATCAGACGGCACACAATTTTATTTATATGAACAAATTTACTTTTGTAACTTACTATATTGTTAAATGTATTGTATTATTAAGAGGAAGATCTTAGATAATATGTTACTCTCTTTACTTTTACATTAGAAGTATTATTAATTTTCTTTTATATTTTGTTTTGTAATATTATTTTATAAATTTATATTTAATTGAAGTGTTGTATAATGGAATAAATAATAATGATATGGTTTAAACGGACGTTTACAATCTTTGTCTACATATACAAGTAATACACGACGTTTCTAGAGAATAATCAATTCTCGTTTTCCTGTATCAATTATTTTATAAGTAATAAAATAAGAATGTGAAACACCAATATGGCCTAGTAGCCAAGAATCAGTTGGAAACATAATTGAAATCGATTAAAGTAAACCAGATCTTAAGCTAGGTCTGAGCGATCCAAAAAACTAAGGGTGTATCAGAAGAACTACAAGTTGTACTTGTAACGACTAGTCAGTTAACTAATAGGGGTTTATGTCAACAGAGTAGTGAGCTACAGATTTATCGGAGTAAAGAATATTTTTAAAGTTTTTCGCTTGATCTAATACATCTAGTGGAGTTTTATGCCAAAACATTTCAGCCTTAATTAAGGTTTTGACTGCTTGAGCCAATCTCTAGACCTGGGTTCCTTTTATTGATTATTAGCTATAATTTTAGTTTCCAACAAGGCCCTATTTCAGTTTATTTATTAGGTTTATCACTAGAGAACAAGAGTTGATTTATTATACCCTCCAAATGTTGAGTGATTGTTTTTATATACATGATGGTAAACGTTTTACTTTTTAAAATCACATGCATTATATGTAATTGGAGAAAACAATAAGAAGTATTTTGAAATACAATTTTTAAACCTGTTTGTTTCTCTCTATTTAAGGATAAACAAAGAGTTTTGCAGGGGTAACAACATAACATGCAAATATTTTCAGCTATTGAAAACAGGTTACTAAAACTGTTTTTCAAAACGTCTATTATTAAACTAAGACCAAATTTAAACATTAATTCATCGTCATCTCAAATAGACCGGTTTAGAGTTCGTCCAACAAATGAAACCTAAAATCAGTTATTATTTTTAACATTTCTGCAGGTGAAGACTACATACCAATCTGTCTTACCTCCACAGCTGTAAACAAGTCAACAAACGAATGTTCCAATCTACATGTAAGTAAAATTAGGGGTTTCTAAGTTACTGGAGTGAAAATAACAATAGGAATAAACCTAACTACGTTCGTTTTTGGTTAAAAAAAAAATTACTTAGAAACTGTAATTTTCATTATCTACTCATTTTAAACACCGGTTCATGTCAATAAGCCTTTGCATTTAATTAAAATTTTACTTAGACTATTTTGGACTGATTTTCAGATATTATTCCTTTTAAAACGACGTGTTTAAAGCTGTTCAGTTAACTTTGTCCAATATTCACCAAATTAGACAAAATAATATTTTCTCATTTTCATAAAATTTTGTTGAAGTGGATTCTCTAAGGATTCAAGCGAAACATATTGATTGCCATCTCTAAAAAAAATCCAAGTTTTTGAGGTACAAACAAAAAATCGGCCATTAGACCCGATATAAAAAGACATATATTATACGGCTTTACTGATTTCATTCCATTTTTTTTATTGTGAAGTTTATTAGTCCAAACTAGTGTGAAAATTCGCAAGTACAAAATATAGCGGTATTATTGAAAACAAAATTAACTTTGAACCCAATTAATTATTAAAAGCTCGATTTAATCAAATATCATTAACATACATTAAGGAATACAAATGTTATTTGCTCCGTGTTCTAGAGTATAAACGTTTGAAAAAAAAACAAAATATGTTTTTCTTTTTGTTCTAATAATTATAAATTCAAACCTAATACTTTTTTTGTAGAGAATAATATTCTCTATCAACATTATAAACATCTGTCGAAATATTGTGACAAAATGAAAAATCTCAATAAGCTTTATGAAACAAATTTTTTTTAAATTGATCATTTTAAAAACTAACAAATGAAAAAAAAAATGAATATCACAGAATAACGTCAAAGAGGTGAAAATAGGGAAAATCGCTCTTATTTGTTCGTTTGTACACCAAATTTAATTGTTTGTGACTCGGACTTAGTTTTGTTTTCTTATTTTTTGATCTAAGAAGGACTACTTTTTCTTGGTAATTCTTTTACATTAAAAATTTAAACAAATTTTGAATCACTGTAAAAAATAATTCCATTTAATTACGGTATATTACTTTTTTTAAATAAACATTTTTGAAGTTTTGTTTTATAAAAGTTTTCGACTTTAAAATACGTCTCAAAATAATAGATAAAGTTCTATTATTCATTAATATAGTTTAACACACATACATTTCAAAAAGTAATTATATCTTACGTTTTTCGCAGACGCACTGGTGGTCAAGGTCTCTTTGATGGCATGATATTTGATACGGCGTCGGCGCAGAAAATCGTCGATAACTTGTCCCTCGATTGGTCAATTTTTCAAAATTTTTTAAGTTTAAAAAAGGTTAATAAAATTTTGTAAAATTGAGTATAAAAGAGTAAATATTCATGTCGATAGATAATATTATTGTCTACAAAAATTTCGATTTCGATATCCACTTTTATAAAAAATAGTTATAATGAACATAATTTTTCTGTTTTGTTTTACAAAAAGTTAATTTGGTTCTTCACCAGAGAGCACATAATATTTTTATTACTTCATCTGATTACCATGTTGTAATCTCTTGCTACTGTGTTAGTTTTATTATGGGTCATAAATAATCAAAAGAAAATATATATATTTTTAAATCAGTTCTTAAAGGGTTTATAAAAAATGCATCATAAATTGGTAAATATATGATTGATCCATTCGGTTATCTTCCAAAGAAAACAAACTGGATGTCGCACTGTTTACTTTCCTGTTGGCGCATGATTTCTTCTATCTCTCACAAATTCTGCTCATCACCATTACTATTGAGATAATATATAATCGACGAACTCTATCATTCAGTACAATGGTCCTTGACGTTGAATAAAACCGTCAACTGGTCGATGGGCTACGCAACATGAATCCAAAGGCAATTCAGCTTCGGTTGTTTACAAACGTTTTCTGCCTTTTTGTTTGCATTTTTATTCAAACTTAAAATATCGAAGATATAGTGGTATTCAATCTCAGCTTGTTTGACGACCTCAACTTTAATAACAATAAACAAAGATCATTAATCAGGACAAAATGAAATGCCAGTTGTAGAGTTTATTATAAAACAGTTTTATAATCGCCACATGACTTTTAGATAGACTATATTGTTTATTGTCTGTGAGAAAACCTAGATAACTTGTTACATTTAAATGATCTAAAACTGAAATTCTACTTCTAATCCCAAATTTCAAAAACATCTTTTTGAGGTAAATCAAAATTACACGCTACTAATATGGCTCATGGTGAATCAGAAATTAGACTAAAATAGTTCTATGAATAGGTGTGGTAGGGTGCGAATAGTCTAGCTGTCCAACTTTTTATACATTACTAACAATTTTAGAAATACGATTTTAGATTTATATAAACTATTACTATCAGCTATTTACTCTAAAGCAATAACTGAGGTTACGACTTAGTTAAAACATATGCGCTATCCCAACAAAACGTTTTGATAACGGTTTGTTTAAAGGAACCTACTTTATAAAAACATTCCTAAAATTACAATTTTAAAGTGGTTCTATTAACAGATTTGTAATACATTTTATTTTCTGCTAATCGTAATATTGTTATATTTTATAAAATTTTGCTTCAAACAATAATATTTAGACAATTACAAATATAAAAAAGTCATACAATCTGTTGTTGATTTTTCTTTTTGGAATTTTTACCAAATTGTAATATTGTTTTAACCCATTTTTTTTTTCAAATTTTTCTCTTTAATACTAAGTTTTACCGAATTTTTCATATTTGTTTTATATAATGATGGAGACAATGAAATTGATTTGTTTAACCTATGTTAATCCACTTTAACAAATGTTGCAGTCCTATTGTGTCCCAATTTTTTTTTCCATTTAGATGAAAAATTAATTTTCACACAATCTTAATTTTTAACAAAATCACAAAATAGGAAATAGAGTTTAAACTATAGCAATGATTCCCTCTCATTTTTCTGCAATTCAGTTCAAACATAATTAGGGTATGTGTAAAAAATATGGAAACTGCTTGATATTTAAAGTACCTACTGCTTTAGATAGAAAGATGTTCGACCTCTTAAGCTGAGCTATCTACAGAATGATACAAAAGTTTAGTTGGATAAACAGATTGTTCCAAAAATAACGAAACGAGATTTTTCTTAATTCGTTTAAATGTAATGCCATTATTACTTTTTACATATTTCTCATTGGTTAATTTAACAACCAAGGATTATTAATTTATCTTTATTAACAAAGTTATGGCGTTTTAATTGAGTAACGATTTTTATAATAAATTTTGTTTATACATCCCTGCAAAAGTCAAAATTTATTAGGAATTGTTTCTATTATTAGAGTATCTACTAAAATAGAAAAAAAATACCGCTTTCAAAGAGTTTAGAGAATATTTTAGCTTACACTGTTCAAATAATCAACAATATAAAAAAATCAGCTTTGTGAATATTCAACACGCTTTTGTAATTATAATTTATTAATTTATTTTATTTCTCATGTGCAATATTATAAACTATAACAAATTCACAATAAAATACTACAACAAATAAAAATATAATACAATACCCTACCATAATACAAACTTTTTTACCAAGGTTATTTAAAAAAAAACAAAATTAGTTATCCAGGGTTTTAAAATAGATGTTTCATTCTTTCTACTGCATAAGGTTTCAAAACTCCTCTCCATGCATCTCTTAAATATTGACATACAATTTTCAAACGCTTCATCCACTTTATTAGACTCAAAAACAACACTAAAAATCAGTTTAATTTCTTTTGAAAAACTCATCCTATCATTGACTTTTGGTATCCAAGATATTCATACATATTCCAACCATATAGTGATCTGTAATCCTTAGGTCAAGGAGGCAAGGTACACAAATGAAATCCCCCCGCATTACTTAACCTAACAAAAACATGATCCAAACAAGTAAAGGAAACATTTGTAACCCTAGTAGATTTATTTATTTCTGATTTGAAACCATATTTACACACCAAGGAAAGATAATGATCTAGTGTTTGTGAAGAAGCAAGTAAATCAATATTGATATCCCCTGTTAAGATAATATTTCCCTTACCCATAGATATCAGTAACTCTTCTAATTCAGACAAAAATAACTTCTGGAACTTGTTGCAGCCTGTAAATTCCTACAATACTAATATTTATCTTATTCCGTGTCAAGTTGGCAACTAATACATCACAAGATACAAACTGGTTTTCATAGCCTATATTAGAATAAATACTTTTTATATAAATTATGACACCTCCTGATCTATATGTATTATTACATTTTGTATGCATTGTATAACCCTTTAATTCATATGAGCCACTTTCCCAATTATTTATCCATTGTTAGCACCATAATATCAGGACTTATAACCAAAATGTGCGACACAAAACGTCAAAATTCTGCCTCAAACTCCTAATATTTTGATTAAAAACTATTAACTTTAGCTTATTCTTACAAATCATATTTAATGATTCAATTGCCATTTTTCAGAGAGACAATAAAAAGAGAAAACCATATGCTAGGCATACTAAATAAAAACAGCTCGAAATTACATTTTTCTCAGAATAAAACGAAAAAAATTCCACAGATAAAAAAATAAATAAACCACAATTCACTCTCACATCAAAATATGATCACACAACACACTATTTTAGCTTTTAAAAATCTTCATCACAGTTAATAATTACTGCAATGTTGGAGCCATCCTCTTTTCTCATTAGTACTTTCCCCTGGCGTATCCAAATATATTTATAGTTCTCCATACGTTTAGCTTCTCTTGCATCATTGTAGAGTCTACGTCGAGCCGGACAATGGCTGGGGGGGGGGGGGGGACAAATACAGCCGTATCAGAAGGAAACACCAGATGCCTCGTTTACAATTCACGTTTTATTATTTTTTTTTATGCATAAACTCTTCTTTATCAATATTTCTAAGAAATTTAACTACAATACCTGGTGGCCTAACATTCACAGATTTACTACCCAACCGATGACAAGCATTAATCATATTTTCATTTATTGTAAAGTCCACAACTTTCCCGACCTGCCTTACAAGTTCAGTTGGATTTTCATCTTTTATAAAAGGAATTCCATTCACTTCAACACAATTTTTCCTACTATATTGCTCAATAGCCTCTAACTGTATTTTAAGTTGTGAAAGTTCATTTTTTAATTCCTGGTTTTCCTGTAGTAATACATCTGTTTTACTTCTACAACTTTTCATCTCTTCTGCTTGATCAGCTAATTGTAACATACTAATTTTAACAATTGATTTTATTTCACATACATGTAATTATTTGCATGCATGGACAAATTCACAGTATCGATATTAGGTTAATAGACATTCATTCATTGTCCCGTTAGATAAAGATAGCTTTCGTTTCTATTTATTTTCTATCTATTGGCTTTAGAGATTTTATAGCTCCTTGCAGCGGTTACAAAATTTAGTTCCTAAAAATAATTTTGTTTGAATAATCTTGATATCCTTCTTTTAAATTTTAGTTACGTTTTAACTATTTAACTAATCTAAATACTTTACATTTATTTTGATTAATGATTTTTATAAAACTTAGGAAAAATTATTAATTATAATTTTTTACTACTAAAATAAAACAATACTGTTTAACCAAAATAATTTTTGTCGCTTTATTTAAATATACACCATTGTAAATAAAATGAACTTTGTATCATTTAAATACCAGTAAAAGTCAAACTATTTCTAATTAAAATTTAAAAGATATTTTAATTATTTGATTTCAGACTAGCCACTCATCAGCTTTAATATAGGATCCACAATTATTTCTGTGGTAATAAAACAACTCTACAACAAGTAAAACTATTTTATCAAATATCTCTTAAAGATACACTATTAATAAGCCATTTTGCAAATTAAAACTCCACACATCATATTAAAATTTTATGAAAATGTAATAATTTAACCATTGATTTAAATATCAGTCTAATTTATATATCACGTCGTTTATCATGGTAAATTTTAAAATGGTTCATAATTATTGTACCTGTGAGATAATGTAAAATGCTGACAAGTTTTTTTAAAATATTCTAAATTATTTCTATTTAATGTTGTTATTGATGTATTATTGTTTATAGTGACATCTTTCAAATGATTGTTAAATATTTGAACCGTCTTCCTCTATTATTAACCATTTTAATTAGGATGTGAATTGTTTTGTTAAAAAGCTTCAACATGGATAGTATAAAGGGGATAAAACTCATCATTTTGCGATAGTTGTCTTAGAAAACAAATTAAGAGTATCTCAAAATCGATTCTAAATTTTTTATCAAATTAGACTTAGTGTAATCTAAATAAATCAAGACAAACGTATTAGTTACTATCTCTCTAAAACTACTGATGCTTGAGTTATCGGTAAAAAAAACCCAGGAGATGTTATAAATGAGGTAATTTCTCAAAACCAACTCTACCGGTTTCGTTCACATTTACATGCAGATTACAGATCTAAATACCTGCGCAAAATTACAATGCAATTTGTGACACTAGCAAACCTAGTTGAGACAATTCGAAATATGGGTTGTAGATAATTTAAATCTAAAATTTACATTTCAAGGAATCTTGTAATTAATATAAAAGATCTCTCCGACACCTAGCGGTAGTCGCAAACATCGTTCTACTATATAATTACCCAATTTCAAATGATTTCAGACATTCAGTCAGGAAAGCTCAAAGGTAAAATATTTCTCGACAAAAGAATTTTTCCGTTAAAGCTCTATAACCCACAAGGACGAAAGTAAAGCTAACACTATTTCGCTGAGTAATTAAACTCTAAAAACCAGTTAATAACTTTGAAAATAAAATTGGTTATTTCACTCATCATTCACCCTAGCATTTCATCCCTTATTGAAGGAAAAATAATTAACAATTGATGAATTATTTACCTCATTTCTTTATATATTTATGTATGTGTTTTGCCCGTCCATAACTTATGATGATTTATAAAGAAAGTGGTTATGTGTATAATTACAATCGTAACAGTTTTGATCAATTGTACTGCACTTTTCACAATCAGATATATTAGGACAAAAGAAAACCAATCGGTAAATATAATAATATTATTTTCAGATAATTATGAATTTTTGTATATGGCACTCCAATGTTAGGTTTTTTTACGAAACAAAATAATAAACAAATAGTAAAATAATAATTATTATTTTCACCAATTTGTGTATTATTGTAAAGAATAGGGAATATTTAAGAATACATATATCTTACACATATAAAATATTGTAATATATTGAACATGTTCCTGTCGGCTAACATCATGCCGGGCATTCTGCAGCCTAACGTAAATTGGTAGAATATTATAAAACTTTAGGTTTACTTAATATTCTAAAAGAATCGTCCAAAAACGTCGCACAAACTCTCTCGCTCATCTATCCCCAAATTTTACTAAATAAAACTGTTCATTCGGTAGTTGTCGGTGAAAAAGTGAAAATTAACCATGACACCGTGTTTGAAAAATAATACTTATTTAAGGAAGTCCTAACGTTGCTTTGCTTAAACGCGTTATTACAGAAAATACTATTGATTAGCCCTAAAATCTAACTTTTTATGTAACAACAGTTTTCTTAGTTTTTCTTTTGTTTGGATCCAATTCTTGAATCCATTAATTATTTTAGTTGTGACTTTGTTTGGTTCATTCGATACTACAAATTTGGAGAAACTACACCTTTTTGTAACAGTCTATTTTTTTAGCTTTTTAGCAATAACAGACGAACCACCATTTTTGGAGAGCTTGCAACCAATACGTTTTGTAAGTTCTTCGAGGCTACATTCAGCAACATTTTGTTAAAATCGTTAGAACCGATTTTAAGAAAATCTCATTTTTTCCTTCTTATTACAGCTATCTTAATTTTTTTTAAATAGAAAGTCTAGAGATATTTTAAAATTTACTTATGTCAAAATTTGAATGAAATAGATTCAGATGTTGTGGCTTACAGCACATTGCACAGACAAAGAGATACATAGACAGACATTTGTATTCACTCAGGTGGCACAAAAATGAATCTACCGGTACGTCTAAAAAAACAGGACCCATAAATTGTAACATATTACATACCTTCCTCTATAATACCTGTCTGTAAGAAAGTAAAAATAAAAAACATCGTGTTTTGGAAAAGAAAAGACGGTATAAAAAAAAAGATCGTTCCATGTAATGGATAAATAAATATAAGTATTTAGATATAATTTTGACAACAAATTTATTCATTAAACCTCATTTAAAACACAAACTTTTGTTTAACAAAATTTCCATTAATAATGTTTAACATATATATTATTAATTAACTTATACTTATGAATAACAAATACATGCTTAAAAGACATATTACGTGTTTTTGAAAGCTCGACTGGGGTTAATAGACTCAAACGATTCACTATACACAGAAACAGATTGGAATAATCCTTTTTGTGTTCTAATTAAAAAGCATCCTATTTATATTCTTAAAATTGTTATGAAAATAGTGTTATTAAAAGAAAATATGAAGTGCGGAAAGCTTTCACCTCTGAACTACATTTTCGTAGGTTTCACGTAAGTCATTAGAGTGCATATGTATTACATTATATATAGATATTATATTACATATGTATTATGTAGTTTCATACCGGGTGTACAAATAGTCTGAATAACCCAGAATACTTTGTTTCCAAATAAACATACAACAATGGAATTTCTTCCAAATGTAAACGATCATTTTCCAAATGTATTGCCACAAAAAAACACGATTAAGAAAAATATAATTTAGTTATAAAGAGTGGTAATAATTGTTTAACAAATATGGTGTCTCAACATTCTTAGATCTTTAAATATTTAATAATATCAGCAACAACATTGGGTGAAATGTTTGATAACGGTGGGGAAAATGATTTTCATATTAACAAATTAATCACTACAATTAGAACTAGACAAGATTTATATTGATTAGAGAAATGATTTATTGGTTATGTAATGGATTTTCATACGCAGACCTGAAGTGATTTATGTGAATTTTACTAACCAACTAACTAGCTAATCAAGTACAAATTATATTTCATCTGTAACGTGCAATCTAGATATCAGAATTAGTTGTATCTTTCTCAATTCATGATCATTTCAGTTAGTTTTTATTTACAATATTAGGAAATATTTTCAATTTATAGCGAACTTTCCCATTACTGTTACAGAGGTGGGGTATCTCTGATAAGGGAACAGCAATGCATTTTTCTCTAGAAAAAATTCTGTTTCTAATCACGCGTTCGTTATATATTTTTTGCGTATATTTATATTCAATACGTGATTTTGTATTATATATGTCAATCACCGAATAGAACTTATTAACAACACCATCAACCGTTGGAATACATTTAAGAAAATTGAGAAATTTTCGTTTTTTTACGTCAATTTTGAAGAATACAAAAAATATACAATCGAATGCGTTTACTATCCAGACATTGTAGTAGCTAGTTAAACGAGTTTTTATTGCCAATTTCCGTACAATATTTTCTGAATAAATCTTCAAGTTTGAATGGTCCGTTTTAATATGATGCAGTAAACATCGAGCTTGACTGTACCAGGTACAATCGATTACCTGACAACTAACCATCCTGTATGAGCACATCTTCTCATGATCTTTTAAAGCAAGAGGTTGCATAAAACGATCACAGCCATATTCCGAATGTTTACACTCTTTGGGCATCGCATCTAGAACGTGTTGAAGTGCCAGTGGGTAACGTGTTGCGGCCGAAAACCTTGCTTTGCACGTAGGGCACGACTGTATATATTTCTTGCACGAAGCACAGATACAATGTCCATTCACACAGCACAAAAGAGGCCGACTCAATACATCCAAACAAATAGGACATTTTGTCGCTTCTTGCATTTCTTCCAATGATCGTCTCATTTCTTCAGGTGAAAGTTTATCCTGAAACAAGAAAAATGTAAAAATTTAATTAAATGCGAGGAAAATATTTCAACTACGTTAATCTGATAACTTGGTAGTCCAAGTTCGGTTAAAATTTTATTTAACAAATAGAAAACAAGAAAATCTAATAAACGGGAATAATATAAACTCAATTCATACCGCGTGTTAAATAAGTCCCGGAACGGCTTAATATTTTTGTAACCATTACAGATAGAGCTACAACGAATTACCCATTGTTAATGAACACAAAAAACCGCTACCTCTCCAGGAGGACTGTCTACTAAATACGCATTAAAATAGGGTTTCCACAATGTTCAAAGCTTTGTAGAACATTTTAATACATCTGTACATAAACTTAACTATTAGATTCGCCAATCAGTTTTTCAACACACTGCACAATAGGTCGGTTTCGTTAAAGTTTAGTTTATGTTTCGGTATATAAAGTTATTATAATATTTAAAGTTTCGTCATCCCTTTTTAATTCCCTTACAACGGGATTTTGCCCAAGTAATATACTACTAACTTATGTATCTATACAAATATAGATTATTTCCAGAATATTTGCACAATTTTATGTAATGTTTAGTTGAAATTTTTTTTTATTAATCAGTAATGGAATGTGATCGAGTTCATTTTCTAAGTATATAAACCTGAGTAAATTACAAAATATTATTAATATTTTTTTATTTAGGGGAAAACAGATTTATTTGGATTAGATAAATGGCTAATCAGTTTCACATTGCTATAAATTTCACATACAACTAAGACTGTATCGTTGTAATCTCTAGTAAAATTTTAATTATTTATTTTTTGTTGTACATGCTTTTTTTAAAAAAGTTAAAAAATGTTGAACAAAAAAGTAAAAAAAAAAATTTGAAGATAGATTAAATTATTTGATAATAAGATAATAATGTACTACCCGTTTTATTTTACTTATGAAAAGAAAATATAATTAAGATTCATTATTTTCAAAAACTAAAACTTTTAATAAAAATCCATGTATGCCTAAAAAAAAGCATATGGCGTACTCTCTTACATGGTTGAAAAAAAGGATGGAATAATACATCTCGATACGTGTTTTGGGTGCACTTCAACCAAAATGGGCAGAAGGATTTTGATTAAATGTTTTAAGTATCCCAACAAAACATACTAGTAATAACTAAATGAATGAAAACACAGTTTTCCTAAAAGGTAAAAAAAGATATTTGTGAAATACGTTTTGCGCAGTACAATGACGTTTTAATAACCAAGTCATCATTCTGTGACAAACAAAGCCAAAGCTTCTCATATTAGTATAGCAAGAAGAAACAGTTTTACCACGCGCACAAGTCCAGTGTCATCACAATACTGTACATTCTACGTAACTACTAATCATGAAAAATATGGATGTGTCAAAGTTATAATTCAACAAAAAAACCATCTACAGTGTTGTTATTAACATCTATCTATCCATCTATGGAGCTTAATCTCTTACAATCTGCTTTGACGAATTTGGTAAATTTGAAGGATAGTAACGATCACAGTGTGCCAAATTGAAATTGAACGGAATTCGGTTGAAAACTACGGTTCAGAAGTAATAGGAAATAAAATGAAATAAATCTTGATTGCAGACATTCAAAACTCAATACTTCAATACATTCAATTGATTAACTTACTATGATAAGTAGGATGTAGGGTTAGTTGGAGATTACGACTCAAAACATGGTTAGATATATATACTAGAATTATCGAGAACAGAGATAAAAATATGAGTATAGTCATTGGCTATTTATTTAGCAATCCGACAGAATTACTCTAAAATGTGTTTACAGAATTTGTTTTATATTGGATAGTGTCATTTACAGAATAAACTGTGTAATATTTTCACAAACTTCCTCACTTACCCAACCTCAAAATTGGTTTTCACAAATTAGTCAAACTAATTAGAAAATCAACTTATTTAAAAAAAATAAAAATTCTTTACTTGGGTATTTAAAACTTAAATTTCAATTCAACAAACTTCGCATAATTATTGTTTTTTAATGGGCTTAGACAAAATTGTTATTAAAACAAATGTTAAACAAATAAAAAACAAGCAAATATATTTGACAATAAAAATTTCAGTTCGATAGATGGGCGTCAAAAAATGAAAGTATAGTATTGATGTCGTCTGGTCTAGATGTAGAGCACTAAAATGATTGTGACCAGACAGATTAGGGAACAATATCTGTGATAATGGCTAGCTTCTGCTGTGTGTGCAGTGCTCTACTGCCCAAACGAGTGGACCGTTTTTAATTATGTGACCATATTTCCGGAAAATATTCTCTTTACGATAACTCAAAATTTAGAGGTGCTTCCCCTACAATAATTTTTTTTTCAAAATTAGCTCTTAAAATTTTGATCAAACTTTGTTAAAATATAACCACCAAGTTCGTAAAAATAAAAAAAATAGTGTATTATATACAGAGTGTATAAAAAAATCGTAGTGGGCTATGCAGAACCGGTTTTTATGTGTAAAAATATGTCAAAAATGTTAATTAACTTTTTGTCGGTTTCGGCTTAGATTAGCCGCAATCCGCCATTCTTTTTTTTCTTTTCTTTTCTTTTTTTTTTCCTTCAGGAAAACAATATTTCAAAAACCCTACAAGGTATTGTTATGAAACTTGACAAATGTCTTACGTACTCAGATCTACGAAAATTTCTAAAATATTAATATTTTTTTAATTCATCAAATTTCAAAATGGTGACCTTTTAAATTTTGAATATCATTAACTTTACAAAAAAAGTACAAAAAGCAAAAAAAAAATCCTTTTTTAATAAAACCAAAATACTAACAGGAAAAATACTAACAACCATTTTGTTTTGTTATTAAAAAAGGATTTTTTTTTGTTTCCTGTAATATTTTTGTAAAGTTGATAATTTTCAAAATATTCTAAATTTTAAATTTTTAATTTCAATAATTAAAATTAATATTTTAGGAAATTTCGGAGATGTAAGTGCGTAATACATTTGAAAGTTTCATAACCATACCTTGAAGGGTTTTTTAATATAATTATTAAAAAAAATAAATGGCGGATTACGGCTAGACTAATCGGAAATCGACAAAAAGTTACTAAACATGTAGAAACCGGTTCTGATAGCCCGCCATGGTTTTTGATAGACTCTGTACACCCTATTAAAAATGGATCATTTATAATTTCTCGAAACCGGCTCCACCCATAACATTCTAAGTTTCATGAATTATGAAGATGAATGACCCAAACATGTGTCAAAAATGCAAATTATAAACAAATTACTGTTAAGAATTATTTAAAAAAAACTTACCTTGACCCCCGTCATTTTAACTTGATCCATCTTACAATACACGGTATATCTTTATACGAGTTTATGCCATAAATTAAACAACTTATCATATTTAAATATGTATTTTTTAAAAAAAAATATACAAAGTCAAAACCGGCGTCTATGGTTGATTTTCACTTTTTTAGTGACAGCTACCGAATTTACATTTTAGGCGAAAAATAGTTTTATTTGTTTAGTATTTCGATTTTGAACTGGTGTGTGAAGAAATTTGTGCAATTTGTTTCACAGTTAATTAATTTACTACCAAAAGGACGTTTAGTGTTTTAAACTACATTTGACACATCTACTGCGAAAGACTTTAATGTTCATTTAATTATCAAACTTGTTTTTAATTTATTTTCGAATTTTTCTACTTCTATGTATTTACACCATTTATCGACTACGATAACATTACAAAAATCGTTTTAGTCTTTAAAAACTAATAATTTTAATTATCATTATAATAATTTAGAAGTTGTTGCAATTAAAAACAGGTTCTATAATTGAGATCAAAATAAATGGTGTTCATAAAGTTAGAAATACATTGAAAATATAGAAAATGACTAAACATAAAAAGTATACATTCATGCAGCATAGTTCCTTTTAGATTTGCTAATTTTAAGTATTACCGGCCAGTATTGTAATATAGTTAGAAATCCGTTTTCAATATTCTCTTTTGATTTTACGTAATTCTTGGAAATTCATAACTATTTATTATAATTTTGTAACATATATAATTTTGTTTTATAAACTTCGATATCTAAACACATACAAGGTATGAAACGGGCAAGTTGCAAATGACTTGTTAATTTTTATATATTTTCATAAAAAAAACAAAAAACATGTAACACCATTTCATCCCTGTAACAACGTATTATACACAAAATTTGGCTTAAAATATTGATACGTAGTACGTTTCGTGGTTTTTATACGTTTTAAATATCAAACTTAATCAGACAAAATTTACAAAGTACGCTATGGGTTTTAGTGAACTAAAAAAGGTTTACTGAAAAGGGATCTCACTTTAAACGCAGATTTAAAACGCAGAATAATCATGTATCACAAGATCTTATTGGTATTTAAAAAATAACTAAATTTCAACAATGCCGGCAATATTGACAACTAGCAAAGTTAAAATGACTTTGCTGCCTGCTATGGATATATTTTGGAATATTAACTTTTTATGTTTAGTAATTTTCTATATTTTTAATGTATTTCATACTTAATGGACACCTGTATATGGCTTTGAGAGTGTTTTTTCGAGTCAGATTTTGGTGTAGGCCTATAGCTGGAGATAAAAGAAATTTCCGAATTCAGTTAAAAAAAAAAAAAAAAAAAAATTTAACCACCTAAAACACGACTGTTTTCTACTTTTTTTAATGACTCAAATCCAAAACTTTATTACTACCAAAACTTGTAAAAATTGTAAAACTTAGTAGTCCTTGTCACCTTCAAGATATATGTGAAGACGTTTAATTAGGTACATTCCTCTAGTTGACTCAACTTTAACGGTCCTTGTAATTATGGGAAAATCATTTTATTTTGGGAGACCAGGCTTCTAAATTAATATTTTGGCTATAATTTCCCTATTATTTCTTCGTAGTGTGTTGTGCCTAGTACTATTTATTATTATTTTTTTTATTAAAAGAGTAATATAAAAAAACAATAAAATAATCATTTTGAAATTTGGTTCAATAGATTTTTAATAAGCTGATACAGAAATGCGCTACACTATAATTAACTAAAATTCATATGTTAATATTTTGATGGCTCTATCATCTCTAAATGCATTTGCGATAGGCAGACAAAAAGTCTGTATTTTTTAAAATTTATCAGGCTAAGAAGATAGTCCCTAGTCGAAAACAAGCAATGAATTCAATAATCACTGATTTTAAAACTTATATAGAAAGTGTATATATTAACGGAGATCAAATTTTGTTCGACTGTAAAGATTTTGATCAAAATCATACGACATGATTTATTTTCGTTTTTTACTGTCAACTACTGAACCGATATTTTTGGCGACGGATAATTTTGTTCCGATCGATTGTGAATGAGTGTATGAGAATGTTGGGTAATGTTTTTGCACAGTTTATTTAAAATATAATTTACCTAACTATGATTTTCATTTACATAGAATTGTTATTAATCTTTTTATCCCCATGTTACTAAGCAAAGTAATTTCCTTATTGTATTTCCACTCAGTTCATTTATCTTAATTTATGGGACAAAATAAAACACACTGAGATACATTTACAAATATTTCATAGATGCTTTCGTTTATTTCTTTATACACTATGCAGTACCGTATAAATAGTTCTAAATTATTTTAAAAAGGACAAAACTTAAACTGTCAAACAAAACTATGGGGAGCTGCTTTAAAATAATACTTTTTTTTAAAATCGACAAGTCCCGTGTTCTTCAAAGAGTCGCTTATCAGGAGAGAAAGTGAAAGTGTTAAAACAGGTTGTTTGCTAAATAAGTAGGCCTACCATTAACATTTTCAATGAATTATTAATGTTTAAAAGTGTATTGAGTAGACTGTTAATCATCAAATGATTTATAATTTTTGTACAAGTGCAAGAATTTAAAATGAAGACAAAAAAATGATCTAAAATAGGTATTTTTAGAATTTCCGATATGATGTGTGATTATCGACTAAATTAAACGGTGTAAGTATCGTGAGTGTGCAACATTGGCTATGTATGTATATATGCCCCTTAAGCTATTGGGCTTTTTAAAAGGATAACTAGGTCAGTTTGAATTAAATTGAAACTACGAAACTAGTAAAAAACCAAAATTAGGGGAATTTTATAATCTTTTGCAAGGCTGTAACTAGGTCTGTTTGAATCAAATCCAAACAATGAAACGAGTAAAATAAAAATGTGTGGCACTTAATAATAATTAAAAGGCTACAAGTAAGTTAGTTTGAAATAAATAGAAACGATAAAACGATTAAAAAAATTTAATTAAAATTATTTTTAAATATTCTTTTGTAAAATTTATAATTTTAGAGATAATCGCAAAAAGCTGTGTTTTCCCTTTCATACCCACCCTATGCAAAACGACTTTTGGATAATTCGGCACTCGTCGATATCTTTGAAAGGGAGAATTTTTAATCAACATACAATAATTATGTTACATTAAAATTTTTTCCTGTCAAAATCTATTTTTACTGTACTAATAGGATTTACATACCATCTCACCTCAATGTGTAATCATCGAACTGAACTGGCTCAATGATGTTAGTTTAGTGTCTACATCTCTTTTTAGATCGACATTTAGAGATTAATATGTTCGGACAGGATTTACATCAAACAAGTTAAGTTTGGAATTTGTACAAATAAAATCAAAGCTAATTTAAAGCTGCCACGACCTTATCTCGAGACCACTCATAGTTTATTTTGTTGATGTTCGGTTGGTTGAGATAACGATACAGGTTATAGCGTATTTTTATTTGTAGGTACTATATATACTGTAATTTGATCATTTCATACTGCCTTACAATACGTAGTATTTAGAATGTTTTTGAGATGTAAAAAATCGGCATGAAAATATTATTTTAAAAAACCTCTAAATTCAAATAAATGTTTTGTCTCTGGCAAACCCTTTCTCTTACACTCTCTCACTCTCTCACTCTCACTCACTCACTCACTCACTCACTCACTCACTCACTCACTCACTCACTCACTCACCCACTCACCCACTCACCCACTCAAAACCCACTCACCCACTCACCCACTCACTCACCCACCCACTCAGTCAGTCAGTCAGTCAGTCAGTCAGTCAGTCAGTCAGTCAGTCAGTCAGTCAGTCAGTCTCTCAGTCACTCAGTCATTCAGTCACTCAGTCACTCACTCACTCACTCACTCACTCACTCACTCACTCACTCACTCACTCACTCACTCACTCACTCACTCACTCACTCACTCACTCAAACACTCACTCACTCACTCACTCACTCACTCACTCACTCACTCACTCACCCACCCACCCAGTCAGTCAGTCAGTCAGTCAGTCAGTCACTCACTCACTCACTCACTCACTCACTCACTCACACTCACTCACTCACTCACTCACTCACTCACTCACTCACTCACTCACTCACTCACTCACTCACTCACTCACTCACTCACACTCTCACTCATACTCACTCACTCACTCATTCACTCACTCACGATTTTTACGATTTTTAAACTTACTCTATACTTCGTATAACTGGGTAAGTAAAATCAATATTGATGAAATGTTGCTGAAACGTAGCGCCCAAGTAACCAAACTTGCTGGATATTTTCCTGAAAATGTTATTTCCTGACCTATTGGTCAAAAGATGAAACTACCACCATGAACTACTTTTTAGAAAGTCAAATTTCATCGGTTTCTCAAAAACCTTTATTAAAAAAAAATCTAGACTCGTTTGATTCATATATGGCCAAATATAGGCAGTATAGTAGACCGGTTTAATTCATACTATCCCGTTTTGTGTAAAGGAAATTGCTAATTTTCAGTTTAAATAAAATTGAATCATGTTAAATGATTGTTTATCATTTATACAAAATGCTATCACATGCAGCCTTTTTTCATGAGTAATAAGGATATTTACTGATATTCATTATTTTTCTTCTCTTTTTAATTTAAAATAGGAAAACATTGTAAATGTAGTTTATTTGAGAGTTTATGCCGTGTAAGCAACAAAAATAAAAAAAGTTGACTACTTGAAATTCCCCTTGGAGCCCCAAATCTTTTTATCTCTACTTTAGATTCAGGTCACATTAAGCTGTTTTGATGTGGCGACATAAAGTAGTTAACTCGATTTTGGTACCAAGAGAACAATTTGTGTAGTTACGGAGTTTATTTAGCCTTTGTTTAATATAACGTTTTTGATGAAAAGTGTTGACTCAATCTACATTAAAGATTTAGTTTAGATTTCCAGAAAAACTATCATGTAAACATCAGATGTTTTTACTATTCTAGACCTACCTAACTAATTTTCATGTATAATATTTTTAATTAAAGTCAAAGCTTTTATTACAATAGTCGTAATAAAGCAAGGTTTTTGTCAGTTTTCCCATAGAGGTGTAGTTTGTGGAAGTTTTTAACGCTCAATAGTGAGTTAATTGTCGGTTTAATAATAAAAGCAAACCAACAATTGTATATATATATATAGTAACATACAAAATACAAATTAGAGGTATAAAATATCTAAAAATCTTTGAAAATTAAAAAAATCATGTTGAAGAGAAATTCACAACTGATTGTTTTACCAATCCATTATTTTGATCAATAATTTTTATAAATCATATAAATTAGAATGTATTATTTTTAATTCTTGTAGAAGATTCACAAACAGTATCTTAAGACACAAAACAAAGTCAAGGTAATTCTATTTAAATAATACAAAATTAGCATATATAGTGACTATATAGTATTAACAAACAAGTTGTATAAATAAATATTACAGTACATTATAAAATAGTTATTATTTTCAGATTCATGAACTGTGCTTTAGATAATTTAAGTTTTGCTGAAAAATCGTTTCGTAAGACCAAACAATATTGATATATACTAGCAAGATGAATAGAAATGTTTAAATAACATAGTGGATCAAGGGATTCTATGACTATATAATTTCTTCACACCTAAAATCATTGTATTGTATTTTTACCTATTCCAAATTTGAATTGTATCAAATTTTAGTTCTTAAACTAAAGAAGGATATTAAAAGATTATTATTTCAGTATTTTAAATATTGAAGCAAAGCAGTAACATTAAACATTCTGTTTCAAAAATTTTACCTTAGTAATCATTGATAGAATAAAAGAGATTTAATGACTTCGTTTTATTTACTTAGTTATATTACGTTTTTAGTTTTGTTGTGTTTATTTAGCTTCAATCAAAGAATAACGATTGCTAAAATAAAGGAAAATAATGTACTTTCTATGGTAAATTATACTACTAAATAAATTTGTTCAGAAACTTTTAATGTTCCTTTTAAAGAAATATATTAAATATTTAAATTCTTAAATACATTAAAAAGAAAAAAAAGTTCAAAATATTTTTAATGAAATAAAAAACGTTCAGTAGTTTATGAATAAATTATAGTAACATTAATAAAGTATTGAGCTTTTAGTAATTTCAAATATAAATTCTTCTAAAAAAAACATATAAACAACGAAAGCAATTTTTTAATTAAGCTACACATACACATATTACCACAGTCTATTGAATTGGAAGCAAAGACTGAATTTATTATTTGTTCCAACAAGACATTTAATCTCACATAAACAAACAATTATTGGGAATTCAAAAATAAAAATAAAGTAGTATTTATTGATTTACTACCTTTTTGACCCATTTTTCTTCTTTAGTAGTCAGTACTACACGTGTTTTACTGATGATTTCATTAGGTCATGAAATTAATTACACATTAAATACACATAACACGCATGCAAAAACATAACACAAATTAAATGTTACAAAATTTAGAATTAAACACGTTGTACTGGTCACTAGAAGCTAGCGGACCATACTCTATAAAATTAAATTAAGTTGCCAAACAATGGAAATGTTCCACTTCTACTTTCTCATATTATAAGAAATTTATTTCCGTATAACAGTAAATTTCCGAAACATAGGCTCCTATTTTTTATAATAATTGAAGTTGTAAAATAAGTGTTTTTGTTTTTATTTATTTATTATTATAATAATAAATATCTCAGGTCTAATGGATTTTAATGAAACTTTTAGTGGAATAATATTCATTATTGATTAGTGTGTGAAAGATTCGAATGTCGATCTGATTGTTATTATTATTTACAAAATATTTAATGTTTAATTTTACAATAAAAAAAGAGTTCTGTATCTTTACAAATAATTCATAAAAATCCCTTGAGTAGATTACCATAACATTAACCTTTATTCTAGAACTGGTGGTCCTCAGCCGAAATTATTAGAATTGGTAAAAGATAAGACTACTATTTTTTTTTTTTACACCAATTGAAATTTATGTGTTTGAAACAAGTTCCATGTACTTTATATGTAATTTAAGAGAAATATCAGAAAACAAAGCAGTTTAATGGAAATAACTATGTCTTTGGTATTTTTATGATTACAGTAATCTTGAAAAGAAATTAATTTTTAATTGAAAACATCGAAAAAGTACTCAATGAGGGAAATTTTTAATTTTTTGTTCAAACCAATTTTAGAAGACTTTCTAATTTCTAATTTTTATACATAGAAAATTAAAATTAAAAAACTTGTACATAATCGTTGTACCTAGTTGCAAAGAACTTTATTCTTAAATTTCACAACGAATTTTGGCCATAACTTCGTAATAAACACAAAATCAAAAAAAATTTTAGACGTTACATCAAATGTTTTCGGCTCGGTAATAAAAGCACTTTAAATGTCAAATAATTAGCAAATTAGTGCTTGCATGATAAAAATGGTGCGTATGATAATCCTTAAGAATCAATACAAGAAAGTGTGCAATATTAGTGAATATAGTTTGCTTCGTTTAACTTACTCATTAAACAAATTATTATGAATATTTTCAAGCATTTACCATTTTAGAAGAAAGAAACTAGGGACCTTCGTCGTACTAGAACTAAAGTTTATGTTTTATCAATAATAATGTGCTTTTCCTACAGTTACCTAACAATGTACATGTTCTCTCACTGATTTGAGAAAGCAAAGTGGCCAATTCGCTCATCAGTGAGACAATGTTAACATTGTCTCACTCTAATTACTTTGTCTCACTCCAGATTTGCAACGTGAAGGCACGAAATAGTGAGCGCGTAACATGCAGACAAGGTCGTATGCGCGCGAAATACGTTGGCAGCACGGGCTGTAAATCAGCTAGTCAGCTGTTGTACTGTTGTATTTGTCACAACACTTCTGGTCACGGCAGAAGCCACCATTTCATTTTTTTAACTGTTTGCTTGTGTTATTTGTCTTTCTATAAGTAATTCTTTGGTTAACAATTCTTTTAGGGTGTTTGTGTTCATTTTTAAGGAGATTATTTTTTGTTTTATAATTTTGTTTCTGATTTATTAATGCTACTTTCACATTAAATGTCATATTAAAAGTTCACTTCTGTGTAAAAATATGTTACGTTTCTTTACCAATTTATTTGTTTTATGGTAACTGTAGGAAAAATATAATGTGCAACTCGAGTGCAAAGTGCAATCGCCTCACTCGAGAAACCATTCCTCACTCGCCTACGGCCCGTGAGTAAGGATTTCTCTCGAGTGAGGCAATTGCTCACTTTGCTCACTAGTTGCACAAATAACTATTGTAGTTGACCAGAATTTGTTTATTTAGGTTTTATTAGTACGATTTCAGTGCAAACAAACCTTCTAGATGACATTAGTTTTGTGGTGGTGAATTACTAACTAATTTGTACGTTTAATAATAACACAGCAATGAATTCTTCTGCAAACTGATTTAGTGCAATATAGCGTAGATAAAGTTATAATTACGTATGCTCATGTTTATACAGTGTCCAAAAAGTATCAGAACAGCGTTATATTTTTGAACTATTGCAGATTAAGCATTAAAACTTACCACATTAATACTATACTGTAAAATCTACTTCTTGAAACAACTATCAATTACAATATTGGGACAGCCTGCAGGGAGCCAGAGGAAAATCTTAAAGGCGAGCATAGGTCGAGTTTTACATCATAATAAAGGTAGGATTAATAAATACCTTACCTTAAAGATATATTTAATATGAACACAATACGATGACTTTTAAGGGCTATAAAGCAAATCTATCTGTATTTTTTTAAATTTTTGATGAATTACAAAAAAACAAAAAATAAAAATAAATAAAAAAATCTGTAATTGAAAGTACAAATAAGAGTTTTTATTTTAGTAGCAATGTAGCAAATAATGGCGGGATCAAGAGGCAATAGCTTTATAAAGTTGAATTAAATGCATCAATATTTGAACGATTAAGATTGGGTACGATTTTATACGATTGGATATTTTCCTATAATATAGTTATATTTTATTTGGATAAATTTCATTTTGATATAAGTTTGAAGAAATAAATTATTTTTGTATTTTAATTAACTTTATAATTTCTCTCTAGATTTCCCAGTTTTTGAAATTAAATTTTTAATCACAGAGATTTCTGAAGTTTTCTATCTGTGTTTTATGGTCACAGTTTAGTTGGAATTGAACTGGACTTTTATTTTATTTCCGTGTTTCATTCACACTTTGTGTAAACAACTGAATTTTCCGTTAAATAATGGCGGGATTAAGGGCAATAGCTTTATAAAGTCGAATTAAGTGCAATAATATGAGTAGTTCGTCATATACATATTATGAACATAGTTAGGATTGTTTAGCCAGGATTAAACTTTTTTTGTTGATTTATATATTATATCCAGTGTAAGTAATTATGTTATATAAGAAAAAGGAATTCCTTAATCCATGTGTAGATTTTTGATTTAATTTTTAAATCCGTTTTATTCAGTTTCTGATATTATCAATGGCTGAAGTTATCACGTTATAGTGGACCTAACCCAGAGCTAACAACATTGTTCCGACAAGAATTACTAAAAAGAGTACACACGCTCTATATTTACTATCTTCAAACAGCAAAATTCAAACGTGCCAGGTTGGGTACCTCAATCCCAAGGGCTTTCGCTCTAGGGTCTAAATGTTCGGATTCTTTCGATTTCCCTCTGTTGTTCAGCCCTTCCGACGAAAACTTTCCTTTTTGCCAGCAACTGGCCATCAATTAATTGCTGCGCTCCAAAACTCTTGGTCACATTCACGACCTCATTCATGTCTTAGTCTCTTATCTCTTGCGTATACACTTTTTGGGTTTATAATACAATAATACGTTGTGTGTCGTATGTGTGCGTGTGTGCGAGTGGTGTGTGTGTGTGTGTGTGTGTGTGCGAGAGAAAAAGGGATGTGTACGCTCTCAAGCTTACGTGTGTTTGTATATCTATATGTGAATTTAAACGGCTAATTTTTAATAACAATTACAATAACTTTATTCATTATTTATTTAAAGTGGTTGTTCATACCTAGGTAATTTTTTGTCGTTGGATGAGTTAGCCAAATTAAATTATTTGTCCCATATATTTATACAGTATACTAATGTTAAGCACGATGTAGTTTAAATAATAGAAGAAGAAAAATTATTTTTTCAACATTATTAAATATTGTTCATTTTATTAGTGATTAATATCTTATGTAACTATTTATCTCACCTAGTAGGTATTGGTTCATAGTTTTCAAAGCATGGCTGATCGTTCAGGATATTCGATATAAATATTTAGAGTTGAACAGACAATTTAACTATGGACAGTTTTACCTACGAGCCCTAAAACAGACAAATACTGACATACAAGCACATAACCATTTTGAAACTGGTTTAGAATACGGTAGGATTAATTTTACGTGTATACAAACTGTTGCCTTGAGATGATTCTTAGTAATTTATGAAAAACATTCTATAAAGATACAAAAAAAAAACTATCATTACACTCCTCAATAGTACTTGTTTACAATTCATTTGTATCAAGACCTCTCGTTTTTGACATTTTATAAATTAATTTATGTGCCACCGATCAACGTACAATTAGAAAACGAACACAATATACTATTTAAATTGTATACTCGTTTTTGCCTTTTTAACACTTGTTTATCTCACTTAAACTTCAGGAGAACTGTCACAACTAAAAGTAAACAAACACGAACCAGAAGTTTAAGATAACTGACACGAATTTAGAAACCTACTCGCGTAACTGGTGAGTTAAAAATAATAAAAGTTGAGAATGTTTGTATATTTACACTACATGTTCTCTAAGAAGAGACTTAATTAGTTTGTTTTAAACAAAAGGTAACCTCTCAGTGTAATTAGGTACGGTAGGCCTATATTCTTCAGAAGTCGGCCAGCTTTCTCTCTTTCCAATATTTGTCTATTTACCCAAAGAGAGCGTAAATGATAATTATCAGATTTATTAACCTGATAATAATATAGACGGGAGGATTTTTCAGTAAATTAAATGTAGTTTCAGTTGCTACTGAATGATAACTGGAGATGTTTTTCATTTTCTCAATAACTAAAAATTTTGGTATAACTCTTACAAGTCATAATTCAAGTTTAACATTTCTTTAAAATAACCATTTGTATACGAGAATTGTGCGTTACACATGGGAAATAATCCATATGCATCGTTGTAAAAGATTAAATTTAAAATCGGTGATAGCGATTACGATTAATTTTTGTAGGAAGTGAAGATTTGTATATCAGACCAGTACCAAATCTTAAATAAATGAAATTATTTAAGTAATTTGTCAAACACCAAATTGAATTCACTCTGTTATCGGGTTGTTTTAGATTTTTCAAAAATACTCACGAACGATAATATTCCTTTCTTGTGTTCGTCCCAATGTTTTATATTATAAATCTTAACGTTTTATCTAAATTTCTATTGTCGAATTTAAGATATTCGAATTTTTATATCAGCGCCCAATTTTAATTTTCCCGTTTTTTATAACTTCCAATTCAATATTTTGTTTGTTTTTGTAATGTGTAAAACCAACTCATTTTATTGGCCTTTAGAAGTTAATTTTAGTAACATTTGATTGTTGGTACTAATTTTCAGTTTTCTTCTTATAGCAACTTCAGTTTTAAATTTAGAACTTTAATTATATTTGGTTTAGTGTACACCTGTGTAGGACGTCTAGATTACGGTATCAGCACGATGCTAATTAATATTGTGTTGAGTAATAAAATCCACGTTGCTAATCATTTCTCCGTAACTTGTAGTGCAATTAATTAGTTTCCCAGTAATTAAAATGTACCCGGGTTGTACTCATTGAGAAGATGATTACCATAAATGCATTTATTCAGGTAATGTTCTGTGGCTACGTCAATTCAATAGGGAACATTAAATTATACATACCAATGGAAATAATAAAAAAAGGTTGTATATTTCTAAATATTAAAAAACTAGAGATTTGCTGTATGCCTATGAAAATTAAACAAAATTATAATACATTTTATTTAATAGCAAAATATAGTTTTAAAGAAAAAAGAATTTAAATTCGTAATTTAAAGAAATTTGATTTTACATAACTTAAGTAGGAATGGTATCTTGTGTTCCCTTCCTAGCTGAAGGTCGGCCCTATGGAATGCAAAACCCATGGATTTATTTAAGTTTGTGACAATGGCTAATTATTGTATTAGACTGCCCTTATTACCAATACTCGACATTAACGAAAGGTTTTGAATATTTCTAAATATTCTGAAAACGGTCTGATAACTGTTGAAATGGGATGAATCAACATTAGGAAAAAGCGATTTGTGAAAAGGCGTTAAATTGCAACATATTTAAGACTTAAAAAATAAGCCGTTCGTGAGCCAATAAAAGTTTTCTGTTCAATTACTTCTATGTTACAGGTATCGCTGCTATTTACAATCAAACCTTTACATAAATTCACGCTTATACTAACAAATATATTTACAGATACATATTTACGAATTCTAGATTGACAACTGGCGCAATGATTTTTTTGTAAGGGTATATATTTTGTTTGTTTATTTTGTTAAGATATTAAGAAAACTCTTCTAGGGGGTTAAATTAACAGATTTGTTTCCACGAAATAATAATAAAATAATTCGTTTTAGTTTATTAATAAATTTAAGATCTCAATGTTTTAATAATATTTTGTATAGACTCGTCTAAAAGAGTTGTTTTAAAATTTCGTTGATTAATATCGAGATAGCAAGTAGAATTTTAACTACCTCAAATTGTATTTTAGAAATAACTTCTGATCGGTTACTAGTACCACACTAACACATTTTATATACAAAATAATTAAAAAGTTGTATAGATAGATGTCTAGAAAATTAAGTGGGTATGAGTTTTAAAAATAGATAATTCTTTTTGTATCATTCATTTTAAATATAAAATATTAAAAAACAAAATTAATGATAATAAAAATTAACATAAAATTTAAGAAGGAATAGTTATTGATTTTGAACTCCTTTCTTCATTGTCAATTACGTTTTGGCCGAGGATCATTTCATTTTGATTATTGTAATTTGTTTCGCTTCACTAAGACCTTGAAATGAAATGTCACATGAATACATCCTCTTTAAACATTATAAATAACCCAACCGTCTGAGCCATAGTCAAACATTAGTACCTACCTAATAAGGTAGTTCCTCTTACCTAAGATTATTTACAAATAACAATACAGTAAAAGTGGAGAAGATCCAATTTCCTTTCAAAATAATCATATCATTTTCTATTACATTCTTATCATAATAGTATCACTTGAATGACTGCCGTTTTAGTTATAATTTAAGGAACTTCAAAAACATATTATTTGCGTAATTTCTCTTGTCTAACAAGCTCTTTAAAATTAATCATCATATGACCATGTGCCCTTTGGAAAGGCTTTACTTGCCCATTACCACGTGAAGTTCCAAATTGTAAAACAAGAGCTTATAGAGGCAGTCACTCACTATAAAAACTAACAAATGAAATTCCGATTCTGTGACATGAGCGGTGCATACAATATTTATTATTATAATTAAATAAAACACTGTCTGCGGCTCCAAAAAGACATAAGATATTAGTTTGATTCTCCACTTCTACTTCGAATATATTTTACTATTTTTCCATTCGTTCAATTTGAAGTAAAACTATAAAATCCGAGCTTGTAATAATATATAATGTCCTAAACTGAGCTTCCTCGCAAGAAATACAATTTCCCAAATTTGAACGTTCTAAAACCTAGGAAGGTTTTAAACAATTTTTCTATATAAATATTTCATACAAGAGACTGTATCGAGAAACTTCACATGTTACTAAAGCCAGGTGTAAGCTGGTGACGTATAAAGAAACGGTTTCATTTATCATTCTTGTTTGTGACATTCTGTTCAAAACTCGTAAGCTGTAAATCAGTTACTTGGCGAAGTGTACTTTATAACAGTTCTGTAATAAAATGGATTGTTGAAATATGAGATTTATTATTATATGGAGGATTTTAGTAATCGCTATTTGTATACTGCAATGAATTTCTAAATTCTATTATTATTATTTGTTATGATAGCGTATTAATAATTGGAACCAAAAACTTTATTCATTGTAATCAAAATACAAATCTTTAAAGACATATACTGAACACTTATACATGATATGAAAGTAAGTATAGAGCTAAAAAATATTAACAAATAGCCGTATATATGGAACGAAATACAATAATATATATTTGAATATTATAATTATTACATTATTAAAATATTCTTTTTTGTTTATAGGAGCTATCTACAACCCAGTATCTTCATTTTAATATTATTATTTTGTAATATATATTGCAATTAGTTTTCTTCATTGTGTGAGGTTTGTTACATTGCTTTGAATTATTTATTCTTCATATTGATGTTAAATTTATTCGAAATCATTAGAATCAATTTTATCATGCAGGGCACTTATTGATATGTTACAAATCATAATTATTGGAAGTTAGTCACCAAAACTTTCAGAACCACACTACCACTTATATTTTTGGTGTAGAATCCAAATTACCCTGAAATGATCAAATTAATAGTTTGTTATATATAAGAGCACACAGATATACAATCAGATATATACACGAGCATACAGATAGAGATTCAGATTTTGAGAAACAAATTACCTATCAGAGTAACTGAACTGATAAATCCAGAAAAATTTCGTCAGTTATTTATATTAAAAAAAATTAAAAGTAGTCTATTATATATAACTTATTTAAAATATAAGACCATTTTAAATACATCATAATTACATTGAAACATATATTAATGGGTTACCTTGTACACGAAGATGTACAGCTAAATCGAAGAAGGCAATCAAGTACATAGAAGTAAGGCATAATTACTGGGAACGGGTAAATTTCTTTGAGGTTAAGGCGGCAAAGTGTCTATTGTACTCAGCAGGCTAATGACCTCCGTAAGAAGTGAAGTAAGACTCTTTACGTCAGTTACGCACGCGGTGATTCTGTACAGATACCTGTGAGATTCAGAGAAAAATAACTCTTTGTGTTTCGTACTCCTACAGAACAGTGACCTAGCAGATAGTATTAGTACCAGTAGAAGTCATTCCAATTGACTTGATGGCCTTGGAGGAAAAAACATTTACAAGAAGAAGGACGGTAAAACTAGAGGCCAGCGAGCTACTATATTATGCTACTGGGAGGAGCGTTGGAGCGCAGAATACAAAGGGAGAATGAATGCTAGATTAATATCAAATTTCGGCAGTTGGACGATCTGAGAATTCAGAACTAAAGGATTCTTCGTCACACAGCTTCTCATAGAACATATCTTATTGGAGGTATCTTAGACCGAAAGCTCAAGATAAGTAAAGCCATGAATGTACAGAGATTCTTTGAAAGACAATGCCTTTCCTGAGTGCTCCAGATGGCCATCATCTTTCACTTTTATTACAATGAACGGAAGGAAATACAGTTTGGTTTTATTTAGTTTGAATGAAATAAAATATGGAACATTTTGTTGTTTGTGTCTCTATTTTCTAGTGTTTTACATTATTTATTTTCAAACAAGAATGACCTATGTAATATATATAAATTGTTTTTCTTCTTTTACGGTAATGAAACTATACATTTTTGAGGTACGAATTTGCTAAAATACGAAGTACGAAAATATTTACCATTAAAAATATTTTAATCCTCATTCTTAACGTCTGTGGAATTTCATGTATGCTACTTCTTTTTATCAGAAAAAGCATAACCCAATTCTGAATTAAATTAATCTAAATAATTAAACATTAGACGAGGAACGACAAATTTCAAACAACAATTTCAATATGATTACTTTTTCAAATAAACGTAGTATAGACGGAAATTGTTTCTTTGCCAAAATAATTGTTGTTGATATTTTAAAGGAAATATCATTTTTTGACACTCCTTGAGGTTAAACAAAATCTTGTTTTGAGGATGATGTCTTTCTGTCTGTAATCCGTGTGGTGAGCTACATACCAAACGGGTAGACCAATTTTTATCAAATTGTGTGAATATTCTGATAGTACTGTATCTCATTTTTTTAAATGAAATATTCTCAAAATTCAGGAGTCTTTGCGTAGGCAAAAGCACTATACGTCTATTCTCTCAAAATATAGATTAAATTGATTTATTATATGATTAATTGATTAAAATGATATTTAGTAGCCTACCGATTTTTTCATATAAATAAACTAGTGTGAATTTCACCACAAATGGTCTCTTTTCATTGATAACATTAATTAGTTTTTCAATTGAATAAAAATTACAAAAAAAAATAATAATAAAAAAAAATTATTCAATTTTGATTTGATGTGTCCTGCTCCCAAGTACCTGCCCACTTTAACAGCTTTTTTACCTCAAATCTCCTCGTAGGTTACAAACGATTATAACAAATAATTTTAAGATATTTCGAGGATTTTGGCCTTAAAACGTTCACGATTTATTTTAATAAAACTATACTAAAAACTCAATTTTTAAAAATCTTGAAAAATTTCCCTTATTAGTTTTTTGCATCACATATAATGTTTCTTTCTTCTTATGACAGGAACCCCAAAAACTAAGGTATACAAAATGAGAATTAAATATATTAAATTTGATTAAAATCTGTCTATAGAGAACTGAAAGGAAGAAATCTTAAAATAAATGTATTCCCAAAAATCGACATAGCCTAGATTATTTTGACCAATCTCATAACATTCTCTATGCTATGTATATATGAGAATGTAAAAAGGAGTAATTTATTTTGAGTTTATATAACCTACAATTCGTAGAAAATATTATTTTTCAAAAATGTGTCTACTTACTACAACTGCTACAGACAGATTTCTCCATCTAATCTGCACAGATTATTAGACAATGAATGTATTTAGGTTAAATATAAATATGTTCATTGAATGTAATCCGGGTAAATGTAGGCTACAGGGAAACTAATTGTTTAACTCGACTAGTAACGGGGAAATAATTAGCAGCCAGGGTTTTGTTACAGGGTATAATTCGGATTGTTCCAGTTCTAGTATGCAATTTATGGCAGATAATTTATCTTGTCTCAAACAAAATTAATATTATACATCTTTTCCTCATACATATTGGTAAAATAATTAAATGGAATACAATTTCGTTTTCATACACATTTTATTTCTTAATTTTGTAATTCTTTGTTTTTCACACATACACCCCCACACACGCACGCACGCACGCATGCACGCATGCACGCACCCCCACACACCCACACTCATATATATATATATATGTATATATATATATGTATATATATATATATATGTCATGTATCTACGATATCGATTTAGACTTATAAACGATAACAGTTAACGATTTTTGAAGGAGATTTATGAGGTAAATTTCCAAAACATTTTGAAGTAGTTTAAAGAGTAGTCAATATAAATGGTCAAATATAAAAAAAATAATAAAACGTCAAACGTCTATATCTCTTTTTATAAGGGTATTTTTCCTTTGTGTAATTGTGGTTCTTCAGTAATTCCTAAGGATCCTGAAGAGTGAGGGTGCAGCGCTTCATTACGCGTTGAGTAGCAACAACGTAAAGAAATTCACTCTACACTGCGTAAAGACATTTCACAATCAAAATGTTTGTATAATAATCCTATTTATGTTGTAAAATACTACTTTCATTAATGGAGACTCTTTCACCATGCTGTATAAATCACTTGAATCAAATCGTGTTCAAAGGAGACATTATCGGAAAACATTTCTTAACCCATAACGGTAAATACAATACACCATTTCCTTAATAGCTACTTTATACAAAACCTTTGTTCTAATATATTTGTTTATTCCATCATACAATTTACTTTGTTATACTATAAATAAGGTTTGAATCTGAGAATGGAAGCACAAATACTGACAAAAGATAAGGATGTTACAGTAGCTTTAAACCTACGCAGGAATGTACCATGAGTATAAACTACCTTTCTTTATGGTAACTAGGCCTACTTCTTTTTCCTTCTTTACTGTTTTCTTACCCGTCTAAAGATACAGTTATTTTCATCTTACGCCAAATAAAATATGTTTTACTCTCTCACATACACGTAGAATGGAGAAACTTATGTCATGGGTCAATACATTGACGTCGAGTTATTTGTGGGAAATATCAGATTTAATGTCTTCTGTGCCCAGAAAAGATATTGTCAGTCAGTCTTCGGTCACCTGTGGTTAACAGGGTAATCGAAAGAACTAATTTAGTGCAAATTTATTATTTAAGGATATTTTCACATAACTAGGAAGTTTATTGATATATATATATATATATATATATATATATATATATATATAAAGTCAATTTTTTCCCCGTAGCTGCCATAAGACCAAAATAAAATGTTCTATCACAATTAACTTCAATAACTTTGACAAACTAACTAAAATGAAGCCTCTTTGGACTTAAAACATATTGATAACCCCTACCAAAAAAAAAAAAAAAAAATTAAGAAAGTTATTAGAAATTTTACAAACTCCATTGGGCTGTTACATATAATCTTATTTCCTAAAATCGTCCCAAAAATGTCGTTAATATTTCATTGAAATAAGAAAATATAATAAACTAAACTATTGAATATGTTTTTGGTAATATTTAGGTTTAAAAATGTTTAAAATCACATATAAATGAAGAAAATGCCGTTCAGGGACATAATTCTTAATCGCTGTTACTAAAAATTCGATTTCAATCAAATACGATTCGCTCTTAATGTATGGTAAAAAATATGAAAACTTATTTAAATATATAAATGTCTTGTTCTTATTTTTTGTTAAATGCGAAAGTTGATCTACCTTTATATACGAACCTGCGATCAATAGGAATTGGATGAGGATTTAAACTTTGGAAATAATAAAATGATTTTTATTCATTTTCACTCGTAGATAGTGTTAAGGAAAATGTTGTTAAGATGGTGATGATTTATTATTTATGGTTAATATTTGTTTTTGTGGATGAATATACGTATGCAATTGTTTATGCAAATTTTTGCATCTTGTTATTTATTGTCTTTGTAGACCTGAGGTATTATTTTGTGTCCTCAACAAAACAATTAGCATACAATTTTATATTGCCTTATTAAGGTACAAAATTCATTAACAAATAAAAAATATTATTTAATAGACATAATAATTATGACAAACTAATTTAAAACCATCACGCTATAAATTCCTAATATATTAATCCTATAGAGTTAAAATATAAAGTCACCACAAAGTTTAAAAAATCGTCAGCAGTTCATTTTATTTATTAAAATATTAAACTTCAAAATATTTTATGTCAATATGATCAGTAGTTGTTATTCCAAATGTATCTCAAGGAAAAACTTTACTAAGTTAACAAACCAGAAGTAAACAAACATGAAACAAAACTTTAGAGACTATTGGTTAACGAGATTTTGAAATCCAAACACGAACGATCGGATAAGATCTGCTTCGGTATCTCTCTGTCTGTCCTTCTACAAAAACTTTTATGCTACAGTATTTGTACTCAATTTTAAAACAAAGAGTGAGAATTAGTCTATTGACAATATTTTAAAATGGAGTCTGTATCTCTGTTCACCTAACCTAACCTAAACTAACTTAAACCTTTCATTTTAATAATACTTTGATGGTCCCATATTTTAATTATTTTAAAGAAAATCTTTGAAGATATTGTTTTATTTCTTTAATCGGTAAAAAAAAGTGGAACAACTATTAGATTGTTTAAAAATTCGATTAAAAGTATAGGTGAATAAACCAAGAGAATTGAACTTGGGTTTTCGTGCTTTTTGAAAGCGTCAAAATAGGGGAAATGATTGAATATAATGAGTTATAGATCTTTTAATTCCCAATATTTCAAGTCCAATTTATCCTATCAAATAAGAGAGATATGAAAATTAGAAAGTTTTTGTTTGAACCCGTTTTAATATTTGCTTACAATTTTAACAATGTATTGCATTTTATTTCAAGCTAGTGCATCCTAAAACAAAACAAAAATTGTCTATCATGTCGATATAAATAATTTATTGTTACTTTATGAACCAGAAACGCCAAGTTTTGTGTTAAAAACCGGAAAATGTACCTATATCTATGAAGTCGAAGGTATAAATTAACTTTTGACTAATGAGTATAAACAATGTATAGAACATTTTTGGTAATTATGAAACAAGAAACTCCGTAGTTTTTAAAATAACTTGTGATTAGAATATCAAAAATATTATAGAACATGTCATTTTATTTTTGAAACTCAGTAGTTTGACCAAAATATTTTAAAATTTTGTATTTTACTCATAATCTGATTTTCTCATAATACCGAAATTTCATATTTAATCAAATCATTAGTTAAAAAAATTAATGTTTAAAATATTCAAAATTGAAATATTATAATAACTACAATTTATTTTGTTTAATTTCCCCTAAAACGCCAGCAATTGTTTTAAACTTTAAGTATATATGTGACTTTTACAAATTTTCTCTTCAATTTGAGGACTGTTTAAAAACTGTATAACGTACGATACAATACTGATGATATTATAGTTTTTTGATGGAGAAAAACAAAAACGAATTGAAGGTAATTAATTTTCCTTTATATATTACAAAAAATCATTTTTTACGTCTGCCAACCCGATTTTGAGTAATTTACTTGATAAGCAGGAAGTGTACAATGGTAAAATTTTAAAATTCCTATTTATCTCATCTTTGTTGTTGCAATTAAAAGTAATCGGGCTCAAATCATTGCGAATGTAAAGATCTAACGAATGTCATAATTGATATATTTTTTTATTATAACTGATTTCAGACTAATACCACTAATCGGTTTGATGTTTTTTATGGGTGAATTTGAGGTTAAGTCCATACTGTTATGTGATTGCACCCCTTTCATTACAGACTTATTTTACTTGGATACCATGCAAGATACTACTGTACTGTATATGTAAATTTTATGACATTTAATAATTGTTATATTTGTAGAAACTACTATTGGGATAATTGTTTAGTTTAAACATGTACTTACGCCTATTTTACGTAGGAAAAAATTCTCTTCACACATTTTAATATTGAAAATATTCCGTAATTACAATATTACCCATATATTCGGATTATGTGACAGAAGCCCATAGTGACATATGTCGACGGAGAAATGTATATATAATAATCTTTGTTTCCTTGCGAAACCAAACCTAAGGAAAAAGTTTATAAAAAAAAGCTTCTTTTCAGATTACTACTTTGAGGTTTTTGTGTTGGACTTATTTTCATAATTATTTCGCTACGAAAAATCCTATTTAAAATATTAATATATAATTTTATATAAAAGTGTGCAACTTATGTAGTAAAAATGAAATTGTTTACCATCTGGTAATATTTACAGATAGGGTTGAATGATATAACTGAATGTCTGTTTTGCTTGCAATAATCATAATTTATTTGAACTGATCCATAATATGCAGTAATGAAATAACAGTGTAGGTTGACGATGAATTTAACTAAAAGTAAATAAACGTGTTTTCAGAGGGTGGAGGAAACTAATTCTAAACCCAACCACGTACTCGAAGGATGAAAATAGAGGAGTTCTTTAGCTAAGTTGTAAATGTTTGGGAAACATCATACAAATAAGGAAATATTAGAGATATGAAAGTGTTTCTGTGGTTTGTTGTTTCATTTATTTACTAAATTTGTTTTATTAGTGTTATTGTCCTAGCTTTAATCGTATAATTATTTTTAATAAAATTTTCTTTTAAATGTCCTGTTGAGTAGTTTAATGAAAATGTAATATTTAACAGAAATAATAATGGATTTAAAACGTATGTGAGGAATGATTAAAATGTAAACAGTTTAAGATTAGATTTGACTTTCTTCTAGCGTGGATTAAACTTTGGATAACAATATAGACAGGACACAATCTTATGAAAGTTGTAACTACAGATTTAAATTCAGCAAACCATATGACACATTGAGCTTTTCAGTTGTACTAAAATGAATAATGTCGGCGTATGAATGACGAACAGTACGTATAAAAAATAAAATAAGAATATTAAAAATACGTTCATTACTACTCATACCATTTACAATTGAAATCTTCTTCTATTACTGTGTATGTTTTAGGACAGTAAATAATTGCCTTTATAGTAACAAAAAAGGTGTTTGTTTAATGATAATGTTATTATTTATATTTGAGTATCGATTACTTTTTTTTTATTTATGTCTTAAATAAAAATGTAATGCCAAATTAAACATTAAGATAATGTGATTCATTAAGATTTTATTATCTCTGGTTATCTATTTAATTTATATATATAAAGAAAAAAAAAAAATTAGGTTTCAGCCTAAGTTCACCTTGAAAGCAGTTACTAGTTAACGTAGTAAGCTATAGGTTTTAGCTTTCCTGTCTGAATTGTAAAATGTTATTCTTTGTAAACTTTAGTATAGGAGTGTTAGGATGATTTGTTGAACGCTTGGCGACAAATTTAAAAGCAGAATAAAAAGAACCGTCAATTAAAGTGGAGTAGTGCTCCTCAATTTATATATAACTCACGAATAAAAATTAAATTTATTCATATCTTAAATAATTTGATCTTACGAAATCCTGTTTTGACATTATGGGCTCTAATTGTTTCGTATCAAGTTGTGTCTCCCATATACTTCATTTACAGATGTAAGCTAACGAAGGGAGTCTGGGATGTCAGTTTCAATTGATATTAGTGGTACAGATTTAATGGTAACAAGTCTCGTTATCAACTTCAGACACATTGCTCATTTTGTATATAGATACTTTAATTCTCATTTTTTAATGGTAATATTGCTCTATAATAAAAATATAGAAGTTTAATTAGTTTAAAATGTCAATATTTGTAAAATTTTATAAGAAGAACATGTTTCTTGCTCTTACGTAAAATATGGTACACATGGGGTAATATTTTTACCCAAAGACATTTCACATGATAAAAACTGCAGAAACGATTTTCATATAATTTACAATATTATTTTACTAAATAAACATAGTGGTTTTTACCACTTCGTTAAATTTTAATAGTTTCTGTACACAAATTAACACATTTACATAGTTTGGAAAACATTAACAATGGTTTAAATGAAAGATATTACATTTAATGTGGCTTTTGTACTTTAAATATAGAATCTATGTAATTTGTGTAGAGTGATGGTTAAACAGAAAAAAAGCCATTTCACAGACGATGACTTACCCTTTTTGCACCTGTATTTGAATTTTATTTTGTATTCGTTCGGATTAAAATTAAGTTTTTTCAAGGTTTTAGATCTAAATTTGATACTTTTTCAATGTATTTGAACCAAAAACTTCCAATTTGTCACTCACTTTATGCTTAAGGTATACACCTGTTTTGTTGCTTTTCCTACGTCTTTTGGAAATTTTGATAATAAAACAATTGAACTGGCAATAATTTAGGTGTCTTTGAAATTGTTGTTGAAGAAAACGCATTTTATAAAGGCAGTCACATATTGAGTTAGGTTTTATTTTTATAAGAGACACGTATTGTTTAGCGTAACCTGATATGAGTACAAAACTGTACACATTAATTAAATGGTTCATATGAAACTTTTAGAGTTTATCATATCTAATGCAGAAATAACATATAAACTACACACAGTGGTAATTTATTGCACTTTGTGCTTGTGTAATTTTAGAATATCATGCTTAATGCTGAAATAAATTACTGAAATGTACTAATAACAAATCATCACTAAACAAAACCGTGAACTGTTAATGTTTATATTTAATGTACCGTTGTGTTATATGATTTTAGTTATGATTTTTTTCTTAAACAGTATAAAGGTTGAAACTTGTTTTAATGTAAAAATACACAGTTGTAATTACGTAAACAAGAAGAATACTAAATTAAAATGAAGGACGTACCGTAGCATACAACGTCTGATAATACAATGTTAATCCTCTTTTTATGAAAACTATATAACAATTGGAAACAGTTACCTTTCTTTTTGCTTTGAAGTCAAAATCAAAATAAATAGTTGAATTACAGTAGAACTCTAAATAAGGAATATTTTAACACACTTTCATAACAATATGTTCACTTAAACATATGCATATTTCCTTGTTAGTGTTTAAACTCCACGACTACCTAGATGGAAAAGTTTGTTAATGAAAACTTTTTGAGAGAGTAATGTATTAATTGTTTCTAAAGACAATTCACTTTAAAAAAGAAGTAATTTTATTTCTTTTTTTTATTCAAATTTGAAAATGAGGTACAAAAAATGATAATATTTTTTTAATTTTAGGGAAGAAATGACCCATACCACCGAACCATCCATTTTGGGTCCTAAGGATAAAATTTTTAAAATTGCAATACATATCTAAATATAGGCATTTCAAAAGTTTTGAAAATGTAAACATATTTCGTACTGATGGAATTATATTGTTGGAGTGAAATATTGTCAAAATGGGGTGAAAAAAAGAGAACAATGCCCTTGATACTCAGTTTGGGAAGAAGATTATGGGTTAAAATTTTGGGTTTGAAGAACACAGGGTGAGATCGCCATTTTGAAAGAGGGTTGGCCCTTAATACACATACCTCGCTCCTAAGCTTCTGTCGTGATAATTTGGGGAGGAGGAACCCAGGTAATCACATTTGAATCCTCTTATTCAACATTATTAATATTTAGACGAAAAATACGCAATGATTCAAAAAATAAATCTTGATTACACTCTGTTTTGAAAGTAGAAAGTAATCTATTTGAAGTAGAAAGTAGAAAGGTATATACATTTTAGTAGATAATTATATTGTTTGGTTTTATCGTTGTTTGAAATATTTAAAGCTACAACCAAATATTAGTCAATAATTTCAGCATGACGAAATGGATAATATGTATAGCTTTATGACTAAAGTTTCTAGATTTAAGAGCAGTAACAATAGCGCACTCCAGCCACGATAGTATGACATCACTTAGACGTCGTTGAACACAAATTGGTTCATTAAATAGAACTAATCTAGTTTAAATAGTGCTTACACAGCGGATTTAAATTTACAGCTATGTGTAAACTGTGCTTTACTTCTATGTGATTGTGTTGTCAATAAGTATTTCTATGTCAAACACAATACGTGGAAATCCTAGTCATTGAAGGAATGGATTGCTTTACTTAACAAATAATCATATCCATACTTAAAATAAAACTAGTTTAGTAAAACAAAATCGTTCAATTGCCAATTTGTGTTAAAAGCATGCGATAGTATTGCAATATTGTAAAATAATTTACAAGTAATAATACAAAATCTAAATTAACCATTAATCCAGCAACGTTTAAGAGGAGTGATAGGTGACTAACCTTAAATTATTATAAAGTACACTTATAATATATTGTCACTATGAATAAAATATTAGTTTGAGTTATTATATAACTCATAATATCTATACTTGTATTATAGTACCTACGTCAAGCAATCTTTGTAGTATCCATAATAAATTAACATAATCCAATGAACATTGTTGTAACTTTGACTTGTACTATAGTATTAATCTTTTACGGTAATTTATTTTTGTGCATTGTATATTAGTGTTTGCCTGTGAGTGTTTTGTTATCTGATGATGGTATTGGTAATACTGAAACAGCTGTAATGACATATTAAATATCGACAACAAAATAAATACTTCTTTATGTAAGCACTATAATACTTATGTTAAATATATAAGATAAAATGTTGGAAAATATCAATACAAAAGTTAGTTTTGTACTATAATAATGGAAAAACTGAGTTTAAAGACTCATATACAACAATTTTATTATTATGAATGGAAATGGATATAATTTGTAATTAAGAAATTTAAATTTGTTATATGTATTAAAAATAAAAGTTATTTTATCTTTTAGAATATTTTGGACTTTGTGAAGGATATTTAGAAGTAAAGAAATTGGTTTTAATATTAATTAAAAAGTTATAATTTAGAGTGTTTATTTTAAACGATTTATAAGTTTGTATAAAGTACAAAAATCGTGTTTAATTTTAGAGAAATGGAGCAAAGGCAAATTTAAACTATGCAAACTTGTATAAAAGGACCAAATCCTTTACATTATGGATTTTACTTTTTGATGCATAATAAAGATAAAATATATTTTAATCTTGACATATTTTTTTAAGTCAACTAAAGAGTTTGTCATTCGGTTTGAGGATTAAGTGAAATAAAACTCTTCATTAAATGTTGTAATTAAGATTTATCAAGATACCACCACAGTTTACAGTAGTCTGGAAACGTATAATATCATTTATTTGTTTTTATTTCTAAAACGAATAAAACACAATATTTGTATTCTAAAAGTTTGATTACGACATGACAATTGACAGCGAATAGTGTTTTGTAATATATTTTAAATAGACATGACCAGCGTGTTACAGAGCTGTTAATACTAAGTCTATTAAGGTTTTTTATAGTATGTTCTATATTGTGCCTTTGAAATTTGATAAAAAGCTTTCTACTAAGAAGGTAAAATCTGCTGATTTTGCTTTTAAATTTGTGACCATCAAGAACTAATGATTTAATACTTTCTGACCCCATTTGAAAGAAAATGTAACTTATATTAAAATCAAAACAACAATATCTTTATTAAAGTATAAAAGTATAATAATATGTATATTTAAAAACGATACAATACAATATTTTGACATTCATTTTAGTCAAAATATTTCATGAGAGGGGTGGAGAAGGAGATACATTTAAATCAATCGAAAAAATTATTCAAGGAGAAAGATATATACACACACACACACACACACACATATATATATATATATATATATATATATATATATATATATAGAGAGAGAGAGAGAGAGAGAGAGAGAGAGAGAGAGAGAGACATGTTAAACTCGAGTTGAGAAACCAATTTACCCTTAATAATCCCACAGTACATCTTACAAAGTGACAAGTAATGCATTTCTAAGAGAGTAACGATATTTAAATGGTACAGTAGTTCTCAGCAGTGGTGATTAGTGTTTCTGGGTATGAATTAATGTTAAACACCTCAAACAATCTCATTGGGAAATGGTAAATGATTTGAATAATAAAATTACGTTCAACTAAAAGTGATCTAAAGTTATTAAGATTTGTAAATTTGTTGTTCAGTAAAGTTAATTTAGATTATTATTGCTAGTATATTTATTGTACTTGTTCGTACACATTTGATAGTTTCATAAGTAGACTGAGCAAAACTGTACGTGAAATAAAATGACAATTTTACACTTAATAAAATATATTATTCTCTGATAATATACATAGATAGTATTTGACTATGTAAAGCCTTTGACTCTGTGGAAAATCCCTACAGAAACGCTGCTACGCTCAACACATGGACCTTTAGTTTTAGTGTAGGGCCTATCGTAATTCCATATTCATTACAAGTGAACTAACATTGTGAACTACATTACTTTCGGAAATACATTTTTTTTATTTACGAGTAACCAAATAATATAGTTTTCATCTCTGTTTAGAGGGGGGGGGGAGGGCAGATAATTAATTAAAAATAATGAAATAATTTAAAAAAATTAAAACAGCTTATATCACAATATGTCCACTTATTATATATTCCTTATATTTTAGAAACACATGATGTTGGTTTTTGTTTTATTGCATATATTTTCCCTTGAAGATGGTTTCTTATTTTGTTTATTCTTGATAAAAATCTCCAAAGTTAAATAAAAGACATACAAAATTGTATTTTATTGAATTCCAAAGGTATTAGACTGCATTTGGTACTTTCTGTTGATACTAGACACTACAGAAAAATACATTAGTAAAAGACAATCTGATGATTAACATCGGTTAGATAAAATTTATATGAAAAATTATATATATTTTTTTAATTGTGAAATTTTGGTTTACCTGTTTGATTACATTAGAGATTGTTAAAAAAATCTAGTAAAATAATTTCATTCCTAAAAATCTGCCACTGCTTCGAATTGTTTCCCTGGTGTTGAACAAACATCGTGTGTAATAATTTACCTTCCTTTGTTCATAAGTTTTTTTTACTATTTAAAAGAAAAGTTTTTACATTGTCACTATCATCTATGAATTGTACAAAAATAAACTTATTTTAAATCTAAAATGTTAGTCCTAATCATATTATTTACCTATCTATATAAGTAAATATGTATGTATAAGTTATAGTTTAGTTATTGTATCTCATGTATCACTGAAGATGGCGACTTTGTCGTTGAAACTCGTTTGATTATGTAAACGTAAATTTCGTGAAATCTTGTGTTCGAGATTTATTCTATCTACCGCTATATACATTGTACCTTTTTAAAGAGCAACATGTATATCTTCCCATTTGCTATATTTATATTTCATAATTTAATCGAGAAACTACCCGAAGCACCCTGTAATATCTGTGTAGTGTTATATTAGTTTCTTGGCATCTCTTATTAATAATAAATCACGAACACTGTAACTTTTTTCATCCCTGTAACTTATGGTCAAAAGTCACTTGTTGCGTATGTTGTGTTGCTGACAAGAGCCGTGGTTTGTCCTACCGAACTTAGAAGTACAGTTTTAAAGCCATCAATATATCGTGAACCGGTATGGTAGGATATATGGGTTGGTTTACCTAGAAACCGTGTGTAAATGAAATGGAGAGTTACATGTTGATGCATGCGATTAAAAATTATATGCTGACATCACTAGTTTCACATATAAGTTAGATTCTCATTTACATAGCAATGTAACATATTTACTTGTGTTGAGTTGTATCTCTCAGTTAAACCTTGATGTTATAGGCCTAGTCTACATTCAAGCTTTTGTGTAACTGTTTTAAAGACTCGGCAACAAAATGGGTCCCTTGGCATGTTTGTATTGCCGCCGGTATGTCATAACTCAGTAAAATATCTTCCAGAATAATTTTTGTTGGCTTTGCGCATCCGCTTTGTCTGCCGCTTTGACATTTTAACACATAGGTTATGGCCTATTAAATAAATTATGTAATAAATATAGGATATACATAGAAAAAAGGAGGAAATACTACGCCATGTAATTTTTTTATATCCTCTAGTTTTATAATTGAGCTTTATAGATTTGCGAACAGTAAAGTTAGCCCGTTCTAAAAGCAATATCTAAGGTTTAATACAAACTCACCCGTATATTTCTTTATGTAATTCCAGTTAAGAATGAAGTTAATATATCAACAGAGTGGATATTAACAAGGTGGATTTTTTAAATCGACTAAAGAATTCATCCGCTTTATAAAACAGCAAAACATATTTAAGTGTAATTAAATGGAAATTAGTTTTGCAGATTCTGAGCTGTTGTGTTCCACCGACAAAAGGAAAAAAAAAAAGTTCTTCGTTCTGCAACAGTACCAACTCAATGTATTTGAAAACCTTTGAATCTTGATGTAATATTAATTTTACAATATAAAATATTACTCGGTTCCAACAGTAAAATTTAGCATGGTTTGTTCATAACATGTTTCTTAAAGAGATTTAATTTGTCACGTAACTTGAAGAAGTTAACTCCTACGAAACCAGAAGTAAACAGACGTATAGGAATAATTGAAAACAAAAATTGTAATCCTGGTCACGTAGTTAATCGGAGATATCCTCCCAGTTTTCCTCCAAATTGTAACAGTTTGTTGAAGCTAAAGTTACCCTCATGTTTACGACTTGGTTTTTACTTGAAGAATCACACATTATTACTTTTGACGACTATTATTTAGTTTAATTTAAATTCGAATAACTAATTTAAAATGAAATAGCCACTAATTTTCGTTAACGAAAATGTTTTATTTCGTTGAGTTTAAGAAAACGATAGTTCTCCAGCATGTCCAGGTTCATATTCCCATTGATATTTCGTTCAGCAAAAAATGGCCCAATCACTTGTTCTTTGGACAAACCACACAAAACGTAGACTTTTGACGAATCTCTTTCCTTTTCAAAAAATTCATGAGGATCTTAAGATCCCCAAATTCGTACATTATTCCTATTAACTCACCCATTGTTGTGAAACGTGGCTTCATCCGAAAAAATAACATCATTCAAAAATGATTCGTTTTCTGTTATTTGGTTCAACATAAAAGTAGCAAATCCTGCTCTTTTTTATTCATATGTATGGCTTGATTTTTTGAAGAAGTTGATGGAGATGGAGCATTTTGTGTAAAACTTTGTAAAGTCTACTTACTGGTAATCCTAATTCAAGGATTGGACGAGGGAGGAATTTTTTTTAGGCCTTCTAATACAAGATAGTCTTATGTTTTTTATTGCTTGGTTTGAGACTGGTTGCCTGCCAGGCCTACGTTCCTTTTTAACTGACCCAATGTTAATGAATTGCTACTCCAACGCCGAATGTTATTTTTGTGAGGTGGGGCTTTATTAAATGTTCTTCTAAATACCCGCTGCACTAAAATTACTGACTTCAATTCACTCAACAATATTACACAATTAGCGTTTTATTGATCAGAAATCATGGCTTGAAATGAAACACAACCTTCAGGTTTATTTAAAAAAAATAAGGTTAACAAGAACCAACACAGCTGTTTTAATGAATGTAACAAAACTGTTTGAGCTACCGTATGCAGTGGTACTCATATGGTTTTTTTTTATTTGTCTCATATCAGTTTTATGATCTGTTAAAACTGCACAATTATTTTATATAAACCCCGTAGATATAACAAAAATTAAATACAAAATAAAATTCTAAAAAGTATAGTTTTAAACATTTGTTGTTGAAAGTTCTTCAGGACTTACGTCAGAGTCTAAGGAAACATCAGGAAAAATTTTAGGTTGATAACATAAGTAGTTTCTTCAAAGAAGGTGTAAAGTTGACGTAAATCCCCCTTTAAAATCATTTGGGAGCATCTGCAAACCATCTTCCATTTCTATTAATAAAAAAATAGTTTACATTATAGGAGAGTTGTTTTAGCCATTAAAAAAAAAAAAAAAAAAAATTCTGGCAAACTTTTTCTCTTTTAACAGAGTCAATGATTATATACATATTATTTGTAATTAAACTGTGTAACAAGTTACATAACCTCGTCGATACACGAATATTTTTGAGATGAAATATTTTACATTATGAAGTATGTTTTGGAATCTATCAGGAACGTTCATGTTCAATTTATGATAGCATCGAAATCGAAAGTTCAGTTATTACCGTATGTAAACATTATTTTAAAAAGTAATTCATTATTATTATTATATGTACCGTCTTTAGGCATTACCATGATGGCAAGAAAAACGCAACGCCATTACAACTTTCTTTTTGTAATTTAAAAAAATGCTATTAAATTTGTTATGCTTACGATTATATTATTTTCTAGTATCGAATTACTTGGTAAATATAATTTATAAATGGCTAAACTTCTTCAATTTGTTTTAAAAAGGTTAAAATACTGAGTCTAGTTGTTTCAAGGGTAGTCAACTATTTTAAAATTCTACTATCAATAAAAACAAAACTATTTTGTTAATATTTGTGAACATGATTACTTAACGTATAAATCTATATTTAAGAGGACAAATACATGTTAGAAAATACCGTTTTTTAGATAAATGTGCAAAACGTAGTGCCCCATAAAGTCATAAAGTCATATAAACAGTTATGGTTCAGGTTGGTATTGTTCAAAGATTATTCCTTTAGATTTTTTTTTTTTTTTTTTTTTTTTTTTTTAACTGGGCTGTGATGGCCTCCTTCAGTGGCCTCACCGGCGTCGACCTAAAGGTCTTTTGCGGCCCCAAGTTCCTTCCTACACCCACTCAGTAATACCGGTCATCTTTATAAAGGAACAGATACTACCTATAGGGTTGTCTAGGATGGTTTCCATCTCTTTCCCCGGAGGGCCTAGAGAGTATAGCCTGGCTCGTCCTAACGCCTCACACTCTAAGAGAATGTGTTCTGCGGACTCTTCAGCCAAACCACATTTCCTGCAAGTACTTTCTACAGCAATCCCTATCCTGTGTATGCGTTTTCTGAGGTGACAGTGGCTCGTTAAGAGCCCAACCACCCACCTCATGTTATCCCTTCTAAGAGAGATGAGTTGTACAGCATGTTTCTTGCTTGGTCTAAGTAGCCTCTTTGCAAGTCTCTAGTAGTTGAATTCGTCCAGGCCCTATTCATCCCCTCCCGTATCCATGTATCAACCGCTGCTTTTGCTGCATGTCCATAGGAGATCCCGAACACCGGTTCCGGGCCCACGAAAGCGGATTCTGAACCTGACCTGGCTAATTCATCTGCTCTCTCATTTCCATTATTACCTGAGTGGCCAGGAACCCAGCCCACAGTGACCGTGTTCACCTTACTAAGCTTTATCAATGATGAGATGCAGTCCCACACCAGCTTCGACTTTACTCTAGTCGTGTTTAGTGCCTTAATATCAGCTTGACTGTCTGTGAAGATCAGAATGTTCTTACCTGTGTATTCCATTCTTAGATTCCCCTTGATACATTCATAGATTGCACCTACTTCTGCTTGGAAAACAGTAGCATGCTTACCTAGGCGAAGTACGATTGAACTCTCTGGGTTGATCCCATTTATACCACCGCCCATACCCATCTCCGTTTTCGAGCCATCTGTAAATCATACTATATCCTGCTCGTTATATAACCTCCTTCCAGACTCCCATTCTTCCCTAGAGAAGATTTTCGTCTTGAAAGGCTTATCTAATGAAACATTAGGTATCATGTGATATGAGGGCATGTCTAACACTTCCCTGTTGACCACTTGATTTATCCTGCAGTGACCGATTGCAGGCCATCTCTTTCTCCAGCAACCCGTTTGCTGTAGTCTGTATGCACTCATCCTGGCCTGTCCCTGAATATAAACCCCTTCGGATTCCTTTAGTTTCATAGGAAACTAAACCTATGGAAATATTTTATGTTATACTTCCTTTTAGATTACTGCATTTCCGTTTTTTTTGTTATATTATATTGATAATTATTTCTTTTACGAATTAATTATTTTAACATAAATAATTAATTTTAAGTATTAATATATTATTTTACATTAAAGTAGCCAGCTATTATAGTAATTGTTAATTTGACTATCAGGTGTAAATATTTAGAATGACATAACTGAACATCTGTTATACTTACAATATTAATATTTATTTTCACTAATCAATAATACAAGTAATGAAATTGTGCAGCACAACAAACAGACTTACAATCATAGCGTCGAAAAGAAGGATTATAGCATCTAAACGTTAATAAACGTGTTTCCATAGATTGAGGACAGCGATTGCAAACCCTATCACGTAGTCAAAGGATGTCAACAGAGAAGTTCTTTAGTTAAGTTGTAAATGTTTGTAAAACACTCTATAAATAAGTAAATATTAGAGATATAAAGTGTTCCTGATATTACTATGGATTGTTGTTTTATTTATTTATTATATATTTGTTTGTTGCTATTAAGGTATCATTGTTTTCTACTTTCTTTTAAATAATCTTTTTATGATAATTTCGAGATTTCATATTTAATAAGAATCGATTGCGATAGGTGCGGAGATTTTTGTTTCATTGTTGTTTAAAGGTGCAACAACACCTTTGAGTTATCATAGCCTAAAATAAAGACTCCTAGCCCTAAAATACCTTCATAGTGTTAGGTTTGGAAGAGAACAAGAGTGGAAATATATATTGAGCTTGACTTGTGAGATAATATAAAATTAAACTTTTTTTTTTTAAAACTCGAACACAAGATCTCACAAAAATTACGTTTATTTAATCAAACGCGTTTCAACGACAAAATCGCTTTATAAGTTTATAAGTTAGAGTTTTGTTATTGTAGCTCATGTATCACTGAGGATGGCGACTTTGTCGTTGAAACGCGTTCGATTGAATAAACGTAATTTTTGTGAGATATTGTGTTCGAGTTTTTAAAAATCTTTATGGAACAAGAGTGGGTTAAGATAGGAAATATGAAAGAGAGGGATCTACCTACCTCAAAACGAAAAGTGTTGATCCCTCAAGTTCGTCACACCCGTACCTGCTATGAGTAAGAAATATCAGTTACGAAATATGTAACAAGTGACTATAATGTTGCGTAACAAAAGGTTCGGTAACAGGGAGGGGATATAACTAGGGCCCCCCTATATATATAGGTATTAGTTGATTGGTTCCGTGGATCTTGTTTTTCCCAAGTTAGAGCTACCTCCCTCCCATAAACACTGCACTCAACTATCCACAATTGGGTTAATTCTCACTTAGTCACCCTTTTTTTCAACGAGCCGTAAAACTAGTTTAGTGTTGACCAATATCTTAAATTTAACTAAATCCCAATTAAACTTACGAACAGTTGAAATGGATTTTGGAGCTATTTGACTTGGCCGTTCTTCACATGATATTACGTATATATAAATCAACTGAGTACGTGGATATTTACCCTACACCAAAATAACCAAGCCGTTCATTTCGGCGGGCTCAATCATTGGAAAATACTAATCTACCAATACATGTTCCTGGGTCGAAGGCTCGGCGCATTCTGAATTCTGATTCCAGAACACATGAGTAGTATCCGCAAAACAGGATAAATAAAGGGAGGGGGTAAATGATTATATAAGCGTAATTCCAAGGTACGCCCGTAATTTGAGATAGGCAACTATTCCTACATTCATACATTTGGAAGGGAAGTCCGGCGATGAAACAAAACCTTGATGGAAAGGAAATCATTATAAATGTATAAGGGATATATGTCAGACGGAATGATTACACGTTCTTCAAAAGATTGGATGAAGTCACAGACAGGACACAATCTTATGAAAGATGTAACCACTGATTTAAATTTAGCAAACTATAAAACACATTGAGCTTTCGGTTGTACAGTCGCCCATTCATACAGAAACTACAATTATCAGGCTTTGAACGACGAACGACGCCGGGCGTTTATGCAAGCCCGCAGTTCATTCAAGGTCAAAGAACAAAACTCCTTATTTATGTTTATGAATAGTTTGCCATTGAATTGAAGAAGGCGAGTTGATTATTACCCATACCATTTACAATGAAAATCGCGGACACCTCTATCGATTATTCTGTATATATTTCATGAAAAAAACATTTTTCTAGCACTATTTAATTGTCATTATAATAACAAAAATGATGTTAGTCTAATATTGTTATTATTTAAAAGTCCTTACTATCAGTATAGTACATATAAACACGAGTTACGTATAGTTACTAATATACTTTTGTAGTTAATCGGATATAGAATTCGGTATTGTTATTGTTACAAATGTAATATAATTTAATAACATTATGTCTTTTGTCCTTTATATCTTTATCTCTGGGAGGCCCTCTTATAATAATTACAGGTGTAGAAATCCCGATATAAACTAGCTGGACCTACATATTTATCTAGTCTTGGATTAGGCCCCCCGGTTCCATAGCTTCTTTCGGGTCTTACACTCTGGTTCTTACTACAATGAGTACGGGATTTTCAATATAGCTGGATCTAAAATTTGTTTTCATCTTGTATTTTCTAGGATCCTATCTTTCATATGTTCTATCAGTTCTTTTTTGAGCAAATCACATTAGCTTCTGACCCTGATGTCATCAGAGTACTTGAGAGCTTGGGGTTTTTATTTTACGTCCTATTCTTCCTTTTTTTTTTTATTAGGCGATGGTGACAGAGGTTTTTCATCATTAAAAAACAAGGAAAATTATATGAGGTCTTTTGACCAACTTTTGTTCTCCCCCCGATCCTGACACTATTATAGTATTCGAAGACTAGGATTTTATTTTTTAAATATTTTTATCTCAGTTTCAAAATATATAATGTATATAGTGGAAAGAAGGTTAATTTGACAAAGATACGGAAGTTGGATTCCCAGTAACTGTAATTGAAGTTACAATGTTAATGCTATTGTTTTGCTTTTTATTTCGATCTGTTGCTTTTAATTTGAGGAACATTTTATGCTATGTACGTTTTAAGGAGATGATGATCGTAATAGTTTTTCGCATTAAAATATTAACTAACTTTCTGTTTTCAATAGTTCGCTCTATTTCATGCTACTTAGTATCTATGTGTTTCAAGTAAATTAATTCAATAATATTCTATTTAGTCATCCGTAACGAATAAATAGCAGTTAATTCTTATCTTTTAATGACAAGAGTGTTTAAGTTATTACGTTTTCCTGTTAGGATGATATAATCAGTTTACTAGAACTGTTCCAGAAAGTTATTTAGAATTTCGTATAAAATATATAAAACTTTGCGCCCGACTTTACAGCTAGGATTTGTTAGGTTATCACACTTTAACCACGTGTTAGCAGAGACTAAAACTTTATCTTCATTTGTCTTTAATCTTTAGAAACACGTTTGTTTGCACTAAACTTTATCATTGTACCTCTCAAACCTACGTGGTTAGCTGCAACGTCTGTTAAATCAAAATTGTCCTTCAAAAGTCGTGTCAGCATATAACCAAATCTTCTTTGAAAAGTGTGAAGTATAGAATTATCTTGAATATTGGTTTTACATGAGATCCTGTAACAAACAATTATAGGTTTTGTACTTGCTACTTCCAACCACATTCTTCCATATCCGGGCATAGTTGTAATTAATATAACATATGTAGCTTCTTTTGACTATGGATGTGTTTTAATTATTGTACGTTTCGCTTCTGTTTTTCGTTCAAAAATAATGAAGTCTTATTTCACTTTTTTATCACGACGTGTATGTGATCGTGTTTGTGTTAAGTTTTATTTGTCAATATTTACATTTGAGTATCATTTACATTTTTTATTTATGTCTTAAATCAAATTGTAATACTGTACCAATTTAGACATTGTAGATTTTTGATTAGTTAAGGTTTTATTAATTTTGGTTATCAATATAATTTGTAAATAAATAATAAAATGAATCATTTCGATACAATTAAATATAACGCAACTACAGTGTACCTTATAAGTTTTTGTTTGGTCTTTAGACAAAAAAAAAAAAAAAAAACCTAAAGACAGTGTGTGTTTAAAATATGGAAACCTCTTTGATAATTTAGGAGCTAGTGGAGGTAGAACGACGAATGACCCCTCATATTAAAACCATTGCTGTCTGATAGCGACACATTTGTTTAAAAATATAATTTAATGTGTTTTTTTACAAACATTTCAATTTTACTATAATAATTGTTTCATATATTCTGGTATGTCTTTCCACTCCCCTTTCTTCTAAATATTTAGTTTTTATCTCAGCTTAAAAATTACCAAAACACTTAAAAGTTCAATATTTTGCTATTAGACAAATTTATGCTGTAAACAATCTTTGACAAGTCGCCTGTTCCAACAAGCTTCATCTTGTCATATTTTTCTATTTATCTTTTAGAATTTTCAAAGTAGCCTATATCCAGCAATTAGTGCGTCTTGTGACAGTGTCGTTCTAATTTAATAATATTTCCCAAGACGTAGCCAATCTCTACAATTTACATTATATGGATGAGGCATGGAACTATAGATGGAGTTTCGTAAAGTAATTTAATTGGTAGCTCATGTAGCACAAAATTTAAAACTCTTCAGTTTATCTTATAAGCGTAATTATGTTATAATGGTTAATTATTTGTGGAACTGTCAGTATACTGTAACCCGGCAAACGGTATTTAGGCATCGTTGTAAAGTGGGTATAGATCTTTATTTAGTGCTGTCATTTTCGTTTTATTTTAATTTGTTATTTCTTTCGAACTAATTTGAAAATAAAAATAAACTAACGTAATTGTTTTGAAGTTTGTGTCCAGTAGTGTAGACTTACTTCGTTTGTTTAAAAGATTACTTGGTCTTATATGTATAATTTAAATTGTAATCAACAGATGACCTAGTAATATGACATCAGGTTTTAATAAGCTTTAACAGTGCATGGGGATTGAATTAAATATCTGAATATCTAAATTGTTGAAATATAAATGTTGAAACTAAGCCAAAGTATAAGTTATGAAATGTTATGGTATAATAAACCGTGTAATATGTAATTGTATAGACCTTAGTGTTACGAATTCGGAAAAAGCGACGAAAAGTTAACTAAATAAACGTGTTACAAGAGATTGGAGACAACAGTTGAAATCCCAGCCACGTTCTTAAAAGTTGACAATGGAGAAGTTCTTTAGTTAAGTAAATATTTGTAAAAATCTGTTAGAAAATGAGTTTGATTTTTCAAAATAATGCAGTTTTCATTTTATAAATTGTATATGTTTTATTATTTAATGATGGTGTCATTGTGTTGTTATTATTATTATTTTAGTTAGTGTTTTCATTTAAATAACCAACATGAAGCTAGAAAGGAAGGTAAGTGCCAATGTCATTACCTAATACCTATTGACCGAGAAATGGGTCCAATCACAACCAATACGAAACGAATGATTATACCACTCATTGAAGGCGTTTATATGCTTTTGATCTTTTTTTTTTTTTTTTTTTTTTAAAACCACTTCTATTTAACCCCACATTACTGGGAGTACTATAAGATTTAAAATATATTTCCTGTACATATCCTCTCAATGACAGGATAGTTCAAGATGCACGTAAAGAAACCCTGATTTAGGTTTTGAAGCTATACGAAGTAGTGGGTGAAATAAAAGTATGGGATATCTGAAGGGTTATTGTTAACATGGTGGGTGTGGGAGTGTAAGATTATCTTGCATCATAGAAGGTATAAATGGTGTTACAACGTTCCCACGAAACATTACGTAACTGGATCTCCGTGGAAAAATAAGGACGTGTATACTATGCTGGAAGAGATATATTTATGACTTACTTTAATTTTACTTCCATAAACGTAGGTGTTTAGTTGAATTAAATTAATTTACAATGGTTTTTGTCAAGGTAATTTGTCATTTTTATTAAATATAACAACGGATTGTCTTTAACTTTTTTTAAAACTGATAGCTAAAGATGATTCATATTAATTTCATAGAAAAAACCTAGTTGATGCATTTAACATTTATTTGATCTAAATTCTAACATTTAAATATTTTCCCGTTTCATAATTTAACGCCTTTTATGACAAGTAAGCTTATCGTAGCCATTAATATTGATGGTGTTTAATAAGCCTTGAAAGGCCTTACATAGACAACTATTATAACTCCCTACCGTGTCATTGAAACCTATCATCAATATCTAAGCCAGCAGAAGTATGCTTGGCTGTAAAGTAATATTAATATCCCTGTGGGAGTAAGGGTTAGATTGATGACATTAGTTTTCCTACAAAGTCCAAATTTTAAAATAATGTGAAATAAAATTATTTTCGATTTAATGAGTTGAATTAGCAAGATGTATTTTTGTGTCATAGGGAACGTTGACAGATCTGCACCACACCCTCGGTATTTGGAAGGTAAAATGTTGGAAAATATAAATTCAAAAGTTAGTTTTCTAATGGAAAAAATAAATTTTAAAAACACCAATGCCAAAGTTTTGTTATTTTGAATAGACTACTTAACGATTTTGTAAGTAACAACTTTTATTTTGTAATATAAATAAGAAATAAAAGTTATTGTTATTTTTTTTTCTCTTAGAAATAATTTTTTTACAACTAATTGGTGGGAGCAATTTAGCCAAGGAAAGAAATACATTTTATTAATAATTACAAAATTGTAGTTGATACAAATATTGTTAATTTTATGCCATTTTACTGACTGAAATATATAAAATCAACAATAGATTCAATAGTGAATTTATAATTGTCTCTATAAAGACATGATGCAAATTATGTTATTGGCAGGCAAATGGTAAATGAAACATATGTATTTTAACAACACAGTAAAAAATCCTTGATAGGGTCTGAAAATAACCCTTAATTGGTATATGTTCTAAAATTCATTGAAAAACTAGTTTGTCGTAGTTTTAATAAAATGTTCTTTATTTATAGATAAATAACTAAATAGAATAAATCAGTTTCATTACCATTAAAACTTTGATACGATGTAAATTTTTTATTAGAATTTTGTTTTATATCATAATGTAGTTTTAAAATAGACTAAAAAAAAAAAAACGCGTAGGAAATATAATTCAAAATTTGGTGCATAATGCACGAAAAATGTTAGTCAAAACAATAGTGTTATTTATTTATTTGTATAAGTATTATAAGAAAACGATTATATATATAATAATAGTACTTATAAAGACCATTTAGTTTACGGTATCTATGAAAATCTCAAATATTAAGGCCTTGATTTTTTACTAAATTTTATGTTTCATGACCCAATAATTCCAAAAAACGACCTTCTATATAGTTCTCATATTATATATATTATAACAAAGACACTCTGGCTTTTTAAATGCAAACTATCTTTTATTGTTACAAGCTCTTTCTTTTCTATTATTATAATAATTTATCAAAATTAATTAATTTTAATTTAATTTTGATTTGCTAAGGATGCACTTATTTAAATACAGTACAGTAATAGTCTAATTCCTTAATCTAACAAATTAAATAACTGCAATATTTCTTAACCTAAACAAATGAAAATACCTGAAATACATAACAATGACAAATAAACAAAATGTAATAACATTATACAATGCTTCCTTAACAATTAAAAAAGAAACAAAGAGTGTATCAAAATTGTTATTTGTCTGGATTATTTATAATGCATTTATTTTAGTGTAATTTCTATTAATTTAAGTTATTTTAGTAATTATGTGCCCAATTTAATTAATTTACTACCCTGGCTAGTTTGTTTTATTTAAAGATTGCTTTAAAATCCAATAAAATTTCTCTCTCGTTCGTGTGGTTCTTAGGTGACTATACTTTAAACTTAGTTACTGAATCAAAATGTTGTTGATGGATAATTATTTATTCAAATTTTCACAGTCTTCTTATCGAATTTGAAGAGTGGTTGTTTGGTGGTTGTTCCAGCGGATAAGCTCAAAGTTGATTTGGCGTCCAATAATCACCTTTGTCCTCGCAAAGTTGTAATCTGGTCTGGCTGATTTCTCGCAGAATCCCTCTTCTTATTCTCGACGCTGATATTTCATGTATTAACTTTTCGTTCACTATTTTCACTTTACGACGTATTCTTTAACTTTAACTAATTCATTGTTCGACGTACTTCTTTTAATTTTTATTAACTCACTTCTCGACGTAATTTGTTTTAATTCAACACTTCACTTTCGACGTATTTCTTTAATTTAATATACTTCGCGATTAATTTCAAATGTTTACCAATTACCCAGAAGATTTTACAATTTATTATAAAAGTTTTAACAAAATTTTATGAAGAACAATTTATTATCTAGTAGAACAACCAAAAATTTCGCAGAACAACTTATACAAATCATCTTGAGGAACAAGCCTGTTTCTTTCTCTGGCCTATATTTATAATTCCTCGTTTTTCAACATGGCTTTATTTTTCATTGTTGGGATTCAAAGTTTACTGGAATTTAGAAAGTGACGCTTCCTTCCGTACTGGTTAATTTAAACTTTGTGCGTAGACCTCTCCTTACTTCAGCGTATCTCTAAATGAGTTCCTTGTCTTTAACTACTGTTTTTTATTTTTTTTATTTTTTATTTTATTATTTTTTTTTTTGGAGTATGGGCTTGTCCATGATCTATCAACTCTTTTATTTCTTGTCAAATTAATGACTTTTCATTCACTGACCCTAGCCAGCACCTTTTCCATACAATATATATATATATATATATATAAAAAAAAAATTGTGTATAAAATTATCTCGTACATGTCGTATAGAAATTTATTGAAATCCACAAAATTAACAAATGTACATTAATTTAAAATTTAGTTTTATGAATATCTATTGAATAATTGAACTCAAAACGTTAAATAGTAGAAAAATATTTGAACACTTTTATTGGTATTAATCCTATCACTTTAAAAATGAATTTCTTAATATCAGATGGGTAATTAAGCATTGTGATTTATTATTATTTCGTATTTAAATAGTTTTAAATTTTAAAGGTTTATCTTAATATTTGAGGCACAATAACTAAATAATTTATAATGTTTATATGTTTTAATAATTTAATAATGTTGAAGCACAATAACTAAATTAACCGTTAAAAAACGACAACGGAGTTTTAGATATTTCCTAATAAAATAAATCCAAAGTAATAAGCAAAGCTTTATAAAAGAAAATTAAATGATGCAGTTACATAGATTTGTATTTTCATACAGTAAAGTAAAATTGATTGTTATGTTTACCAGTTTACATAGTTTTCTTAATGTTCCTTGTACAAAAGAAGGGAGATTATTTGTGGTACAATATACGAGAAATATTCCCGCCAGCCATTGCAACTTTTTTTTTTGTCAGGAAGTAATAAAAGCAACGGAGAGTCTTCTCTTTGCCCAGAGGAAGTAAAACAGGATATAGACATGTTCCTTGTGTTTTATTAAAATTTTCTATTCCTTTAAAAGACATGTTGGGCTTTTAGTTGAATAAGAGTGTGTTTTGTAATTTTATGTTCACCCAAAAGACGAATGTACTGTGGAGCGTTAATTTATATAAGTATAATTTCATATTAAATGAATTAAACATTATAAATAAACTAAACATTGTCAAAATATGAAAAAGTGTATAATATTATTATTATCAAAACCACTGTTGATCGCGACGTGTTGAATGGTTTTTTGTTGTCAATATTTATATGAAATAAAACCTGAATAGGACTAACTTTGCTTCCATCCATTATCCCCCACAACAGATTCTGATAATGAGTACAAATTAGGTAAAATAATAAAGATGGATAAAATGTTACTTTTGTCGAATTTTCGTCACCTTCCCCACTTCACATATTGGGTATAAATAATTAATAGTATTGAGTACTGACCTCTAGATGCAGTATCAAGATACTTCGCAATCCAATTAAACCGTCATTATGTTTAGTTATCTTCTGTGTACATACATTTGTCAATTTGTAGGAGGTGGACCTGAAAGTTTAGTTATAATAGATTTTGAGATAGATTATGTAATAAACAGAGAAATTTCAGGAAATAATATAAAATGGAATTTATTTATACCTTTCAGTTTTTATGATTGAACTTTATAGATTTATGACCAACGAACTCAATGTACGATAATATTATATTACTTAAATATTGTTAATCAAACAATGAGTTCATTCGTCTACCCCAAGGACTTTTTAGATTTGTGTTTCTTCAAAATTGTTTAAAAAACACCTTTTACATTTTGATAGTGGGTTACAAACTTAAAATAGATAGTGTGTACTAGTTTTATACTAAATATTGCAGAGTGCATTTAGTGTACACCTTATGACATCGCCCGAGTATTTCTTATGTAATTAAAGTTTACGCGATAAATAGATTTAAGCATTCTAAAATGAGTGGAAGGATTGTATTGACTAACTCATCCGCCCCATTAACCAGCAAAACATATTTGTGCGTAATTAGATCGCAGTTTATTTATTTAAATTCCGAGCAAAAATATTCCACTGATAAAAAGACACACGGCCATTTTCTACTCTATTGTTCTATGGGTAACAGTAACAGTTGCATGTAACCAACGACACTGAATCTCGATAAAATGCGTTACATATTTTTTAGGACACTTTGGTTTTGTTTTGTATTTCGCTTGTTAATGTCGAGATTTCCATTAATAACGGTAGTGACTTTAAAACTTATTAATATCTCATTCAGTATAACAAACACACAGAACACAATTCTCATAAAAAAAAAATACGCCTAAGTATCACTGAAGAGGACGACCTTGTCGTTGAAACGCGTCTAATACTTAGGCGTATGAGAATTGTGTTCTGTGTGTTTGTTATACTGTATAGTTTTTCTCATAAGTCAAGCTCAACATTTAATATTGATATCTCATTCATTTCTCAGCTATATTTTATTGTTATTATAATTATTATTATTACGAATAAATAATAGTCTAACTAAAACAATAGACTGCATTGTATTTTCCCCTTAGTATATCACTTAGCATCAAATGTTCATAATATGTTACTGAAACAGATTTAATTTATCAAGTAACTTGGAAAAGTTTTGCAACTGCTACGAAACCAGAAGTAAACAAACGTTAATCAAAAGTCTAGTGTCAATTGAAAACAAAATTTGTAAACCTAGTCAAGTATTTAATGGGAGACATCCTTTCGGTTTTTTTAACGCAAAGTTGTAAACGTTCATTGAATCTAAAGCTAACCTTATATATTTGACTATTTTAATGTGAACAATCTTACTTGTTCTCACTCTTGATGACTATTAGTTTGTTTAAATTAAATCTCGAAAATATCATCTAGTTTGAGATAGCAACTAGTATAGTTTATTTAATGAATTCAAACAAAATAAAATGGTTTTAGAGTATAATGTTGTTCAAGAAAACACGAGTTTAATTACTATATTCTTAAAATAAAATAATGTTACTGTTTGCTCATTCAAGTATCAGCAAACGTTTTATCTTCTTTCTTTTCACGCAATTCCTACTGTTATTCTAGTCATACATTTAACTAGTTATAATTAAAATAATTTGATTGAAATAAATATTTGATTATCTAATTATTAAAAAAAAAATTTAACGGACGGTAATTTTCTTAGGTTCACAAAGTCACATCTCAATCTCAAATCACATACAAGCTAAATTTTAAGACAATTTTTAATAAATTCTTGGTGGAAATTGAGTCGTGAACATAAACTGTAATTGAAGTTAAAATCAATTAACAACAACACTCATACACAAAACAACAAATAAATATGTGCTTCATTATTAATTCTACCATAAACTTGTATACTGGGACAGATTACCATCAAATAACATTTTAAAAATACCTTCCTGTCAAATACAAATTTATTTAATGTTGCTAAGGAACGCTCATTTACAGTCGTTTCAAAACTTATAATTTCCCTTTTACAAGTATATTTAATTGAACAATTTACAAGCACTTCATTTATATATGTCAAATACTAACAGAAATGATTCACTTAACTAGAGCATTAATAAAATAATATTATGATTTATTTATCTTATAATTATGTTTTTGTATTGTTTTTTTTCTTGTTAGTTATTTTATAATACTATCTTACATGTACCAGTCTAGTTGTAACTTAATGTTATGTATAACATTCCATTATAACGTATTTGTAAACAAGTGAATAATTTTAATTTATAAAATTTTCGCATGGTGATGTATAAACTTTCACATGCATCGTTACTCTTAGTAGTAGAATACTGTTGAATCTTGTGTGCAGATAAAGATATGTGGGTTTGAGTTTTTCCGCACTGCCTATTGGAGGCTGATCAATGCCGCAAAACCCTCTGTTAGGTTTATCTCGGTGTGTATCAAAAAGCCTGTCCTATAGCCTGCTTTATCTAGATATTGAGGGCCATGATAGACAAAGAGGTAGCATAGACACGAATATTGGTAAAGTGTCTGGGATATCTAGTTGATGTGGTCAAAGACCTGGAGAAGTCAATGTGCTGACCCTCGTTGGATATCTGAGGACATGTGATATTCTAACTTGTATATAATCTTATTTAGCGTAACCAGTGATGCATTGGTGATCATGAGATGATGTTCTCGGCAGACGGAGTCTGTCAATAAGACGGTCGTAAGCCTGCAGGACGAGTTTGATAGACATAATTTGTGTCTCTACTCCATATAGGTTAACTGTTGAGTGGGAAGAAGTATGGATTTCTGGATATTAATGGAAATTCCTAGGCCCTTTAATGGGTCAGGTATGTAACAAGGCTGCCGGTGCATTACCGATGTATGCCTGATAGCTGTAGAAAAACGTTGAAATATTCCAATGTGCAAGGGTTTGGCCCATTGAGAGGCGAGTGTAAGTGTATTTTATTGCCATTATAATGAAAATTTAAAAAAACATTGCGGTTAGAAGAAACTTTACCAATAAGGAGATTAAAGAATCACTTTAATGGCTTGTATGGTTTAACAGCTCATAGGAAAGACAATTCTGGAGTATCAAAATAAGAATCGAACTGGATAGATCCAAGATAGGTCCGACGGTGTTGTCTGACTTTGGGGAAGATGAGTGGAAAATATGACGTCATTTTATCATTTTTATGAGATTGTTATCGTATTGATCCATGGCACAGTCCACAATGCGTGAGCATCTTGTTGACATGACGTGCGGTGCATACGATAACCAAAGAATGTCAATTTATAGAGCCAATTGTCATCTGAAATAAACAACTGTAAAGAAGGATAACACTAGATGTTTCTCCGTTATGCGTGTGTCTAATGACTCTTAAGAAATAAATTGTCCCTAGCACGGGTTCCTTGATCGGCACTCCCGAAGGCATGTCTTGTAATGTCCAGCTCATCTTCCTTGAAGCCCTCGGTAGCTTGGTAGACCATAAAGCTATATGGGAAAGTTGGTGTTTTAAAGGCTTCCTTAATCATCTTACGTTCACTGCTCTATCTTCCGCCTCAAGGTTGGTTGCAACAAATCTTGTTGAGAACGAAGCGGTTTCACATTGAAGTATTTTTGTCTGGAGGTTTATAGCCACATACATATAAATAATATATTTTAAATATTTATTACAATACCTATATATTTTTTATAAAACTGTTATATTATTATAGTACAATAGTATAGTTATGAATTACGCACGTCTTTTCAAAATTGACTGAAGTTTTTAACTAACCACGTTATACAATGCAAAGGAGTTTGTTGATAATGTGTTGCTGAAACTATTCTAATTTATCACATTACTTTAAGAGCAGTTCTTTACCCGTTAACAAACAAACGTAAATCTAAAGTCTAAAAACAATTTAAAACAATATTTTAAAACCTTGTCACGTAGTAAATATGAGATATGTTTTCTGCAAAAACATGTAAACGTTTGCTATCTCAGCTAAAGCTATTACTTGTCTGTAACCTGGTTTTAACTTGAACAATAATTCGTACTTAATTTGGTACAGTTATATACCATTTATTTAATCTAAATGGGATTTGATACTTAATTAATTACAGTATAAATTTGAGGTTGATTTACATGAATTTCACAAAATTTGCATGGGTTTGTACATTATTTATCAGTACTCATTATCTTGAAAAAGAAAAAAAAATCGTGTTATTTTTAAATTTAGGTGCGATGAAAAAACTAAAGATCTGAAAGTTGAAATTTTAACACATTTCAAAAGTGTTGTTATTCTAATTTTTCGAACGCTGCTCTCTTGACAGAGCGTTATAACTAACTCTTGATCAACGAATGATTGTTATCACAATATATATATAATTTCTGTTGTAGAAATAATACATAAAACTATTAGTATTTCCTTTTCCTTGTAAAAGACAAAACTACATCAAAAACATTCTCAAGATGCAAAATAACTATTGAGTTTTCGAAGTTTTCTCAGTTATAGAATATGTCATTTTATGATCTACTTATCAGTTTAAAATAATAAAAAGCATTTAACCGTATCAGGTATTTTTCCACTGTATCTTGCTCCTACACATTGAAAATTATTATAAACAGGCAAAACATTACATTGGTTAATAACATTACAACGTATTATTTTAAGTCTTGTAACGTCATCGTCGTCTTATAAAGAAACAAAGAAAGGAACATATAATAAGACTACTAGCCCTAGAATATTCTAATAGCATCAGGGTCGTAAGAGAACAAGAGTTAGTCAAGAGAAACGTGGTGGGAAAGTTGAAATAGAGTGATCTAATTTAAGAAAACTGTGTAGATACAGATAGTGTCCCTCGGGATTGCTACACTCGTATTGGTTAGAGGAATGTATTTATTGTGTTACATTTGTGGTCTAAACAGCAGAGTTCCCTCCCGTAATAAGCTTGTTTCGCTCTTGTCATTTAAAAACTTTTTTGTTTAACCTTCAAATTTTAAATTACACTACATGTACCCATTAAAAATATTTGCTAAAAACGAACCATTTTCTCCTTTTGTTTAATGAATTTACTCATGTTTTATTCCTAAACATTTTTATTAGTAATATAATAAACAAAAAATCGAGATAAGCTTTAGCTTTTAATCATTTTGAAACAGATTGTAAGATCAAATAAGATACTGCAGTTGGGAATTATAATAATGATAATGATTAACCTAAAAGATAAACAAAGCTTTAAATGAATAGATTTATATTCCAGGTAATTTATTGTTCATAGACATATTTCTAAGAATGTAAAGCATTAGAAAAGTTGATTTTATTTTTAGTTTTACCTAAAACTTTGATACTGTAATAAATTACTGTCTAATGCATTTCCTCTAAGGGCCTAACTGTCAAATGTAAATTGATTTAGAGTCCCTAAGGAAACTTTCATTCACATCTGTTTTAAAAACTTTAATTTTTATTCAAACTTACAGTTAATTACAAAATATGAGTAAAGGAAGTTGACTTTATTTAATGTTTGCATTAATTAATCTAAATTTGAAAATTAATATGTTATTTTTAATTTCAGAAGAAATTATTTGATTATGAAGAGTTTATTTTGAAATATAATCACTAGTTGGTTTACCTACTTATATATAATAATATATATTATAATATATATATATATATATATATATATATATATATATATATATATATATAATTATAATATATATATATAATTATAATATATATATATATAATTATAATATATATATAATATATTATTAATATAATAAATATAAATATCATCCTCAAGAGTTTACAAATATTTACAATAAAATAAAACAAGCATTAAAAGTTGAATTTTTTCCATTTGGAGATTCCACCTACTCTTTTAAAAATGTAAGACCACATACTGCAATCTTACGACTCCAAGCTAGACAATTCAAGTCTTACTGAGTAACTTTCATTTGTTAGCTCTCTCTACACAAACGGTTACCCGTAAATAGAGGATATTGGATTAGTTAGGATTAACTGTATGGAAACAAACAATTGATGTTCTGCTCCTTCACTTTCACTAATATTTCTATCGTACGTCAACTTCATCCTATTCCCAATGAGCATTTTTGGGTTAAAAATTAAAGACAAATATTAGTACAGAATAAAAATAAAATTGTGGACAGTTAAACATATAATTTACTTGAGCGCTGGGGTTGAAATTCACTTCCCTAACAACTGTAACTTACACAATAATTGTAATCATTATTAGTATATAAATTTATAGTGATAAATATCTTATTATTTATTTCAGTAACATATAGTTATATTCTTCATTGGGATATACCGCTAAAATGTTCTTGTTTTGAAAACAAAAAAGAAATGGGACTGTTTGTAGATTGTGTAGCATTAATCAAGAGTATCACTATAGGATAATACTATGACCCTTTTATTGACTTCCTTTGTCGAAACAAATATTATTGAAAAAAAACATAACAAACAAAACCAACAGGAAAATTAGGTTAACATTTTTAAGACACCTGGAAACATTGTGAAAATGGCCTCTAAGGGCGATATAAATAGTTTAAACTTAACATTATGATATTTATACCACTGATAAAGAGTAGTTGTTACATAAATATATTAACAAATGTAAATAGAAATGTTTAGTAATTTTGATACTTAATTATATATTGTTTGTTAGTACCTGGCCCTAGTACAACGTATAAAGCTAAATTAAAATAAAATTTTTAACATTTTGTACTGACCATTCTTAACGAAACTTATAATATTATGGTTTTCACGGTTCAATTTTCAAAGATGAGTAATTGAATAATAATCTGATAATAATGCAGTTATGTTTGTGATAATAGAGATCGATGTCTAAAATAAACTAACATCCATAAATCGTAATTTTATATTGTTGTTCAGCCTATTCACAAAACACTGCATAAATATTTCGAAATTGTATCTAAAGTTGCCTCCATAAATTAACTATAACTATAAAGTTATGAAAAAAATAAAACACTATTCAATACATTATTAAAACCTTACGTATTCTATTCTACAATCTATGCGTATGTTTTATTAGAATGAAACAGTACAATAGCCTACTTCAGTGGTTATGACATGCAAAGTATTACTACATCGATCTGAGTATGCATCAACATTGTGCATGTTTTGAATTAAACTCACTACAAGAAATAAAATAGTTTTACTGTTTATAAAATGTATTCTCAGTTTATAATAAATTAATAGTAATCAATATTAATCAAAGTGCTATAATTTGTTTGAATGTTCCCTTTATAAAAATATTGATATATACAATATATATATATATATATATATATATATATATATATATATATATATATATATATATTGTAAGCAATTATTCCTAAAATAGAACATATGAAAAAAATAGACACAAGTTATTTCATAGACATTATTATTTAGCCCTTACCCTTGCCGGTTATAATAGTTAAAAATTCGGTATAGTTTATAATGTATTTATTAGCACTACTTGACTGACAAAATTGTAAATTACATATTTTATACTAATCTTAGCACAAAGCATGGGTACGTATACAAACTGAAGTGTATTTAGACTATATGGAACAGTTATTAAAGGTTCCAATAAAACCACAGATAGAGTAGTACAAATATTCATAGTTTCATTAGTTCTTACTGCAAACATCGTGTTGTAGACCCAGCGTGTGAGGGAGTGATTATATAAAGTTATTCTTATTTCATGATTGGTTTAAAAGTATCTTGTCTTGATTACCCTCAACTCTTGTCACAAGTTATGAAATACACCTTCTTCTCAAGATTTATAACCTTACTTTTATCATTTATTTCCATGCAAATAACAGCAGCTTGTATTACACCATAAGTGTAAATATGCTGTATGGACATTTTGTAAAAGTTTAAAAGGGCGACAAACAGAATATTAATTTAATGAAGCCAGTATTAAAATAATTTTCTCTCACATACACAAAGAAACTAATTCATGGCTCCGTAATTGTAGTTCCGTATCGGGTGGGTGTGTGACAACTGAGGATGTTCAATTGGTCATTGAAACTTCATGTTGTATTGTATTGTACAAAAAAAGTATTTATAGTAGGTAATTGTGTTACATTTCATTTGATAATTGAAGTTTCCATAAGAGTTAATCATTTAGAGTGAATAATTCATAACGAACAAAAATTATAAATTCTATTTTTCCACAAAAAGTTTAGATGTTGTTATAGTTCGAAAAGGGAAAGATGAACCACGACCCTCTTTTTATTCATAATATTTGCATTCATTTAAAAATTTTCCAAATTATTTATTTAACGCTTATAACACCGTAAAATGACAAGTGGCGAAATGATTGTGATACTTAATTCCAAACAGATCAAAATGTTAAAAAGAAAAAAAAAATTTTAATCTTGAACTTAGCTTTAGTGCAAAAGATGGTGCAAATTATCCTTGGAGTTCCTTAAATTTGATTGACTAATGAATTTATATACATGAAAGAACTTGCATGTGTATATGGGTCTGTTAATATAAAACAATCTCATTTTAAAGAACCACCATTTATAATAACTTATTCTATTAAATTTATAAATATTATCAAGGCTTTAAAGTAATATAAATTAGTTATTTGTACAAACCTATAAAATAGAATAGTAACAGATGTTTAAAAAAACAAATATAATATTCATGTAAAATATGGAAGACATAATGTTATTTTTAATCTCATTTTTATTAGTTGTGATTGAATATCACATAGTTATTAACTGCAATATTCAAAGTTATTATTCAACTATAACATTTCAGTTTATTTTATGACCTTGTGTTCCATGTAACAAAATCTTTGTTATACATGAAGAGTTAATCTTGATATTGCGTGTCAGCACTTCCCTTAGACTTCTGAAATTATAATATTGCGTGACACTCTTATTTTGTAAATCACCTCTCTGTATTTATTAAAATGTACATTTTGTTATTAAAATGTCTTATTATGACCGTAAGTTCTGTATGTGAGAGAAGACAATTTGAAATTATAATAAAATTTTACCAAATTGTAAATCGAGATTAATTACCAATAATAAGATCACTTGTTTTGACTTTAGATTATTCGTATATTATCCTAATTAAAAATTTAAAACAATGAAATGGTCGGTATTTACATTAAAAAAAAATCAATGTTATTATTTTTATTTTTTAAATCTGAGTTCCCAGTTGGTTTACTTTAATACCAGACATTTTTTGCATTTTATTTTTAATCTAAGTCTTTGAAATCATGTTCAGAATTACATTAGATGATATTCAAACAAATTGAACGAGTTTGTGTACACACACCTTTAAGGCTAATATATTAGATATAGTTATAATTAAACTTTGTAGTTTTTATATTAAAGAACATACTGATTAGTTTTGCTGCAGTTATTATATTATATTATATACAGGTAGAGGTTGTTATCCTTAAAAGAATATTTTCATGTTAACACGCGTTGTATTGTTTAATAACACCTCTACTCAGTGTTTTACAAACCTTAGCTATAGAACAGCTCTATTGAGTACGTGATCGGATTTTCAATCGTTTCCTCCATTCTTTGGAAACACGTTTATACATTCATTTAACTTCATCGGCGCCATTTTTAAAGCTCTGATCATTATGTCTGTTTATTTAACTGTTCAGTTTTATTGCGTGTAATTTTGGACATTGCAATTCATACCAAGGCCGTTCAATTTCATCTCTAGCAAAAGTCCCACAATATAAATACTTAAAATACCAAAAGTAAGGTCTACTTTTGTAAAATGAATTACTCATAGCAATGAAATGCTTAACTCTAAGATAATAGAAATCTGTAGATCGTCTTCTTCTATCAATAAAAAATTAAATTAAATTTGAATGTTATCCATAAAAAAGAATCATTGTGTAACAAATGAATCAAAAACAAAATAGTCCACAAAAAACACAATTTTATCATGATTTCACAATGATGAACATTGCTTCTTGTATTTCAACTGATGATGGTGACTTAGTTTTTGAAATGTTCTCTTGTTTAAAATAAAGCGTTTTTATGGAAAATTCTGCATACTCTTGAGTGATTACTTTCGCCAATTGTTATACAATTCAAGTGAATTTTTAATTCTGTTTCTAAAATAATAAACGTTACATAAATATTTGAAAATCTTTTACATAAAACTATAGATTTTGGTTTTAATGATAATGGACGTTATATGATTGTGCAGAGTATTGGAATAAATCAATCGGACACTTACCTTCATATGTGTATATAAAAATTAATACACGAGAAGTATATGGGCCAAATCAAGTGAAACCTAGAACATAACAACTTCGAAAAAGAGCCCATATAGCTTTATTTCCTCGCTATATTGGAAAAATAAAGCAAACGATTAATAAATTAAGAAATAAACTCAGGTATAAAACAAGCTTGAATAGGCAGTATCACAAAGTGTATATAAACGTGATGAGGAAAACTTCAAGTCCCATGAACAGAGCGCAAACACCTTTCCTGTTAATTTTAGGGAGTTTCCAATAGGTTTTTAGGATACTAGGGCATACTGTCCATAAATAAATAAATATTAAGCTTGACTTGTGAAATAATATAATATAGAACAAAAACTCGAACATAAGATTTCACAAAAAATACGTTTATTTAATCAAACGCGTTTCAACGACAAAGTCGCCGTCCTCAGTGATACATGAGCAACAATAACAAAACTATAACTGTTATAACTAACAAAAATGTCGCGGTAGCGGTAAATGACACAAAATCACTTTTTTTTTTAAATTCAACATTTTGCTCATTACAAATCATTATAATGCAATAATTTATATACTGTTGTAAAACTTGTATTCCAAACATTTATATTCATATAACCACTAGTCCATACAACGTCACAAATAATATTTAAAAAAAATAGTGAAGTTTCTGTATTTCCCCGCTAACGAAAAACGCAACAACAATAATGAAAGTCAAATTTACGTCATCTTTCGTCTAATTTTTACATGTCCATATTTCTGTCTAAACAAACTTTTATCCAAGTGTTTTGGTGATATTTAGGTTAAAATATTTGAACGCGAAGACAACTTTCTCATTATTGATTTCTTTACTCGAAAATGTATCTTTGTAGTAAATTTATAAATTCATAGTTCTCTTTATGCATATTTCTCTAAACAAGGATTTATAATAAGTTGTGTTTTACAAAATATTAATATATTTGGTGTATTTATATTTAAAATTACTCTAGTTTTGTTCATTTAAATGATTTACTAATTTTAGTATACGAACTTTTGTTGTGATGTTAAATCGAAATAATAATTTTAAAAAATTATTGGCGAGAATAATAGACTTTAATTATAATTGTTATTTAAAAGTAAATGTCAATCAATATAATTGTCCAGGTTTCAAAGGTCTATCACGTAAAATTGATGATAATTTTTAACATAAAAAAAATAAACAAAGCTTTTGTCGATTTATGTTCAATATAAGTTAAATATCATAATTTATAAATGTAGATTAAAAAATACGCTAAACTGTAAAAAAAGTGATTTATATATGATTTTACATAAAACTTTGATACTGGGATAAATTACATTCTAATACCTTCCTCTTAGGAACAAACTGTCAAATACAAATTGATGTAGTGTCCCTTAGGAAACTTGCATTTCACCTGTCGAAAACTTGAATATTTCATTACAAATACAATTACAAAGTAGGAATAAATCAACTTTTGTTTATCTAATGTTTGTCTTAATTAAAATGAAATTGAAAAGTATTACTTTTTTATAAACGAATTTAACTTAACTCGTTTATGGTATAATTTTTTGAGATAAATATACTTTAGTTGATTTATCTGAAATATGATCATGTTTTTTCCTTTGTGTACACCTAATATCACTTAAGTACTTATATTACTAAAAAACAGGTAACCTCCTCATTCGTTTCAAATAAAAAAAATTTAAAAAAGTAATTTTAAACTTAAAGTCTCTTTCTAAACATTTAGGCCTTGTACTGCATATAATTCCCTAGATTTGTATGACAACAATTAATTCTCGTCCTGTTGTATAACTAACTGTCTTAAGCCGTCTCCCAGCATTTTAGGGATATCTGACTTTGAATTTTTCCATTTGGTGTTTTTATATTTGTAATAGATATTCCGCTCCACCACAGAAATTAAGAGTTATGGAATACCATAAGACTTTAGATTGAAAGGTCGAGCATAAAAATAAAGACAAGCTTAAATATTCGTTTCAAATAATATAATAACGAAAACAGCAAACATATAATGTTTATTATTGTCTTTGAACAATATGGTGAAATTCCCAATAATATTTGTGATATTGATTCTTAAAACAACTACAGTGTGAATAAGTAAAACAATAATTGTAATAACTATTATATTGTTTTATAGCCTTAAATACCGTACATGTCGAATATAAGTATTACTAGCTTTCTTATTAAAATTATCGATAATCCTATAGGGTTTTACTGCTGAAACAATACTATTTACAGATAATGTCAACATTCTATGTCAGTAAGATTCCTATTTGACCTTTAAGTGTGAATGTGACTGAGTTCCACTGTCGAAGCAAATAATGTTGTTTTTCATCTACTTCTCTCCACTAGTCTAATGTCCATTATCTATGAAATGCATAGAGTATAAACCATTATTTACACATAAAAAACACAACAATGTAAAAGGTTCGATGTATTTTAAATGGTTGCTTTAACGTGATTACTTAGTGTTCGACTTATTTAAAAAAAGAAGCAAAACAATCACCTTGGAGTTAACAAATATTTTTACAAACATTTTCAAAGTGACAATTAACAACATTACATCAAGTTTATAGTTTACAATTTACATAGCATAATTAATTATTCAATACCATGGGAGATTTATTTTGTAGAAAAAAATCCTTTACAATTTTAAAGGTTAATTGTCATTTTTTTTATTGGCCGTCGTAAATTGAATGTTTTTATTGAACGCTCTATCATAAAAATTAAATTATTGTGGGTGATGAAGACTACTGGTCGTTCTTATGAAAGTTACAATGATTGGATAATGTGCCTTGAATTGAAATAAATCTTCAAAGTTGTGTCTTTTGATTGCTGTTAGGTTTATTCATAGACACTAATACGTAAGTATGTTGGAGCTGTACGTGCAACTAGTATAAATAAACTTTAGTTATAAAGGCACAAACTAAATAAAATACAATACAAAAGATGCACAAATTACATTCAGAAAATATAAGTTGGGTGAAACTAAAATAATGCTAGCTTAGTAAAATTAAAAGTTGATTAAAATAGTTTTTAACACTGTAAACAAATAAATAAACTGTAATATTTTTTTTTTTAAAAAGAGCGAATTTTAATATGTACGAAGTAATATAGGTAATTAAAAAAATTTAACTGATTAGTATAAGTTGAAATGAAAGATGTTATCATACATTACATTTTATGAGGAACTATATAACAATACTTTCCACGAAAAAAAATCCCGCAAATAAAAAACTTATGGAGATGTAAAGATATTTTTAAAATACGAGGAACACATTATGTTTTTAAAAGAAAACTAAAATAACCTACATAAGAACACATAAAAAAGCTAATCTTTTAACAGGTCAAATCGTGTTAGAGCTTATAAACTGTAAACCATTGCCAAATCATAAGTATTTCTATTTAAATGAAGTATAAAATTTTAAAAAACTGGTATGTATAAATTGCTAAACTTTACATTGACAGGTGTAACTTGTATTCAACCCTTGATAAGACAGTATATAAAATCTCAAGAGGCACACAGTTTTTAAATTAAAAGGAATTTTCTTATCACTTAACCTTTCTGTTATTTTGTTAATGTAAATTAATGTCACCTTTCACTTAGTCTGACAAGACCAACGTGTTTTGCATTAAAATATACATGTCTTGTTTAACTTTTAGGCTTACTATGATGAGTTTTTAATGAAACTTTTATCTTGATAAAACTTATAAAACATTATACATAACCACTCTTTATGTTATTACATTTTACAATAAAACTAAAACAGGGACTCTTTAAAAAATAAAGATTCATAAATAATAATTGACTGTAAACAATCCCCAATAAACTATTTGCTTTTGTAATATCCGTATTATATTTTGGCTTGTTATAAAACAAAATATCTGATTAACAACTAAATTAAAATACATTAAGCTTATAGGAAGGTATAAATCATGTTATTAAACTTCTGTGACATGTATTGCTTAACAAAACTATAATTTAAAAATTGAATTTTAACTGATTTATTGTATTAAAGTAAAACATCGCAGATTCTGTGCTCAATAATTGTCCCTGTTTGAAATATCTAAAAAGTAAAATTGATGGGAATTGTTAACATAAAAAATAAAGACTTTATATTCAATTCACATTACTGATCATAATTTTTTAACGTAGATTTATAAAAAATTTGAAACACTGATAAAAATGTGATTTATTTTAGTTATATTAAAGTTTTATGCTGGGATAATCACCTTCCAAATACCTTCTTCTTAGGAAATAACTGTCAAATAAAAATGGTTTTAGTGTACCTTAGGAAAGTTTTATTTGCACCTTTTTCAAAAACTTCAATATTTCATTTACAGATACAATTACAGAATATGAATAAATTATTTTTTAATCTAATGTTTGTCCTAATTAAACTGAAAATGAAAATTACTATTAAAAAAAAAATAGACTTAAAAAGTTTTTTTAAACTTTAATGTAATAGCAGATATTTCTTGTTGAAACTCCATATTCAAGGATAAAATAAAGCAAAAGCTTAAAGTTTCAAATATTTATTAGTATAAATGAGCTACAATTGTTTCGCCTTGCGGCATCGACGGGCTACATTCGTCGATGCCGCAAGGCGAAACAATTGTAGCTCATTTATACTAATAAATATTTGAAACTTTAAGCTTTTGCTTTATTTTATCCTTGACTTAAAAAGTGTTTATTTTATAAATTTTTGAATTAAATACACTTTAGGTGAATTATTTACAATATGATCATGTTATTGTTTTCCTGAATGTAAACGTGCATCCTTCTATTGTTGATAAAACCGGTATTATTCTCATTTCTTTCAATTTTTTTAAAAATAAAAGAAACATTAGACCGCTCATTTCCTACATAGAGACTCCATCTTAAACGTTTAAGTTTGATAAGGCCACGTATTGCACCCTACGACACCCTAGAATTTTATAATAACAATTTTCTTCCTATTGTGAGACTGTCTTTGGCTGATTCCCTAAACTTTTTTCTTTCAATAGGGTTACCCGATTAGGTCCATTTGGTGTATCTATAGTCTTATTGTTCTGCTCCACCACTCAAATAAAGATTTATGGAATTCAGCATAAAACATAAGGCAAGTTTAAGTATAGATATCAAGGAAAAAGTAACGGAAACAGTAAATATAATGTACAGTAAATATAATTTTCTGCTATAATATTTATTAAACAATGTGGTGAAATTCACAATAATAACTGTGATTGATCCTAAACATAATTGCAGGAGAAATAAGTAAAACACAATAATTGTTATAACTATTACATAGTTTTATAGCTTTAAATACTTATAAGTACTTAATACAACTCATAAGTAAAAATAATTTACAAAATTTTGTACTTAAAAAAAAAAGAAGTTTTAAACGTTCTAAATTGTTTAAAGTTTGTTTAAATTGTTTAAATCTATAAAGTTTCAGACAAAATACTTCTCACTGAGTATCATATAGGTTCTTTTATCAAAGAGATTCGGAATAAACGAAATTCATATTAACTCACATTATGGGCAACAACAAACTAGAGCTTCAGATAATTTTTTTGTAATTAAGAACGAATTAAAAATCATTAATTCGATTTAGAAATACGTTGCAGTATATAAATGATTTCATTTATTAAATTCACAATAATTCATTAATCTCATATTTCATTAATCATTTTATTATAGACCTGTTATAAAGTACACTTTGCCAAGTTTTTGACTTACAGCTTACATAAACCATATGTATAGAACAGAATGTCACATACCAGAGTGATAAATGAAACCATTTTATTATACGTCACCAGCTTTTACCCAGCTTATAGATCGTACGAAGTTTCCCGCTACAGTCTTGTTGCAATGAAATATTTATACACTAATACACTGTGTGTAAAAGTTACCTTCCGAAGTTTTATGAAGTATAAAATTGAAACTTTTATTCCCAGTAGGAGGTCCATGTTGGAAAAATAAAATGTGGGGCGATGGTTGTGACAGCAATACTTTGATTTTTATATTAACTTCAATTTCGACTAAGGAGTTAATAAAATAAATTGCGAAACAAATTGAAGAAACTAAAGCCTTCGGTTTTAAATAGAAAGTTTTAAAATTACATACCTGACACTCAAGAGATGTAGTTTGGTTGCTTTTCGTAAATCAGCTAATTTCCCGGCCTTAACCTTGAAATAATATACAGGTTGAAGAGTTTTTAAAATTTTCATAAATATATATGCTACCAATAAAATATTTAGTGATTATTTTTCAGGAACAGTCATATAAAACTAATCTCATACAACCTTGCTAAATTGTGTTAAAGTTTCATAAAAATACCATTAGTCAGTCTAACATTTCAAATGACTTCAAGTTTACACAATTTAAAAATGATATTATTTATCAAAAATGTACCTAACTGTCTTTTCATTAATATGAGGACACCCATTTTAACTGGGCCATTTTTAATGTGTTATTGTATATACAATTTATTGTGAAAATATTAAAATATACACGTAAATATTAATTTATATAACACATAATATATTTTCTATTTGAATATCGACTATCATTTTAATATTTATGAAATAACCTGTAAAATTATTTTTAAACTTGAACCTTAATCAAATTTGAATATATTAATAAATAAAATAATTCCTTAACATACATTGAATTGTAAATTTGGATTGTTTTTTTTTTTAAATTTGTTCACTGTTACCGACTTTTCACCTACCAGTACCAATGTTTATCTCACATTTTACTAAATTTTGTAAAAAAAAAAAAAATAAAATAATTACAGTGGATTTAAACTCTAGTGAAAATAGTTAGATAAAATTAAAATTAGATTATTGCAAATAATAATTAAGAGCTCTTAAATTTATATTTTTGCTCTGAAAACTTATGAAAGCTACAGCATAGAAGAACGAATATTTTATGATAAACCAATTTTTAAATGTGAAATGTGTTTATAAACTAGCTTTAGTTTTTTGCAGTTTTCGGAATATTTCAATTATGCATAATGGAATTTGTCCTTAAATATCTCTCCTACCTACGTGGACGTACCTATAAAACCACGCTACACACAGAATCACACTATGCAAGACAACACAGCAATTATTTTGAATCAGCTTAATTTATTTTTTGAGTAACAAATTTATTTCTTTACATATTAAATTCTTAAAAGTTTTTACTATTAAAATAATTACAAAAATAGACATCATTTGTAATAAATAATCAAGACGTTTTAATTGGAAAATTATTTTATCTTCTTGTCTGCAACTAAAACATTTAGTTTTTAAACTTTATTGCTTCTTAGCTTCTAAAGGAGCACATAGATGGAGGGGGGATCGGACCAGTAGGAAAGTGTTCATATTTGGCAGGATTATGAATATGTCCATAACAGATTTAGATTTTGGACAGTCCAAAACTAACAGTCCATAACTAAAATTTAGATTTTGGACAAAACAAACTGGCAAAATGTTAATAAAAAAAACATTAAATTGCGCCTTAATAAATCATTATAAATGAAAAAATCTGCATATCTTAATTTTTTGGACATGACTTAATTTGTTGGACATGTATTCTTCTGTAATTTTTATAAAAATATATTTTTACCTTAAACTGTAAAGATCTACATTATTTTATTCTTATAAAGTGGCAAAAAACCTCTCAACAATCATCGGGTTAAAAAAATGGAAGAAAAGACCATAAAATGAAGATCCTCAGTCAAGAATACGTTAATAGTTTCAGGGTTGAAAAATAACAAAGTTGGTAATTAGAGAACTTGATACTAAAGGTGAAAGAGAGGTGTCTAATCGAAGACCACTTGCTGTAGATACAACTAGGTTCCCTCTGGATTGCCAAGCCCGTACTCATTGAAAGGATTAAGTCCGTAGAACTAACAAGAGAGTTGTAGCAAAGCTAAAGACGTTTGGGGAAGATATATTGCCAATATGATGGTGTTGCAAGCAGCACAATTACCTTTACGTAAAATATAGCATATTTTATTATATAATAAATTCTAAGTTCCATTTTATTTCGTTCATATTGATTTAAGAGCAATATATAAGTTATTTTTTAGGGTGATAAGGATAATAAATATATTTATTTATATTTTTTAGATAAAGTGTACTCATTTATTGGTTTAGTGTATAGGTTATTGTACCAGGGGGTCTATAACGCTGCCAAGAGCATTGAACCTTAAAAATCTGTTTCAGTTACGTGAGGCAAGACGTGTCTCTTTGTGATTAACCGGTTAAGGGCACGAGGGGGTGCTACTTGGACTTAGTTTTAGGTTTATGTTGAGCTTAGCTCTAACACTCTGATTATGATGACTATATCATGTCAATGTAAGGGTATTATCATAAACATACTAGATTAATCATAATCTAAGTTTTGTTTCTAGTTTTTGTGGTTCGGCGAATCCATATTTTCCTTATCATAATGAAACATCATGGAATAAAAGAAAACGCACAACTTTCAGTAACTAAATCTCCATTTTCAGTTGATACTTGTACACTAAATTTTTGAAACTTTTGATACAAGCGACAATGCAAGCGTTTTATTAAATCTTCATTGTGTTGTAAATTAAGCGTTTTATGTTTTGGTGTTGGACATTTCTCTAATCTCTTTCAATTGGTAACTGAATGATCGTTTGTTTAAGACGAATTTCAAATAAATGATTTATTGTTATTAACAGAAGAAAACGAGAAATAAATTTCTATGGTCTTGGAGTCATACTTTCATTTTTATTGGTAATGAATTTTACAAAATTTACACTTTAAAGGTAAAGTTTTTTCTATATCGTGTAGAGTATTCTGAGTCTTTATATTAAAACACTAGAAGTAGATTGATGATATAACTGTAAATCTAAATACTTGCAATATTAGTATTACCACTTATTCATAAGCATTGACATTGTACAGTAAAATAAATAGACTCACGCCATAGTTTTGGATAGGAATGAATGTGATTCTAAAGATTGGAGAGGATTGGAATTCCGATCACGTACTCAAAGGACGACACAGTTCTTTAGCTAAGCTGTAAATGGTGGTGAAACATACGATGGAAAAGGTATTATTTAGAAAGTAGAAAGTGGATTTTCATCAACACACAGTAGTTGGCTGTTTTATTTTTGTTATTATTAATGTTTGAATAACTTGTTTCTTCCAATATTTCTTTGTAATAGTATTTAAATTAACTCCCATTTAATAGTATTTTAAATACGTATTTCATACTTTCAGTTAGATAAGTAATTTTAATGTGTGAAAGATGTACTAATATAAATGTGCGCTTATAATCTGTTTTCTAATGGACTTTAATTAATTCCTAGAAATAAATGGGCCAAAAATATTATACAATCATTTAATAAAACGTAAATACTACATGGAGAAATTATTTTGTCTGTAATATGTAGTGGGATGAATAAGGTAACGGTTCTTATTTTTCTAGTACCACAATGTAATTGACTTTTCAATGTATTTTTGATCAATTTAATGAGCCACAAAACTGTTAACAATCAACAATTTATATTTTTGAAAACAATTTTGTTTAAGTGGTTACCTTTTCCTAAAATCCGACTATTAATATTGTTGAAGAGTCTACAATAATTTTACATTAACATATAAAACATTGTGTGTGGTATTACCACAAAAGTAAATAACATGTTTGTGGTATCACGGTTTTATCACTTGTTGGTAGAGATAAAACGTTTTGCTTTCAGTTGCCTTACACTTTTATGGATTGAGTTTAATTACTGAGAAATAAAAGTGGCAAAATATTTATAACGTAAAATAAATAAAAAGGAATATTTCATGAAGGATGTTTTGCATTTAATGCGTAGTTGGTTTGATAACGTAGGGGAGGGTGAGGAATGTTAAGTGATTTCGCTAATAAAATGGAACACGAATAAAACTAATTCACCTTAACTAAATACATTAGTAGATCAAAATATTAAGGTAATGCCGCATACATTTTATATATCTAACGTTTAAATAACAAAGCAAAAATATATATATATATTAACAATAAATCTTACTCCTTACAACTACCGGCATTTCCCGATCTTTGGGGTAATGTCAGTAGAACGTTACCCCGAATATATTAATGGACAAATTGGGCTATACGTTCGTTCGTTTTGTATTTAAAATGTTTTTAAATGTCTAAATGAAAAGGTGTGTTCAAAAAACACTTCTGTTTTACAAAAAAATAATGGTTACAAATGCTTTATTAAGAATATTTATTATTATAAAATAGCAACATAAATAAAATCGGCATTGATTATCACATTTGACGAAAATTAGTTTTGGAACATAACATTAATAATAAAAATAAAATTAATAATAATAGAACACTTCTACATAAAAGAATCAAGTGAATAATGACTTTTTAAGGCACAAATCACAAAGAAAAACCTCTGGCGAAACCGCTGTAATATATAGAGGATGGATCTATATGCCGCAGCTTGCGCATCTGCAATATTCCTCTCCGTATTTGTCAAATTCACCACATAGAAAACAAGTATTTTGATTCTCCATTTCCTCATCATCACATAGTTTATTTTCGTCAATTTCTAAATCGAATCGTCTGAATCAAAAAGACTTCTTCTTTGAATTTGTTTTAGATTTGGCTCTAAGCTTCGTCTTTTGGGGTCTCCTCTCTTTTCTATGAATTTAGCTAATGTGGGTGAATTCAGCTGCTTAAGGAGGTCTTTCATACTTTTTTAGTGCAATGTTTTCTTTTTTAAATTCTTTAATTTTTTTCTTCTCGGCTGCAACTTCAAAATCTAGTTTTTTGGAGTTGAAATTAAAATTTCTGATTTCTGTTTTCCTTTGTTTTAATTTGGGTTGAGCAGTAGGCCCTACTTGTTGAAAGAAGAGGAATTAAATCTTTAAATCTAATAGGAGGGGTTTTGAAAATTGATGGTGAGGATTGCTTCTCATAGTTTGGTGCTAAAGAAGCTGCTTCTTGAATTTTCACTCCAACTTCATCATTTTCTATAATAGAGCCAGTACGAAAATAGTTTTAATTTATTAATTTAATAAGATATAACTTTTAAGAAATTTATTATTGTTTGGGGGAGCGCCGGTACCGTGACATTACAACATCGTGATCTATCGGGAATACCCACAAAGCAAGCTTTACAATAACAAACCCTAAGTCCATTACAGAACAGTTCAAATTACTTAACTATTACACTAAATTGAAGCTAACAAATCAGTGCCTACACACATTACGGTACTAAAATGAAAGAAAATCCAAACAAAATGGTACTTACGTTGTTTAAAATACAGAAGAAAATTAGACAACAAAGGCACTGAAAGTGTACACACTTCTCAAGCGAAAACTGTTGAAACGCCAGTGACGTGGCTCTGAAGATTACCTACCAAGTATCACAAGGCTGCAGCACTAATCAGACAATTCGAAAACTGCGTTTTAACAAACTAATCATACCTACCGGGGCTACCTGACTACCTCGGTTACCCCAATCTCTCCTATAACTTCTTATTTATTTAAAACTCACAATATAATTATCATTACAAATAAATGCTTTGTTTTAATTAATCAGTATCATGTGATTTTAGAATTACCTATTGTTGTTGATGCTACATAAGACATTTGTTGTTATACGACATATCTTATATTTGTTCTTGCTATCTGTTGTTATTACTGTAATAACTACTGTACCACTACTGAATATTATTGTAACTACAATATTCTAATAGATCATTAAAGTTACAGTCTTTATTACTTGAGTGTAACTAGAGATTGGACATTTACTTTGTAGGCCTACTTCATACCAATTGTTAAGTTCCGTATGAACATACACATATATGTATTGTATTGTTATGATGATCATAATGACGACTTAATCATGATTGTTAATCACTAATTGTATGTTGTATGTTATTTGTTATTGAGTATTCAGGTTGTTATTGATGATACGTTTTAATTACAAGGTAGAGAATTATAATGCAATATATCATTTTATAGGTAAGATTTTTTTTACTTATTATTAAATACGGTAAAATCCAACTTGTTAACAATTACGAAGTTGAATGAAGTTAAAAATGTAAAAAGTGAAATTTTAATAAAGATGGAAAAATATGTAATATTTGTTAATAATAAATACGTATACTACGTTTAGGAAAAAAATAGTTCGACCTTTGTTGCTATTTTATTGAATTTATAGTTTGATTCACATAGTTTGATTACATTAATAATTGTTTTCCATTAATAATTGTTTGAAAACGCGAGCCTCATAGTCAAATTCAAGATAACCGCCCTTCAGGAATCATTATCCCTTGGAAGACAAATAACTTTAACAATACTCGTCCCCAGTTATGGATCTTGAGTTGAAACAGGTTAACTTTCTAAAATTATTTTATAATCATTGTGTTACTAAACAGAACCAAGATGTTCGCTGGTTCTCTGGAGTTGGCTTAAATATTAATTTTTAAGATTTATGAACAATAACACTAGTGCAAACAAATCAAATTACAATTCAATATGAACACAAAGATTATTTAGCTGAGCTTGTTGTGGGATTTCCTACCAAGATTTCCAACAGGATGAAAGTTAACGAAGGAAAATACAAACAGGATGCGAAATACAATTTAAACAATGTATTTTCTTTTTAAACAAAAGAAAATATGCAATACTTATTAAATTTGAATACAATTTGTGCGTTTATACAAAAAATTGAAATAAATAAAATTATGAAAATATTTAATATTGTATAATATTATATATCCCTCAACTTAATTCTTTTATGAAAGAGAAACATATATTTGATAGAAAACAGTTTTAATTAAATAATTAACAAATTTGAATATTACAATAAGAGTTAACTTGAAATAACTGATATTATATAATTTAAGAAAAAACGCTCTATGTTTTAAAAAGAAAGAAAATATATTAAAAAATATAACTTAAATGTAGATAATCCGTGGACTCGTCATTCGTTTTAAGTCAAATTAATTACATTCCTACTTTTTCATGTAATTAATATTTTGCATATCAAAATTAATAAAAATAATAATAATTGTTGATTATGTTTAAATAATATCTATATAATAAATTATAATAATAACATAATTAATTATTTTTATAGTTTAAAATGTGTTGTTTATTAAAACAAAACCCAATAATAATTCACCTTAATAAACAAACTGTGCATGTTGTAAGAACTAAAATATTTTATTATGATAATCCATATGATGCTGGATTACTGTATTGGAAAATTAAGAAATTTTCGAGGTCAAATAAAAAAAGGATAATTATACTTACATATAAAACGTTGGATTAATATACAAGTAGAGGACGTAGGTAACAGATAAAGGAGGTTACTTAGGTGTATAAAACGTCTTCTTTAGGAGACTATGCAGTACGTAACAGCTTTGACAACGAGTTCATCCGAAACACGTTAGCAGAAGTACAGACAATGGTAAGAGTGGCAAAATAAAGTATTGAAAATGAGTAGTGTTTCTTTCATGCCAGTCCAGTCTCAACTAACTGAATGTTAACTTTGAATCTCTTATATAAATACAAATTAAAACTACTCACGGGTTTAAAATAAATTTTTTACGTTCTTTCGTGTATTTGAAACCTATTAAAAATCGTTTAACAGGTACTTACAAGCACATCCAACGAAACGTCTACCAATAGTTGTATGTTTAATTTAATATAAAAATAAACAGTAACGAAAACAAGCAATAAACCACTTATTTACGACACCGATAAAAGCTATGTTATAAAACTGCGCAAAATAAAATGCTAGTACGTGTAGTTTGTGGTTATTTCACATTTAAAATGATAAATTGTTTAAGTTTTTACAAACAATTTAATTATTGTGTTCAGTTTTTCTGATATCTGGTTACATTAAACAACACGTAATCTCACAATAGAGATAACAACTCACGTTTCCTATACTTTTTTAGTAAATTAAATTACATTAAAAACAAAATACCTGTTACTCTGTTTGTGTTTCGTAGTATGTCTAGAAATTTTGATGCTTAAATTTATAAATAATATACTTCAACGTTTTAAAATATTTTCCAATCGAATATTTTAATGATTCTAAAAATAGAATAACGATCAATTAAAGATCTGTAATGTGATTTATTTATTTCGACAAAATGTGTTACAATTTCTCTTCATAATATAACAAAATCGGAGTTAGTATAAAAACTTAACTTTTCGCTTCATTAAATTTGAAAGAACAATCTTCATTATTTACAATCTTATATTTATTTATTTCTCTTTCATTTGCACATATTACTTCCTTATTTCAAATTTAAATAGGGAAACTCTCTTTACAATTTACTAGGTCTAAGATATGAGACTATTTTTTTTTTTTAATTACGTAAGTCTAATTTTTGAATAATATTGTAAATTAATGTGATATATTACTTCACTTAGATCATCACTTTTATTTGGCTTATGTAATCTTATGTAACGTGTTAAAATAACTTTATATATATGTTAGAGGAATCAGTTAAAATATAAATACTTTTTCCAAAATTTTATTTTTAACCCTAGAACCGGCAATGGAAAGTTTCTTCGTTTGTTTAAAAATTAATAAAATATATTATTTTTATACAAAACCTAACTTATAGGATATCATTTTTCTCAGAATGATGCGTAGAATTTATCCATGGAAAAAAAATATATGAAACGGTTTTGGAGTAAGTATGTTACATGTCAAAAATAAAGTTAACATTTTTTAAAAAAACCTGTATCATCCAAAATCAATAGCATAGCACCTTTTTCAAGATATACAAAAGTTGTGTATAATATTTGTGAATAAATTTAGAAAAAAAAAAAATTTGTTACATTTAAAAAAAAAAATCAATACGATTGGGTTTGATAATAACAGACATATTTACCTATCAACACACATCCTTCATCTAGGTAGATATCGTTTAATTTAAACGAACTGTGTAATCATAACGTAAGCCAGATTTGTTTTACTTAATTATCTCAGGTTCTGTATAACGACATGTAGATACATTAAAATATCGTACCTAGCTTGAATTAGTGTTATTGTTCACCAATCTTAAAGCTTTAGTATAAATGTTTACCGCACAGCAGCGGTGAACACCACTGTTCTGTTTAGTAAATTATTGATTATTATAGAATTATTAACAATATTTCACTTTAAAACTACCCGATGAAAATCAAAGTCCCTGTGTATTACGTCGAGTACCGTCTGTTGCCAGAAAGTAATAACGGCTGCAGGGCAATTATATCGATTTCGACTGGAAACTCAAGATTTAAAACAAATATCGTAGAAAAGTAAAGTAATAAAACAAAGTGGAGCTAATCACAAATTCATTAAAATAGGAATCGAACAAAGTGCCAACTATCTGTTTCCTAAAAGTAATATAAATGTTTATTATTATCAAATAATATTAATTACACATTTTTGTCACCTTTTAACTAAATGCCACTTTTTTTATCTGTGACAAGTTAGCCTATATACCGTAGCCATTTTTATTGCCAAATTAATAACCCTTGACAATGATGTATTAGGCCTATCTTATAATTTTCTACAGTGTCATTGAAACGTATCAACAATATCCCAACCTACAGAAGGACTGTTGTAAAGTATTATTAATATTCCTCTAGACGGAGAGAACATATTTAAACCCCTTTTACATTGGTATTTAACATCATTGAAACGTATCATCAATATCCCAACCTACAGAAGGACTGTTGTAAAGTATAATTAATATTCCTCTAGGCGGAGAGAACATATTTAAACCCCTTTCACATTGGTATTTAACATCATTGAAACGTATCATCAATATCCCAACCTACAGAAGGACTGTTGTAAAGTATTATTAATATTCCTCTAGACGGAGAGAACATATTTAAACCCCTTTCACATTGGTATTTAACATCATTGAAACGTATCATCAATATCCCAACCTACAGAAGGACTGTTGTAAAGTATTATTAATATTCCTCTAGACGGAGAGAACATATTTAAACCCCTTTCACATTGGTATTTAACATCATTGAAACGTATCATCAATATCCCAACCTACAGAAGGACTGTTGTAAAGTATTATTAATATTCCTCTAGACGGAGAGAACATATTTAAACCCCTTTCACATTGGTATTTAACATCATTGAAACGTATCATCAATATCCCAACCTACAGAAGGACTGTTGTAAAGTATTATTAATATTCCTCTAGACGGAGAGAACATATTATTTAAACCCCTTTCACATTGGTATTTAACATCATTGAAACGTATCATCAATAACCCAACCTACAGAAGGACGAGTTGTAAAGTATTATTAATATTCCTCTAGGCGGAGAGAACATATTTAAACCCCTTTCACATTGGTATTTAACATCATTGAAACGTATCATCAATATCCCAACCTACAGAAAGGACTGTTGTAAAGTATTATTATTATTCCTCTAATCGGAGAGAACATATTTAAACCCCTTTCACATTGGTATTTAACATCATTGAAACGTATCATCAATATCCCAACCTACATTAGGACTGTTGTAAAGTATTATTAATATTCCTCTAGGCGGAGAGAACATATTTAAACCCCTTTCACATTGGTGTTTAACATCATTGAAACGTATCATCAATATCCCAACCTACATTAGGACTGTTGTAAAGTATTATTAATATTCCTCTAGGCGGAGAGAACATATTTACACCCTTTTCATTGGTATTTAACATCATTGAAACGTATCACCAATATCCCAACCTACAGAAAGGACTGTTGTAAAGTATTATTATTATTCCTCTAATCGGAGAGAATATATTTAAACCCCTTTCACATTGGTATTTAACATCATTGAAACGTATCATCAATATCCCAACCTACAGAAAGGAGTGTTGTAAAGTATTATTAATATTCCTCTAGGCGGAGAGAACATATTTAAACCCCTTTCATTGGTATTTAACATCATTGAAACGTATCATCAATATCCCAACCTACAGAAAGGACTGTTGTAAAGTATTATTAATATTCCTCTAGGCGGAGAGAACATATTTAAACCCCTTTCACATTGGTATTTAACATCATTGAAACGTATCATCAATATCCCAATCTACATTAGGACTGTTGTAAAGTATTTTTAATATTCCTCTAATAGAAGAGAACATATTTAAACCCCTTTCACATTGGTATTTAACATCATTGAAACGTATCATCAATATCCCAATCTACATTAGGACTGTTGTAAAGTATTTTTAATATTCATCTAGGCGGAGAGAACATATTTAAACCCCTTTCATTGGTATTTAACATCATTGAAACGTATCATCAATATCCCAACCTACATTAGGACTGTTGTAAAGTATTATTAATATTCCTCTAGGCGGAGAGAACATATTTACACCCTTTTCATTGGTATTTAACATCATTGAAACGTATCACCAATATCCCAACCTACAGAAAGGACTGTTGTAAAGTATTATTATTATTCCTCTAATCGGAGAGAATATATTTAAACCCCTTTCACATTGGTATTTAACATCATTGAAACGTATCATCAATATCCCAACCTACAGAAAGGAGTGTTGTAAAGTATTATTAATATTCCTCTAGGCGGAGAGAACATATTTAAACCCCTTTCATTGGTATTTAACATCATTGAAACGTATCATCAATATCCCAACCTACAGAAAGGACTGTTGTAAAGTATTATTAATATTCCTCTAGACGGAGAGAACATATTAAAACCCCTTTCACATTGGTATTTAACATCATTGAAACGTATCATCAATATCCCAACCTACAGAAAGGAGTGTTGTAAAGTATTATTAATATTCCTCTAGGCGGAGAGAACATATTTAAACCCCTTTCATTGGTATTTAACATCATTGAAACGTATCACCAATATCCCAACCTACAGAAGGACTGTTGTAAAGTATTATTAATATTCCTCTAGGCGGAGAGAACATATTGGTATTTAACATAGAATTTTCATAATCTAATTCTGTAGATTATTTTAACAAAGGAATGTTGACTGTAGACACACTTATCCCATAATATCTTCATTGTATAGTACAACTTGATATATTAGAGCTGGCTTACGCTAAGCGAATAACGCGAACTTATTTTTACACTATTGTGTTGAATATTTTTTAACCGGGCAAAAATCGTATAAATTCTAAAAAAAATATAAAAACTCCCAACATATACATTGATTTAAGTATGGCAGGGAGTTTTTTAATGTTTAAGACTCTTAAATATTTATTAATTACAGATATTTTGTGAATGTTGCATAATTATAACTAAATTGAAAAAGAAACTATCTATATTACCCATCGATATACCCTTTAAAAGTGTGGGGGAACAGTAGAGGGTATCTCAGAACTTCCTCGCTCAGTTTAACCTATTTTACTGAACATACTATCCTACAAAAATATATTCAGATCATATTCTGTATGTAATGTTACCAATAGAAAACTGTCCAGTATAAAAAAGAACAACAAATAAACTAATCTTAAAACATCACCCTTGAAGCGGTTAATTTTTAACAAACTTTAGACTGCTGACAGTAACATAGCTAAGGAGAATAATATAAATTTAATTGAAGTCAGAGGATAGTAATCTTGGACCGTTGCATATTATGCAAAGTTAGGTTAGGTTAGGTTATGTTTAATCAAACTAGATGTGTATGTATTGGATTTGCTTCATCAAAGTATTTAAAAGCACACAGTCTGTATAGTAAAAGAAATTGTCTTACCACTTAAATTTTCTGTCACTTTGAGGATATAAATTAACAACACCTTTCACTTTGTCTGACACAACCAACGCCTCTTTCATGAAATAAACAAGTCTTGTTTAGCTTTTAGGCATATTTTAATGGACGTTTTAATTAAAGTACTTCGTGATGTATCCAGGTTAGACCTTATATTTTTTTCATTTTAACAGAACAACTCTATTTGTATATAAAGATGTTATCAGTTGGAGGTCTTATGTATTACATGCAATAATAGGTACCAAGATATACAATCTTTGTATCAAATGATTATTATAACAACCTGAGTAATCAATAACATGCGAGAACACATTTACCGATTAACATTATTGACAATAAATAACAATCATGATTTAGTCGTTACTATGATTACCTATCTGTTTGTGTATACCTACAGAACATAACAATTAATATGTTGTAGACTTTATTGTGAAAAACACGAAAAACATTGTCGTAAAACAATAAAAATTGTATTACCCACATAATTACATAGTAGGCTAATTTTAAAAGAATAATATTGATTCATTAAAAGCAAAATACTAATTTACAATGTAATTATATTCTGATATTTAAATAAGTAAGAAGTTATAAGTTATTAAACCAACTTTGTAATAATTGTAAAAAAAAAATCATGAAATATTTCTACATAAATATATTTTTTTTACTGTATAAATATTTTGGCACTATTATTTATCAGTAATAAAATAAAATGCATGAAAGATTAGAGGCAACTGAAGGCAACGCTTTAATCTTTACCAACAGGTGGTGAATCACCACCACTAACAAGTTCTTTACTTTTGTCGTTATTACACGTTTAAAATTTCAAATGTTTATGCAACTATAGACTTCTTTTTTCATCAATAATAGCAAATTGATTATAAACTAACAGGAAAACGCAATCACTAAAAATTAACGTCATTAAAAGTACCAAATGTTAACTGTTTGTAGTTTTATGACTCGTAGTAATTGTTTACGAATCATTAAACAGATAAAAAATACACTAAACAGTCAATTACATTGTGATACTTGAAAAATAAGAACTGCTGTCTTATTGACCCCATTACATATTACAGACAAAATATTTGTTCCATGTAATATTTCATTTTTATTAAATGTACGTACAATCAATCATTTTAGTCGATTTGTTTTTCAGGAATTAATTAAAATCTGTAATGAAACAGACAATTATTAATGCACAATGTATTAGTACAGCTTTCACAGAGTAAAATTACGTTTAGTTAGGTATTAAATAAATATTTAATATTATTATATTATTTTATATTAATACTATTATATACTTGTGAATAGAAATTCAACAAACATAATTATATGTAGAAACCAGTTATTTCAACATTAATAATAACAAAAATAAAACAATAAATAAATAAAACAGCAAACTAGTGTATTTTCATGAAACTCCACTTTCTTCTTTCTAAAAACTATCTTTTCCATAGTATGTTTCAGCACCATTTATAGCTTAACTACAGAACTGTTTCATCCTTTGATTACGGGATCGTAATTCCAATCGTTGCCTCCAATATCTGGAAACGTGTTTATTTAATTGCAGTTAATTTCACGTCTCCCTTTTGGATACTATGGTCATGAGTCTAATGTATTGTACTGTTGAATTTCATTGCTTACGTATAAGTATAAATGCATTCAATATATTTTTAGCATTTTACTATAAATACCTAACACGAAATACAAGATATTACGGTGTAAATTTAGTAAAATTCATTATCCATAAATATGATATGTGAGACTCTAAGATCATAAAAGTTATTTGTTGTCTTCTTCGTTCAAGGACAAAGAAATTATTCAATTAATTTCTTTTCTAGAACAACAACCTATGAAATTGAACAAAAATCTAGTTACCAAATGAAAGAAAATACATAACTTTCCAAAAAAAGTAACAAAAAAAAAACAACAAAAAAACAAAAACAAACACTTAGTTTACACAATGATGACGGTTCATTAAAACAATGGCTTAGTCTCTTGTAAGTCATTCCCTAAAAGGTTTGTTCACATGCAACAACTGAAAATTATCACTTAATCAATCAAAAGTCATCTTGTTCAATTTATTTAAAATAAAGCCATTCTTGTGTGTTTTCTTCCATTTCGTGAATAATACTTTTTCCTCAGTTCAAATAAATTTGATTTGACTGTACATAAAAACAAATCACATTTACACCAATTACTTTGAAATAGAATTTAAATTAGATTGGTAATGGTGAATTTATAATACTAATGAAATAGTTTATCGTGCGTTTTTAATTATTTGTGTATATACAAATTAAAACTTGATGTTTCAAAGGTATGAATCAATTCTCGTTAAAACCTAGGACTTAATACACGTGGAAAAAAGAGTAACATAACCAATTATGACCGGACTATGTTGGAAGTTAAAGGTAAAATTGGTAACTTAAGATGAAAACTCAGAGCTAAAACTATACGTGAGCTGTCAAAATAACAAACACGATCCCCCAAAAAACACAATTATTCTAAGGATTACCTAGATTTTTTCTTTGGTGTTTAAGTAGCACTTTAGTTTCCCACATAACCTTGAGTACTAGGCTACGTTGGCCTTTTCAAGTTTTGTTAATATGATGTAAAATTTTGGAATAAACTATATGAGTAAAACTATAATGTTTTGCAAGGACTCATATATAGCTTGTTTGTACAAATATACGGAATCGGCAAAAATTTTATTAATCTTAATTATAAACCACTTTTCTGAAAATTGTTTTAGTATTGATTATACATTCTGTATTGCAATATTTTTTTTACCAATAAGAAGAAAGAAACTTATATTAAGAGCCATTACGTAGGTATCTTAAAAAAAAAATCATATTTTTTGAATTATTCTAATAATGAAGAACATTTAATATAACTTTATTAATTCAATTGATCCGCATATTTGGTGAAAATTGAGAATAGATTTATTGTCACAGGTCAAAATTCGGTAAAAGTAGAATAATTTAGCTAGAAAAACTTAAAAAAAAAAATTTTATCTTAACTTACCAATTATTAACAAATTACGTAAAGGTTAGAAAAGAATGGCGAAATTTACAGCTTTAATATACACTCACTCTTCCTAATATACATACACTCTTTCACACATTCTTTACTTGTTCGTTAAAGAAGCATGAAAACGACACAAAGAAAGAATAATTTGGTATAGTAATTACTTATTCAAATGGAACCATTTTGACATTAAACCAACATCCCTCACACGTCAAGAGAGTGTAGTGTTGATATACAAGTAGTACATTTGATGTACCTTTGTGAGACACAATAATAAAGTTTATAAGTAAAAGCAAACAAACGTGTTTCAAGAGATAAGGTAAAGTTTTAGTCTCTGCTAACACGTGGTAAAAGTATGATATACCGACACGTTATTTACTCTTGTGAAATTGACACGTAGATTTATATATTTATGCATAACACTTCACGTTTTTCTTCAACATTATTATTAACTACTGTTCTAACAATGTGTAAATAAATTATTCTAAAATTGGTTAAAATCTGAAAAGAAAAATGAGAACGGTAGGTGTTAAATCGGTAACGGTGAAATACTTTGGATACAAAGCAATCTAATTTTTTTTATGAAATGAATTACAGTAATCACAACTTGTTGAATTTAAATGATAACCTATTAATCTCCAAGCAGATATTGAGATCAACATACGATCGTTAATGAATTCATTTTTCAGTATCCAAGTCACTAATATATATAATAAAGTACTATACCTTAATTTTCCGTCAGTGAACTCCTTTTTCTTTAATCTTGACGCGTTTCGAGATTTTTATCCCATCATCAGAAATTCCCTCTATGGATGGAGGTCGTCAAAACGTTAAATACACAAACACATACACATAACGCACAACACATTAAAAAAAAAACAGTCTGTAGATGCGCATCTTACGGCTCCCGGTGAGTGCATATCCGGGAGCCGTAAGATGCGCATGCGAAAAAGAAGTTCACTGACGGAAAATTAAGGTATAGTACTTTATTATATACGATCGTTGTTTAAAGACTTTAACTACAGCTGCTATAAATAATTTCAGATTACAAATTAGGTAAATGAAACCTTGCTAATTACTTCCAAACTCGAAAAGTTAAAACAATATAAATTGTTGATGTAAAAATTACTATATTTATTGCCATGAAGATAAATTTCAAAAGTAAAATAAAAATAACCTGTTTCTAAAGATTAGTGACAACTGAAGGCAAAGTACATAGTAAGTATGATAACGGAACATATTCTTGTGGTAATGAAACTAGTTGTATATTTTTATGAAACATTCTAGGAAGTCTTACTCTAACATTAGTAACTGATTTTATTATCATAACAGGAAAACCTAACCACATAAATCAAACCTTCTTTAAAAATAACCATTTTTCACTTTTAACAGATTTATGGCTTGTGTTTATTGTTTACGTTTCAGAATATTAATGCACTGAAATTTGTAAGGCGACAGACAGAAGTCCAGTATGTAGCTGCTACTTATGACTCCTACTAGCGTTATGGTGTTATGTTCAATTTCTTAATTGGAATAGCGGAAAGCACAAAAGCTATTACTAATTGCTATATACGGTGGAATAAGCGATAGATTAACAATTCGGGAATTAGAAATTGGACGAAAAATGTAATATTTCCATATATATTATGAACAGTTATTTGTTATCAGGAGGACTGAAAAATACTTCTTTTTTTTTTTTTTTTAAATAATATAGATTTGTGTACTTCATTAACTAAAGAATACAAACGTTAACATTAAAATAGTAAAATAAATTGAAATAATACTTCAATACTTTGTTGAAAACTACATATGTATTATGATAAAATTTGTTTAAGTAATCTTTATTATTACTACTTGTTATATGATTGTTTGATTATTGAAACTTAACATACAGACTTGTCCTAATAATTTTTAACCTATTGCAAGTTCAGGTGCCAAAACTGTAACCAGTTCTTTCTTAATAAAACATACCATTAAAGGTCACTACATCAGTACAACTATCTCACAGTGAAATTATTAAACGTTGAGGTAATATTTATTTTTATATTCTTGTTTGTATTGTATATGTTAAATAGAAAGATTTTGTTTAGTGTCATTGTCGCTCCTTTTATTCTCTTAATTATCTTTTAAGCGACACGTGGATAACCATTGTGTTTAAAATTGCGCAATGTTTCAGCCTAACATTCCTTTACTAATGTTTACAAAGACTTTGATTAAAGAAAAACATTTCAGATACCTACACGTGAGCTGTTAACTGATGTTAAGAAATGTTATCTGTTTTATATATTTAGAGTAACACTCCTATGTTTTGTAGCGAAATCAAGCAGAGAGCAACATTTTATAGATTATAAGATTAGGTATAAAAATGTTATAATGTTATTAGTTTAATAAAAGAAAACAAAGTTACATATTACAAAGTTATATATTTCTCATTTTAAGACGTAATTATTATTAAATTTGTAGACAAATTTTGTACTGGATTACTGGATTGACGAAAACAGTTCTGAAATTTTCTACGAGATTATCATTATCTACCATATTTAATAAAAATAATGGGGAATATATTCAGAATCTCTGCATTGATATCTCAAAAACTGTATATTTTGTTAATTTATTTTTGATAACATTAACTTTGAATGGATTTCTAAGTAATATAGGAAATTTCTTTGGTTAGGTGAATTGAAAGTTAAAACACTTTTGAAACAAATAAAAAAATTAATAGTATACATAAATTAGAAGTACCCCATGTAAAACGGTTACAATGATTAAAACTGTTTTAGTAACCCATGATAAAAGGGTTTGGCTAATGATATGGTGATGGTTCTAGCACATCACTTTTAAATGACTTATGCAAAAACCAGTGTCTAATTTGAATTATTTATTTAAAAATATATTAATCATATCCATATTAAAATGAGTAGTACAAATTTGCATGCATAACCTGTACTATCTTTCATTTAATCGACTTTCTGCGGTTTTAACCAAAATATAAACATTTTATAAACCACATCAAATTAATTACTTTTAGTAGAAGAATTACAGTTATACCAACATTAATATATAAGATATTTATATATAAAGCTGTAAAATACAATATATATTCATGATCAAACATTGTACTGTCTAATAATACGGTGTTTCACAAACATTTCCAACTTAGCTAAAGAACTATTGCTCTATTGTCAACCTTGAGTACGTGATCAGGTTTGCAATCGTTATCTCCGTACTCTGGAAATATACACGTTTATTTACTCCAGTTAACTTTTCTTTACCGAAGATTGCTTCTATTGCATCACGAGGTCTATTAATTTGTGATAGACAATTTATTTGTATATATTATGATGGATTAGTGCAAATATTTTTATTGTAAGTGTGTAGACACTAGGGTATTAAAATCAATATTTATTACACTTTTCCATAGCATTATTATCATAATATATAACGTACACTGCAAATACCTAAAATTTCATAGAAGAAACTTAGTTTTTGTCATTGAAAGTCGGTAGATTAAGTAAAAGAAATTTTTGTAAGATCTTGTGTTCCAGTTTTATTTTGTCTAATATTATCTTACAACGCAAGCCCACTATTTATTTATATTTTTTAAATATCTATCTATAATATACATATATATTGTTAGAATTAAAAAATCTTTTTAAAAAACACAACGTGGCCAACCGGTCACGCAACATATATTTATGTATTATGTTAGAAAATAATACTGATTTTTTCTACATTAAAACTACAATTATGTATACTTAAACCATTATACATCCTTAAATTGAACGTTCGGGTGCTCAATATAATGAGTACAGGCTTGCCGATCTTGAGGGACCTTGCGTGGCTGGACCTATAAAGTTATTTTCTTTCTATTTTTTATAAACCAATGATGATCGGAAGGTCAAAGAAATGACCAAAACCATAAATTGATCTGGTATTTTATCAGAAATTTTCATGAAGTCAAACTATCCAATTATAGGAAAAATATGGAAAACGTTTTGGCTAATGGTTAGTATAGGCTCCAGAAGTTACAAATTAATTATACAATTTGTTTTCCATACATTCCAATTTGGTCTATTCTCGCGTTAAAAAAAATGTTAAAATCTTCTTGGTAATTCTGAAAACAGTATTCAATATTCAAATTATTATGCAAACAATTATTGTATTAATAATATCTCTGTTTTAGCTTTCAATAGTCCACAATACCTAATTTGTGTACTATTTAGCATTTAAATTTACATATAATGATGATAAAATATTTTTTCAACGTACAAAATTAAGTGAGTTACAGCAAATATTACAAATAATTTTTATTAACCGAAAATGGTTCATAGTAATAAATAATTATAGGAAAATATAAAAATGGAAACATTTTTCTAATTTATCACAATATTCGAACCTGTAATACATCGATTTTTTATCATTGTAAGATATAAAAATTAACTAAGGTCAAAGTTAAATATTGCACTAAAATCAACGAAACTAATACTCTACCTGTACCGTCAAAGTATTAACAAAATAAATAAGTAACAATTATTATAATTAATTAAAACTTCACTGTTTCTATCATGAGATATGCAATACTTAATATATACTCCACGTTGATTTATTTCTCTTGTAATCGTTTATATTTAAAAACCAAAATTAAATCCCTCGATGTTGCTGTCACAATCATTGGTCAATATTTTATTTGTCCAGCGGGAATTTTTGTTTGCTCTCTGGAAATAAAAACTCCCACTTGCTTTTTTTACTTGCTAAAACCCCTCCAGGTTGACTCTTACCTCATATATATATATATATTTCATTGCAACGAGACTGATTCAGTAAACTTCATAAGTTACAAAAGCAAAGTGTAAGTTGATGACGTATAAAGAAATAGATTCATTTGTCATTCTTGTTTGTGACATTCTGTTCTATACCGGTGCCTTATGTAAGCTGTAAATCAGAAGCTTGGAGAAGCGTACTTTAGAAAAGTTCTCTAATAAAATGGATGGTTGAAGTAAGAAATATGAAATTTAGAAAAATATGGAGATTATTAGTCCAACTTATAGAGCATTTTTTGTCTATTTTATTGAATTTTAATTAATAATGATTTGTATTTATTAATGGCCTTCAATATATGCATTCAAACAAAACGATATATCTACATGATTTAGACATAAACTAGAATACTGAAAACAAATTAATGGGTCAGGAACATTGAAAATAGTATTTTAAAAGAACACATTGCTTATTGTATTAACTTTTCAAATAATAAAAATAATTAATAATAATAATAATTCCAAAGAAAAATCTAGAATCAACACGAACTATACCATATTCTATAATGACGTTGTAATTTGTATACAAACTAAAAACTATTATTGCACACAGTATATCATGGTCTTGATGATGAAATGTTAACCATTGTAAAAATTATCCTTAGTAAAATAAATTGGACCAATTGGAGGGCGTCATAAAAATTACACCCCATATCTGAAACGACAATCTTATCTTTCATAAATTAACTTGAAACAACTCTACAGATTTCATTAAACGTACTCAACTTGCTATTAAAACTTAATTCGTTACTATATATTAATTTGTTGAGAGATTTCATTTAGCCTTTGTTAACCTTAGACCTGATGTCTTCACGCAATTACAGCACATGCAAGAGTTGTAGACCTACTCCCAGATAAGTGTTTTTTATTTATTAAACCACTAATTATTATACTTGGCCAGGTTTTCACCGATACGGAATACGATGATATTTTATAATTAGGTTTATTGTAAGATTCCATCGGATGCAATATTTTTTAGACACATAAGTCATTTTTCAGAAACAATCTGTCCGTTGCTAAACTTGAATATCATCAGCGTAAACCAGCAATCTATATTTAATTGTAATATAGTTTTACAGTATGTGTTACCAGTGAATGTATATAAATATATTTTGATTTTTAAAATGACACTAATAATATAACAATAATATATACAATAACTAATTTATTTCCAAAGTAAAACTTAATACAAAATTATCAGAAAGTTTTAGCTACTAAATATACTATTGCAAAGTATTTTTTTTTTCTTCAAAAATTGAATCTTTTTAAAATTAACGAGATTTCAAAATAATATGAAATCATTTACGTGTATGCTACTTAGCAGCTTGACTAAATATTTATATAGTAAACCCTTTACTTGTCGCTAAAGTAAATTACACAGACAACAACTACAACAAGAACTAACGACTCTACTTGCACCTGTTGCATCTCTATTAATCTTACAAATTGTTTCTTACAGCATATACAAAACGTCGAGTAATTCACAAATATTAAAGCAACTAAATGTTCAAACTATTATTATGAAAATTTGTTAAAAGTAAAGATGTATAATTCTAATCAAAGTGATAAACCTCATGTAAAAATAAAATCCAGATCGACAGTAATTTAAAAATAGGGTAAGAGGGTATTTTTTGAATTTATTAAAATTCCAAAGTTGTTATTTTTTTACTTTACTTCTTTTGTGTTCTTATAGGTTACTTTTATTTCACAGCATACTCGTTTATAGCTAATATTGATAGACCCATTTTTTTACAATACCAATTACTCCCAAAGTTTTCAACTATGAAAAACCAAAGAAAACACTTATTTTGATATAATACAAAATATCTTTAAATCTTCAAATATTAGCTAACTCGGTGTATAATTTAAGATAAAACTCCTTGCACAGGTCATAGACAGACAAAATTCAAAACATAATTTTGGGGAGTCATGGGAACAAACAGTCCCAACCTAATTTGTAAGTATATTTTTTCTATCTCTTTTGTTTATAAGGAAACGTTGTTATAATGTAATAACTATAAATTTGCTATGAAGATAATTCATATTAACTACTTACAATGTTTAAGATCATTTCATTTGTCTTGATTAATATAGTTAAATAATTTATCCATACTTTATATATCTGTTGAAAATCTGAAATGGGATTATTGAATATGCGAATTAATTACGGTATTTGTTTTCAGATTGTCTGAAATTGATAAACCTAATTTGATAGATATGATCAGCCACGACATGATTCTCAAAAAATTAAAGCTTTCAAATAGTATTACTAGAAGACTTGTTCCTCTAAACTGTACTCTAATGGAGTTAACTAGTGGGAAGGATTTAGGGAGGTGGAGTATCGTCACGCACACCGGACATTGTTAAGTACTTACTCAAGTTTATAACATAGAGTGGAATTCAGGATGAAGTAATATTTGTTTCTTAATAACACAAATAATTCTATATCTTATTCAGAAACGAAAGGAGTTTTTATATAAATGTTTAAGCAAAATTAATGGCTAAGTTGAAAAAACTTAACTCTGTTGAGATTTATCTTAATAAATGAAAGAAAAACGAAAAAAAACTTTTTTTTTTGTTTTGTTATTTATTGTTGAAAAATCTCTCGGAGGTACTCAAGACCTCATCATTTTACTTTTCACGATACCTTGACACCTTTTTGACCTCTCCTTCGAACATCGCCAGAATATCGTTCCCTCCACATGTCGCTTGAATTTATATGAAAATCCGTCATAGAGCGCGCACTGTTGGTTGTAGTAAGTTCCATAGTAGCAAAAAGTCTGGTAGCACAAACCAGTGAAACACTGACTCGTCCTAATTGACTATACCACACGATTTGCAAACTATGAAGGTTAGAACAATTATGGCAATAGTGACACAGTGACAAAGTTAGGGAGAAACCCAGGTATAACATGGTTAGATGACCTCAGGTGAGGTTGGGGTAGAGGAAAGGGTAGTTTGGCCACTTATTTCACAGTAGCATGGTTGAATGATTTCGAGCGGGAAGTGGGTGAGACTCAGGTTATTTTGGACGGTAATTTTGCGCATTCCGTGATGATCGCTTATTTCGCTGGTCGCTTTTTTACGGTATTCAATCCTTAGGATAAACCAAGGAGACACAATAGCAATGATGTGTTATCCATGGCCGAAAGTCCAAGCTTTGAAGCTGCTCAACCGCAGTGTGGACAGAATCTTCATTTCTGTAAGTTGATTGTGACGTCTAGGCTATTCGGAACTTATAGAAGTGAGCATATATCGTTGGTGACCAGACCCAGTTACTCATGTCTGGCAGTGCCTAACACGTTAACACATAGGAAAGTACTGTTAATGTAAAGCGCTGGAAGATTCTTACAAGTACAATGATAATTTATACCCCCCCCCCAAATCTTACCAATTTTTACTTCAAACGTTATTAAAGTAGTTTTTGTAGTAATGTTTATAACATTTTTACAACTTCCTGAAGGAGGTTAAATTTTGATAATAACAATTGAGTCCGAAAGTTAAGATCGAGAGCAATGTTAAAACACAACATAAATAAAATATCGAAACGGAATCACGTAGTCTCAAACAAAATATGAAAATGTGTGACTGAGAATACCGAAACACCCACCCCCCCCCACACACACACACACACACACACACACACACACATATATATATATATATATATATATATATAAACAAGTTTGCTTTTAAAAATAAATGATCAACAAGTTCGAATAACGATGTCTGAAACTTGTAACTCTGTAAAGAATTGGATGAATATATTGTGACGTCAAACGAGACCTAGTCCACTATTATTTTGTCCTGGAAAATGTATTATTTTAATTTACCGATGAATAAATGTTGACGTGAGTAATTATTATTTAAATTTATTAATTGAAATTATTATTTTTTAAACTTTAGATGGATGTTATATTATATTCGATATTAAATATCCTAAATATACAGTAACTTTCATTAAAATAATTCTAACAACAGGAATGTAAAAGCAATTTATCACTGGAAGTAGGTTCTAACTGTATAGACACTAATAACAGCAAACATGAATGATTACGTACTTGCAGGTGTATTTCATATTGAAAACTACACCATATATATGTGCAATGTCTCTTCTCGTTCTAAGACATTTTCTATTTTACCTAATAGATTAACAAATTGTTTCAGGTCAACCGAATAAAAACAAAAGATTGGTCATTTCAAGTCTATCGGGCAATGGGATAAAACGATATTGATTTGAATATATAATGTAGAGATATTTTTAAGCTCTAAGGGGTCAACATAAGTTTTTTTTAATTATCATTATAATTAAGTTAATAAGAGGCACACTAGTATCAAGACGTTTAGGTCGAATGATCGCCTCATTATTATATATTGGAGCGAACGTTCAAATACCGATAGCCGGTGTATTTTTTTACCCTGTTATGGAGGTTTTCTATCATTTATTAGTCTCCACTGTCATAAAATATAGACATTAAAAATATAATTTCCACCAAGCTCGTAAACTATTTCAATGAACGTAACTTTGAAAAGCAACTTAAATTAATAACTTTAACGAAAAACCGGGAAACAATTAAACAAACAAATCAAATAATTTTATTGCTTCCATATATCAAGAAATATGTGTGATTGAGTTTTACGTACTAAAAGTGTGCTCTGCATTCATTAACCGTAAAACTAGCCCTTCAGTACAAACTACTCAGTTTATTTTCGGTTTTTATTATTTGTTTTATAAGGTACGTTTCATAGGTTAGTTTTGTAGAGTTCTTTGAATTTCAAGATAATTAGTTTTGACTAAGATAAGTGAAATAATCTGCTTGATAATTTTAAGATTAAAAAGTCTCCATTAATAAAGTACATGCTATCGTACATAGAAAAAAGTTCGTTAATAATCATTGTTGTCACATAATTGTGGTTATGCAATAAACAAAAACATTTTATTACGGACTTCTTTAGAATTTATGATTTCAATTTTCATTCTGATCATTATCGTTATTATAACATTTTATACATGAAAGAAAAATAAATTTATTTCTGTATACAAAACATATTACGCCATGAACGTGCACATAAACTGAACTTTATATAAATGTGTAACATTAATTAGGGTTTTCACAAAAACACAACAGTTAGCGTATTACAAATGATCAAAGTTTCAGTAGGGGTGATTTCTTGCTGCAAACCTAGAGTTGTAGACCCAGCGTAAGTAAGTAGATAAAGTCGTTTTTATGTTATGATTGGTTTACAAGCATCTTGTCATGATTTACATTAACCTCTTGTTACAAGGGATGAGATACAACTTCCGCTTAAGAATGTATATACTTAAGATTTAAATGATACGTTCAACAACGCGTTAATTATTTACGTGTAAATAATATATTTTCGTGTACTATTTATTGGTTACATTATTATGGAATGAATTGTCAAAGTTTAACAGGGGTGGTTTCATAGGGAATGTATAAATATTTAATGTTTGTGAAATGTTTGACCAGGTATCTTAAAATATGTAATTTGTATTTAAAAAAAATAAACATGATATACTAAGTTATGTTAATATGATGTAGTGCTCAAACAATAAATAACTTGTTTCTTCTTTAGCAAATGAGCGTAATGAAGTAGCCAGCATGTCACTTTACACTTGTTACATACAGCAATCAAAGTTAAATTTTATATCCAATACCTAACATAAAACATAAATATAAATTATATAAAAAATGAACCAATAAAGTAGTAAATATTTGAAACTTTTTTAGCTAAGGGGCTAGATAAGAACAAAGTGATATCAAATTATAAATGGATATTTTAAAATAGAATTATTATTAATTCAATTGATATCAGATCGTAATTAATATAAAATGTTAAGAGAATTTGGGATTACACTTTATTTTTAATACTACCCCTTAAATATTCTGTAATTATTTTCTATGTGTTTAACCCAATACTAAACTTCCTAATTTTGACCAACGTAAATCAAAATATCACTTCCCCCCTCACTCTATTTTCATTCCAAATCGGATAGACAAGGCATAACAAAATTATATGTTCATCAAAGATATTAGGCAGGCAGCTAATGACACAAATATACTTTAAAAATGACTGAGTCTTCTAAACCTGGGGCTACGTGGAGGAGGGAGAGGTGAAGCTGGAATAAAACTATTTTTAGCCACTTAATCGGTAAATATTAGTCGTATGAAAACTCATAAAAAAAGATGTATGGCTTCTTACGAAATTTACTAAATTTTCGTTCTTTACAACTTTTTTTCTGGGACCAAAACTAAGGAAATACGAATTTTTGATGTTTTGTATTTTTTAAATTTGTTGGATATACGTACATGCGTACAGAAATAAATAAAAACTTTTTTTAGTCATTAAATTAATTTATTAAAAAATAATAATGACATTAATTAAAACAAATTACAACAGTCTTTAAATATTTTTTATAAATCGTTATTTCTTTAAATAAATAATGAAGTATATGTGCTGATTATGTTTTAAGTTGTTTACATATCCTTTCGAAATAAATTAGCGTGTTTTAAGTAAAAATAATTTGATGTTAACTATTTTTTTTAAATACATTTCTACTATTTTTTTCTTTGTTCTAATAATACCATGGAGTAAAGTGTATAACCATACTTTCTACAACATTCAAAAAACCAATGCTATTTGGATAGTAAGAATTTGTATATACCATAAATAAATTCATATCTTAAACAGCAACTTTGGTAATAATTTGCTATTTTCCTTTATTTTCATTAATATGCTTTTGTTCATACTAAGATATTCTTCATAAAGGATGACCAACTTTTTTTTAAAGAAACCGTAGTAATTGTGATACTATTAATCGTTATTATTATGTCATTGTTACAATGGTCAAGCAGTTTTGTTTTGACATTTGAAATACGCGGTGCAGGTTTTTTCTCAAATATCCAATAATTAATTCAAACTGAATTGACAGTTATCACTGTTATGTAAGTAATTATATATTCTTGTCATTGCATTTTCAATATAACCTGTTTTTGGTTTTTCAGATATACCGGCCTTGTAATTGTAATTTCCTTCCTTGTAATAAAAACTGTATTTTGCAAAACCAAATCCACAGACGATCGGTGGTGATGATATAGTTAATGAAGATTGAGTCTTACTCAACAAACAAATACAAACATAGTCCAATACAGTCTTGTATTATTCAACCAGATAAGCTTTGATATATTAATATTTCCTTCTACGATTTATTTGTAGAGAAACATCTTCATTATTTCAAAATTTTCGGCGGTGCAAACTATCACCTCGAATCCATCTGATATTTCTTATAGTTTCTTTTACATTTGGACCCGGGTTGACATGTTTGAATTTTTCAATACTTTGAAATAAGAAATAATTCTAGTAGAATAAATAAATACATGCAATCTTTTTGTCTCTTTGAAATTATAAACTATAAAACAATTATAATTTATCTAAAACGCTGTAAGTTTCATTTTATTTGATAAAACAAAATGTAATTTTTCCATTTATGAAGGATTTTATATTAAATTCTCTTTATTACACAGTGCATCGACAAACATTGGCAGTTTTATTACAACTTTATACAAAATTATACTCAAATAATATTAAGGTTTTTCGTTTCTGTACAGAAGGAAACGGCTGCTCTAAATATGTGTACAGGCACTTGTTCCTTCCTGTTCTTTTAAAGGTTGATGAGTTAGTTTTCCATTTTAAAAATGGAATCTTTGATCAAGGCCATGCATTTACAATTAGAAATTAGATACACATATGCTTATACCTACGTACGAAATATATCGAAATATTTTATATTTAATCAATTATATATTTTCGAGACGTAGGTAATGTTATTACAAATAAATTTAATCGAGCGCTCAATTAAAAAATTCGTAGTTCGCTTAGTTTTAATCCCAGAAAAAATTGTATAGAACAGAAATGTAGGAAATTTCACAAGGAACGACGTTTGTTTGTAGATTTTTATCTAACGACCAATATTTACAATTTCACCTTACTTTCACTTCTCCTCTCCCTCCCCTCCCTCTCCCATCCCCTCCCACTCCAGCTCCCGTGCACATACTGCGTCGGTTAGCTCAGTATAAAAAAGTTAATTTGTTTGACTAACTGAGCGATGAAAGTTATCAGAGACATTATTTTTTTTACATTTGGCATTTTGGTCCTTAAAGGAAACATATTGGAGGTATTGTACCCCATAAAACTAAAACAAATCATATATAAATATATATATATATTTTAAAGCATTGTTATTTTGTTAATCTCTTAGAGTTTATGTTCAAAATAAAATTTCAAATGTTTTCATATTTTATACAATTTTAAAATATAAGTTAATTCTTTCTAAATCTGAGAATATATTGTATTTGAAAACAACATAGTTTTATAATTAATTTTTTGTTAAATTAAATTAAAATGTAATTATACACAAAATTCAATGTAATAACAAATAATTCGACATAATATTATAGTAAAACACGAAGTAGTTTTTATAAAAACGAACATGAATTTTGTCAATTTTCTAATGCAAGATATTGTAAATTTTTCTATTGGATATAATACTTACATAATTGCAATAGGCAACAATCCACTTTACATAGTTTTGTTTTTTGTCAACCCATCTTTAAAATAAATCTAATTTAAAGTAAAGTAGTGAAAAAGCGAGGATGGATAATTGCTCAACTACAAATTTAGTTGCAGATACTACATCAGGAATAATAAATGTTCATAACTTTGGGTTTAAAAGCAGTGAGGAAGTTTGTCTCTCCCATTAACTACGTGACGAGGTTTACAAATCTTGCTTTCAATTGTCTTTTCACTTTTGATTTAAGTTTGTTTACTTTTGGTTTATTAGGAGTTAAACAAGTTTTATAAGAGTTGCGTGATAAATTGTATCTGTTTCAGTAACATATTATGAGGAAGTGTTTAGGAATTATACCTTCAGAAACGAACGTAGTCTTTATTGTTAAAATTTAGTTAATTTATACTAATAATACTGTATAATTTATAATAGCGTTTAGGTAATATAATATGCTTAATATTAAGAGCTCTACTTTGTCGTTCTCTTCAATAATAAAGTCCTCTTCATTTGTAAATCAAATGAAAAAGAAACATTTGAAGAAGTACTTAATAAGTAAGAGCAAACGAAAATGAATTATATTTTGAGAAAACTTGAAGTAGTCTCCGTTGCTAAAATTCGATTCATAATTTATACTAGCAAGAAACAGTGTATTTATAATAAAATACAACTTTTGTAATATACGTAAGAAGTAAGAGCGTATGAGTTTGTCGTTATCTTTTTTATCCAGATACTTTGAAGCTGGTCTAATTGACTACAATAATAGAAGAATTGGTCGAAATCTAATAGAATAGATCACATTCTAATTATTTTAGCCAATGGAGGTAAAGAATTCGTTGCCTACACAAATACTTCAACAGGCTTAAGAATGCAATCTTCTTAAATGTAACTAAATTGAAATTATAAATACATGGGGAAGGCCTGATGCCTTGGTTATAAAACATTCCAGTATACAATAACTAAAGTAATAATGAAGTTATAAAACAGTTCAGAATCGTGGATGTAAAATGTGTATTCTTGGATTAAAAAGTGAAAGTGGTTTTTCAAGCAAATTATTAAATGATTTATTCATAATTGATTTTATTTTAAACTAAAAATATATTTCCACTTATAATATAATTATTATATTAATAAGTTTACTATCTTAATAAGTAACTTATGTGAATAATATAAAACACCTGATGGAAATAAATTATTTGAACACTTTAGGATAGCGTCGGTTAACTTAATAGTCTTAAGTTAATAACAAAAAGCAACACAGAGGAAAAATCGACGCAATATCCATTGTACAAACGCTCTCCCTTCAATATAAACCAAAATATTGCATCTATCTATAAAAAAAATAAAGTTCGGGTGTTATTTGTCAAAGAACATCAGCTTAAAATGTCTAATAACTCAAAATCTTGTAATAAATTTTAATCGAAGTTGAAAATGTATTTGAAAACTCAAAGTCTTAAAATTTTAGTTCAAGAGTATTTGGAAAACATTAAAATAAGTTAGGCATGCATTAAAAAAAAAAAAAAAAATTTTCTAACGAGTTCTTCAAAGAAATGTGTTTTTCTTTAATTTAGGGAAAAACATATAAAAGAAATTGTTTTGGAGTTCGTGGGGTTTACAAAATTATGTGACAAAAAACAAAATACAACATTTTTTTTTTTTTTTTTTTTTTTTTTTTTTTCAATCACAAACCTTTCACTATTATCTACAACCAATATTTGGTAATATAAAAAAGTACTTGGATATTTATAAAATTAATAGGCATTTTCCTTTATTCAATTTATAAAACTAAGTATAAATTGTTTTAACTTATTTTAATTGAGTCTACATTTTGTAAAATAGCGTAACTTAAATAGTAACAGACAATGATGATAGTAATTTGATTAATTTGATAATTACTAAACCGTGATGTATAACTCAACAAATCAAATAGTCTTCTAAGAAAACTTACAGTGCCACCTTATCAGTCCAATCTCGAAAGTTTCTTTTGAGAAGTTACACATTCTTTCGTTGTCGACTTTCAGTTCGCATTGAGATGTTTCGATTTTTGAAACAATTATTTGTCAGATTAATTGTAATTATAAGAAAATATACAGAGTGGAATAAATTGCAACCTAAAAGTAATACATATAAATATTATGTAATTTTTTGAACGTCATTATTTAATTTTTTAATAGTAATTTAATTTAATTACTATTCATTTCTTTATCAACATAATTTATATATTACTTTTTTTTTTAAATTGGTAAAACTGAGTTAAAAACTTGAACTTTTTTTTTCAGGCACCTCCACAGAAAACAAAATTTAGACTAACACAAATTATTCATTACAGTTTCCAAAGAATTCCCCTCAGGGATTTTCGGACAAAAAGTGAAAAAGGAAAAAAATATTGGTTACGGTTTTTTAACTCAAATTCTTAGAAAATTTCCGAACTCACATCCGCGAAATATTGGCGAAAAGTGAAGATACCTGAATAAAACTAAACTATGAACCCACATTTACCATGAATAGCAGTTAGCAAGTATTATAAAATAAGAAAATAATCCTTTTATATCCCCACATAGACAAATTGGCAAGCGCGTATGGTCTGTAAATCAACATGTTCTAAATCTACTTTTGTTTGCTCAACATAAAAAATTTATTTTCCACGAAGAGTCTATGTTTGTAAATTTTTAAAAGAAAATATATACAAACGAAAAGTAGATTTTTGCTTAGATGTTGGTTCCAAAATTATTAATTATTCCAAAAACAAAAAATTGGGAATTATATTCATTATTATAATTATATAAAATTATTAATAATTATATATAATAATATTAATTATTATATATAATAATAATTATTATATATTATACATTTATATAATTATTAGTTAAACTAATTTTGTCAGTAGTTAGATAGATTTGGACTGTTAAAAAAATTAATCTCTGAAAATGTTAATTTTTTTAAATATTTACGTGCTTTCTTGAACAATTTTTAATTAATAAGTATAGTAAAATAACTAATTCAATATTAAACACCCTATTCTCTTTAGTGTTTTACTCACTTTGTCATTAATGAATTTCTATAGACGTAGTACCAGTACTTTAGGATATTTAAAGTACAAGATATGTACAAGATACAGACATTATGGTATTATACAGTATTATAATGTATACATTTTTTTAAAGTTGAGGTGAGTTACATTTATTCAGCTGCATTAATAACATAATTAATTAATTAATGTAATACAATTGTACCTTCACAACACAAAAAAATAGATGAGATTTAACAACTATTATACTTTAAATATACCAGGATAAGACACATTGTATCTCTTTGTTACATTCGAATTACAAATGGCTATAATGTAGATTCTTATAAAGTAGACTATATGCCATCCCTTCACATATATACTAATATATATATACATATATACTAACATATACATATGTATGAATATGTAAATTGAAAACCGATGGGAAGCACAATAAGTATTTTATTATTTGAAGTTAATCGTCTTCAGTTAATAAAAAGATGGAAAAGAACAGAATGATGGCAACAGGTGATCATGTTGGTAAATATCTAAATAAACTGTATTACGGTATACAATATTAAGGACTGATCACACAAAGCACAATCTATTGAATATATGTTTAATTGTGATCTTAAATATTGAAGCTATAAAACATTTTAAAGTACTATATTTAATAAACGTAATTTCAGCAGATGTTATTTTCAACATCGTTTAGAAAATGTTGAATTTATTATGTTTTATAAAACGTAACATATAATAAATCTTTATTTACATAAACCTTGTTTTGTACAATGTGTAAAATAAGTTTTAAAATGATGAGTTTATCAACAACGTGTAATAAAAGTAGTAAAGTCCAGGTTTGAGAAAAAATTCTAAAGATATCTTTCTACAAGTTAAGTCTGAAATAATTCATATAATATATAACTGTTCTATGTAAACTTTATGAATCTCGTTCTTTCAACTTTAAGGTAGTTGTACTGTTAAAAATATTTTTTCACATCAAGCTCGCTGTAGGTTAAATTATTTCTTTGTTAAATAAATCGAAAACTCTAAGTAATCACGTTAAAACAATCGTTTAAAATGAATAGAACGTTGTTTTCTATGTGTAAATATAGAAGTTATCATTTATACTGTATATATTACAACAGATAAGCTGAGAGAAAGGGATGAAAACAATAACATTTGTTTCGGCGGTAGAAGTCAGTCATTATTGCCCAATAAGAATGTTTTTTATATAGAATATCGACAGTCCTTTCCACATTATCGATACAAAATTGCTTCAACATTATAATTTTTAAAGATCATAACTATCTTATGTCATCAAAATATACATTCAAATATTTAAAGATATAAAACTATATAATAGTTATTACAATTGTTGTGAGTTACTTATCGGTCCTGTAATTGTGTTTATAATTAATCACAATAATTATTATTGAGAATTTCATCACATTGTTCAATGAAAATTATAAGCAGTTAAGAATTGCATGCTTAATGATTAAGTTTATAAGTCAGTTGTTAATCCTGCCTTTAGTTTTAAACCACATACGCCATGGGGGATAAAGATGCCTTATAGTAATCCATAAATCTTAATCAATTGTTGTCATATAAATCTATGGAGTGTGATGCCTTATCATCCTTAAAAGGTTAGAAGTTAAAATCTATATTTTAACTTTATTATTATTATTTTAATTTAATACAAATCCTAACACCTGTTTCATTAGCAATATATGTATGTAAGTGATATTAAGTGTGGTCATACAGGAAAACATTAAACGATTTTATTGTATATATATCAACTAAAGCGTATTTATTTTAAAAATGCATAAAATAAAACACTTATTAGGTTATTAATTTTTTCTGTAATAAAGTATTAATTTTAAATTTCAGTTAAAATAAAACGGACATTAAGTAAACAAAAGTTGAATGATTCTTAAACTCTAATTAATTGTAGTTGTAAACGTAAAATTGTAGTTTTTTCAACAGGTGTAAATGAATGTCTCATGAGGCATACTTAATCTATTTGGATTTGACATTTGGGCCCTAAGAGGAAGGTATCACAAGGGTACTTATCACAGTATCAAACGTTTAAGCAAAAATAAAAACAAATCTAAATTTTTCGGTGTTTCGTATTTTCAAATATATGTTACATTTTATGATCAGTAATTTAATTTAAACATAAATAGAAGTCGAGCTTTGTTTATCGTTTACGTAAAATTGCTATACTTTTCTCAATATTACATTTAAAAGAAATATTTATTAAAATAAAACTAATTATTTGCAACTTATAAAAATCATATTAAAGTGGATTCAATAATGCAAATCCCATTCGCTGCCAACATATAACAAACTCAATAATTTTTATCAGATATAGGTTTACAAACTAAAGTAATAATTATTTAAAATATGTTCAATATATTACAATTATATTACAATAATAACCATGAAGAACGTGCTTGATTTTACAACTTAAATTATTTCAGTATCACAACTGATATTGTGTAATTATACAATATTACGTAAGAAATTTGAATTATTATTCAAGTTAAAACCTAGCCACAGATAGGTATATCTGAAATAACACACGTTTACAACTTTTTGTGCAAAGTAGGGAGGGAGTGCGTGTCTCCCATCTACTACGTGACGTGGTTTTAAACTCTTGTTTTCAATTGTTTCTAGACTTTTGATGTATACTTGTTTACCCTTGATTTTTAACAGATAAAGAACTTCCCTAAAAGATAAATATTGAATTTTAATAATTGAAGCAACACACGCATTATAAGCAAACGTTGTTGCAGTAAATAATACACCCACTTAGTTTTATCTAATTTTTTTTTTTAGAAAACAAGTAAAATTATTTTAATATTTCACTATATATGTAATATTTGTATTGGATAAACATAATATGATAATAATAAGAATATGTATAAACGTCCAGACAAAACACTCCATTAGTTAGGTTTTTACAACAACGAGTTTCGGAATTAACTAAATATTTGTAGCAGTCGGCACTAAAAAATAGAGGTTTTGATACGCGTAACGTTAAAATGGGAGGTGATATAAGTAGTTAAATAATAATTAAATCTCTGTTCCAACATTTACTGAAACAAGAAATACAAAGATACTCTTAGTTGTTACTACACTTCAGCTAGAAGCTGTTGTCAAGAATGCTGCTATTAAGCTCCTAAATTCACTTTTGGGCAGACATATCACTTATCTTGCCTACATTACCTTACAATTCGATTCATCTTGAGCCAATCTTCTACGTTATGAGTCAGGATGATTTGAAACTCGGCCAATTTATTAAAGTTACAAAAAATTTCTTTTACCATACTATTAAAAAAAAATTCACTTGCAAGGCATCAACAACGACAAATGGCACGTAAGGGTGTACCAAATTCCATCCTTGTCATGTTGTCTGTTGTCTTTCAAATTTATGTAGAATAATACTCTGTTTAATAATTTGTAAAAAATAATTACAAAACAAATCAATAACTACTGTTAACAGTTATCAATGGTTAAAGAATTGTTTAAGAGCTTATGTTTTCCCGTGAGAATGGTACAATAAGTTACTAATGTTGAAAACAATGGCCTATAGAGTATTTCATAAACATATACAACTTGTGTCATTTCCACAAGAGTGAAAATATGTTGCGGTATTAATCAAGTGTTGGAGTGACGTCACTTTTAGTTGTCACTTCATCTTTAGAAACTTATTAGTTTACTTTAACTTTTAGGCTTTATCTTTGCTGCTCTTAGAGTTATGTGATTAGCTATTACTTCAGCTTTAACTTTTTATAGTTTTTAACTTTTCGAGTGTGGAAGTTGAACTGTTTATCATAACGTTTCATTTAACAAATTGATATTCTTCAATTATTCTTTTTCAGTCGTTCTCATACCATTTAAACAAAAGTCGTGCGTAGATCTGAGCATGTATGTGAGGATTAATGGGTTGGTATTAAAGTGCAAGAGATTGCAATTTCTGATTAATATTAACATTATTCAATAACATCCTGTTAGAAAAAATAAATTCAAACTTTAGATTTTTTTCTATCAGTATTTGACTATCGGTCCCAAATTGTTTCTTTTTCATAAATTTCGTATATTTCACTAAATTTGTTGAAAATTTGAATTTCACAATGACATATAACCTGTAGTAAAAAATTGATAATTAAAATATCTACGTAAGTACACTTAATGTTTATTTTTGTTGTTGTTATACTTATAAAAAAATTGCATATAAGAGCTCATATTTTATGCTCAAACAATCTTTTAATCTTAACCATATTTGTCCAAAAAATCATTAGTTTTAGGAGAAACCATAGATTTGTATTTATATAAAGTGCAATTTGTTCTTTAAAAATGGCTCGTAACTACATCGACAAGCGATATCCTTCTTTGAAACTGTTTACCTCTATTTATATTGTTTATTTGGAGACTTACAAAATGTATATACATATAAACTAATATTATTAACCCTCTTATCGTGTGAAGCCTTATATCTTATAATCTGGTATCTTGTTGGAAACTAAAGCTAAAATTAGTGGGAAAGGAATTATCTGTTCCTGCGACTTCTGGTTTTCCTCATCACGTATGAATACACTTAGTTATTTTGACTATTCAGGATTGTTTGATCCTTAAGTTCATTTCTTAAGTTAACAATTGAAGTTTTAGTTTCCAACATAGCCAGGAAACCGCTATGTGGGTTCTTTCTCGCGATTTTTATGTTCTACGTTTCACTTGATAACAACATTTGATTAATACCCTCGAACAATTTGTGTTACTTTTTATATAATAACGTACATAAGGCAAGTGTTTGATTGATTTCAATACACTGCACAGTCCTATAGTGTCCATTATTATTTTTAAAAAAGTATACTTTTATCTCAAGTTCTTTAGAGACATGTTTATTACTTTACAAACCAAAGTCAAAATTCACTTGAAGCGTAAAACACTTGCCGAAAGTTAATCATCAAATGAAAGATAACACTTAATTTACCCTAACAAACACTTTAATTCAAACAAGTGAACATTTCAATAACTAAGTCATCATCATCAGTTTAAATATGAGAAGCAAATGCTAGTTCATCATTTTGAAGTCAAGATCAAATTTTGTTTTTCATGGACAATTTAAAAAAAAATTTCATTTGGTACAGAAACTTTCTTTGATATCGACAACATTAAAATTAAAGTTACATTTTCATGTAATGAAGAAGACGATATATAAATTTTTATGATGTTAGTATTATGTATTTCATTGCTTTGATTAATAAATTTTACAAAAGTACATACATGTCTCTCCAATAGCATTTTAGGTATTCAGAATATTTATGGTAGCCTACTTTTGTTATGGAATTGAATGGACTTGATATGAATTGCATATCAATATTTGTACTGGCATAATTACTAGCATTAAAAGTGCAAAGTTAAATAAACAGAAATGATGGTCGTAGTTTTAAAATGGGCTCCGATGAAGTCAAATAAATGTATAAACGTGTTTTCAGAGAGTGGAGAAAACTTTCGCATATCCAAAAAAATACTCAAAGGATGGCAATAGATAAGTTTTATAAAACAATAAATAAGTTATGAATAGGTATTATACAACGCGTGTTTTCATGAAAATAATCTTTTCTGTTTTATTTTTTACAATTTCTGTGTATTCTTATTGGTGTTGGTATAATTGTATTATTATTATAATTATTTGTAATAGTATTTAGAATAACACAGGTCTTGAGATGTCAAATAACCCATTTCGTAATTATTACCATCAAATAGATAATGTTGAAAATTACAGATATCGGTATTGTAGTTTCACAGAAATATCCGTTATATGTGACATATTTTTAGGTTAAAACTGTTTTATGTGGTTAAAAAAAAATTATGTGAAATATGGGGAAGATAAAAGTCGTGTGGTAAAACTATCAACTACTATAAGATAATATGTCATTTGTTTGTATATATTAGGTATTTTTCGTTTATAAATTGTTGTTGCAAATTTTCTTGATTTCAAAACCCTTTTTCCCCATTAAACAAAGCAATTATATATTTCACTTAAAGCGCTTCCTATCCTTTCAAAGGTTTCTAAAACTAATTTTAATACTATCTTACTCGTAGAAATGCTCAAAGCTAAATTATTTATTCTACAACACTCCATGTTTCACAACCTAAAAGTAAAATTGGACCTAATCAATTGTATTTTTCATTTTTGTAAAACTTCAGAAATGAATAAGAATCATAACATGATTATACATAACTCATTTCCTGTAGACTTTGATTCTTTTCTCTTAATCAGAGAACGTATAACATACTAATAATATACCCTACGTTCACCTTTCCATCAGTTAACAGGTCACGTGTTCACTTATCTGAAGGGCAAAATGTTTTTCTTTAATCAACGTCTTTGGCAACATTTATCCACGCATGTTAGGGTGAAATATTGAGTAATGGTAAATAGAATTTGTTATCCAGTCATTGCTAAGATATAATAATAGAATATTAAACAACTGATAATGCGTCTAAAACAATGGTTCATACAAAAATGTTGTACATAATATGTTAAACACACGAATTTAAAATAAACTTATCCACGTCGGTAACAATTTTATAGTATGAAATGTACGAGTAACTTATACTGAAGTAATGTACGATAATGATCTGTTTAATTTATGAACGAACTGCTTGCAGTTTTGGCACTGAATTCACGATAGGTTTAAATATTATTAAGATAGAAAAGACATGTTAGGATTTTATGATTGAATAAACAAATACTGTGCGTGAGTAAATACGTACGCACAGTACGTAAATACGTCCCCACACAATGAGTATATTATGTGTTAAACTTGAATAACATATTTTTATATAATACAAATAATTTATTATTATTATTAATAAAGATTTTAGAAACTAGCAAAATATTGACAGATTGTGTGTTGAACGACAAATATTGAAGAAAATGTGTGTTAGAACTTCAACTTTAAGGACCTATATATTTATAGAGGCCTAATCTACAGAAATGTACGTCACCACTAAAAACAAGGAGTTCTGATACACACTTATTTGCTTTACACTTCGTTTAAATATAACATTCCTATAACTCATAACAGTTACCTTCAGAAAGATTTAAGTTTTTACATTTTTGTTTAATCAGAAATGTTAGTAGTTGGTGATTAAAAAATAAAAGACGTTTGGGAAACGTAATTAGTTGGAAACAAAGTTCTTCAAGAAAATAGAACTAAAAATAAAGTTATGTATACTACAATCATATTTCAGTATAACCAGACATATGACAGAAATATTTATATTACACATTTTATTTTATAAATTACCTTTGGCGAAGACAATTTTTTCTGTATGCCTAAAATCAAAACCCTTCCACTACACTACACGTTTCATAGAAACGAAACCAAAATATTTAACAATTTTTTATTTTAACGCAAATAAGTTTTTAACAGCAAGTATTGAAAATACAATAAAATTTCAAGTGAAAAATATACACCTAGATTGGGTATCGAACCCAAGCTTTACTCGCCAATGCTCTACCAACTTAGCTATCCTAGTCGCTTCCCAATATAGGGCGCAGACTTCTCCCTTGAATTTGCTTTATTGCTGCAATTTTTACCAAATTAATTACCTCGTATACGACATTGAAACTATTTTTTACTCATTTTGCAGCCCTTACGTATGTATTTATTAATTTTAATTGATTGATTTTAACGCTAATACGTTTTTTTACCAGCAATATTTTATTTCTTTTTTTCAACAATTAAACAATTGGTACCTAAAAAGACACAGTTGCATCCATTTTATTATGTTAAATAAATTTTAAATGTACATATTTTTTAAACAGATTTTATCAACAATTTTAACCAAAGCAACACCGGCATGGTATAAAATATAGATAAGGGGCAGAAGAGCTTAAATCAAGTTTAGGCTTTTACTACTGAATTTAACAGATAAGCATGTGAAATGCAAGCTGTCATTTGAATGTTTTATATTATTAGTATAGGCCAATCACAATTCATTTTAAATATGAAAGGAATTGTTTCGGTAACAAATTCATAAACTCCATTGCTTAAAAAAAAATATGAATGTGAAGTAAAAAAGAAACCTATTGTAATCAAATGGAATAGTTTATATTTTAATACTTTGTTTAAATTTTAATAAACAAACTTATTTCATTTTATCAGCTTATTGAACTACTTGGTCCAATCATACACAAAAAATAATAATAAATACATTTTGAAGCATAAATATACTATAGAGGTACAAATATACTGTATTCTATATAAATGTGTAGCACTAATTATAGTTTCAACAAAAACACGACAGATATCGTATTACAAACGATCAAAGTTTTAGTAGGGCCAGGTTCTTCCTCCACATTCCATGTTTTAGACCCAGAGTGAGAAAATACATAAAGTCATTGTTATGCTATTATAGGTTACAAACATCTTCACTTGATTTACTTCAATATTTTCAACAGAGCTTAATTTATTTCTTTACAAATAATATACTTTTTTATTCCATAAGTGCAAGTTTTGCAGATGAATATGGTTCAAAGTTAAACTGGAGTTTGTAGAAAAGATTGTAGTCAAACAAAAGACACAATACATTAATACATTAAAGGTGGAAAACTAGTACAAAACTATTTTTCAACTTACACAAAATTACAAAGTTTTATTTAACAAACACACTTAAATAATAATAATAAATAATTAGTATTTAATTATAAAAATTAAAGTCGCTGAATTTAGGACAAAGTTTAAATATAAGGTGAGCTATCGAATTTGGCACATTTTAGAACTAATCAATATTATATTGATGGTTTGTTAAGCCTGTGTATAAAAAAAAAAAGAATATTTTACTGTACTTCCATATTGTACTGTAAACCATAATATTATTCTACACTATGTTTATTATATTGGGTTTTGAATACATGTCTTACAATTGAACAATACAAATTTGTCAATACTTATTTATTTATTGATTATTTTTAAATGTTCACATTTTCAATACACTCAATATTGGTTTATTATATATATGTTTTTTACAGGTTAACTCATGACCTTCTTTTATTAGTGAATAATAATTTTGTTTGGTTATTGGTTTGTCTTGGTGATGAGGTAATGTCAGAATGGGAATTCTTATTTATCAGAAAGCATTTCATCTTTCCAATCGACTATGCTCTTTCGGTTTTATAGCAAGTACCTTCCATTTTCAGGTAAAATCCCACTTTTAGAAAATTATGTGGATCCCTTCGACCTCTATAAATTATTTATACCCAATTTAACCAAAATCGCCCCATTCCTTCGCTCGGAAGGCGATTATACAAACAAACAACTATGAAATAACATTTCCTCGGAAATAAAAGGAAAAAAATTGGATATATTTAATAAATGTTTAAAAAGATAATGGAAAGGAGAAACAGAAAATATAAAAATTGATTTAACATTAGGATACTTTATTTTTTATCATTATGTTCACACTCCCTTTTACCTAACGCCGAAAAAGTACAAAAAAAGTGGGCGAGATGAAGTGTTCGATTTGGAATTAAAAACCCTTGTAATGAGGTAAATTTAGAACATTATATTTATCTAATTTAGGATTTACCGGGTGGTTAAATAACTATTTAAAGCCAACTAGTCAGTGGTCAGACACTTTGCGATGGACTTCGGTGGTGAAAGTTTACATTGCAAGATTCACATATACTGTTTTAGTTGATTTTTACAAAAGTCTAAAAAACGAGATTCTAAGTTGATATACAACTTGAAAATTAATTTTGAAACAATTATTAATACCTGATTTTAGGTATGAATTGAAACAGATTTAAAAAAATAAATGATTAAGATTTCCCAATAATTTCTTAATATTTTAGTTAAATTTTGTTACATAATTACTTTTTAGGAATACGTGGTTACCGGAGTACGATTTCAGGTAACGGAATAGCGCTTTACAAATTCCATTTAATTAGGAAAATTTGCAATATGGCAGAAGTCCCTCGAGACACCATCTATGAGATAAAGGCTGGAAATTCATTATTTCGACACACCTTATTCAGCATATTTATTGTGCTTTTAAAACTACTAGAGTGTAAAAGTAATTACATGTGTGGCAACTCTCCAACATACGAGTAAATTAAAATAATACTTCTTTCTGTGAAATACTATAACTCATGTTTTCCATATCAATGTCATTACTCACATCTCCAGTAAAGGAAATCATGTATTCCTCAATACAAATAACAGGTTTAATTAGGGTTGCTTCATCGGTTATTAAAAAAACAAAATTGTTCATAGATTCTTTTTCGATTTTTTTTATTTATGTTATATTTTAGGATTGAACTCTCTTCGCTTATTTGGCAATCTCTACTTAAAGGCTTAGTAGATATATCTTGCATTAATAAAAATAAAATTTTCCCAGCAATAAACTGAATTTAAAACGTCCAAAAAGACAGAAATTTAGAAACATTTATCTAAGGTGAAAATTTAACGTATTTAAATAGAGTAGGAGTTTTCCATTTTTAAATTGTAGCAAGTAAATTATTTTAAACGTTTGATGTTCGAATTGATTGACGTGGATCGTGTTTCATTTGCTTATAATTATAATATACGTTAAATGACGAGTTCCACACATGTTGTAAAACAAATATTTGATCATATAATAAATTGTTATTTTGAACGCAACTAATTAAAAAAACTATAGCTTAGTAAGAATAAATTCCCCCAAAATAGAACATTACCAAATCTGTAAAATGTACTGTTTTTTAACCGCTAAGTTTTTTTTAGTTCTTGAGTCATAACGTACAACTAGAACAAAAATGAATACAAAGTTATTGATACTATTATTTTATTAAATCGTTATGATTCTGTTCCTTAATAAGGCGAGTGAGAACATAGTCAGTTTATTAGGCAAAATAATACAAAGACAGATGTTTTTAGAAACCTCTTGTGTACTAAGATACATTTTTCAGTTTAAATAAATATATGTGAAGATTTATTTTTTAAGACCAAGTCTGTGTTTCTGTTATTCTTTTTTCAGGTGATTATTGTAAAGTAGTAACTAATGTAATGCCCTTAAAATAACTGTATTTAATGGTATCACTAGGAAACAAAATGCATGGACTTTACTCAGAGTTATAGAATTGAGTCATTACTGAATGCTACACCCCGTCCAGTGTGCGTGATTATACGCCGCGCGCCGTCCCGCCTTGCCTTGTTGCAAAGCGTAAAGTCTACACATTAGACAGATTTACAAAGGAAATGTTATATAAGGTTCCAACTCCATTAGAATTGATTGATATTTGTGGTAATGATTACTAGTAACAAGTATGCTATTCATAAGCACTTTTATGGGCAACTCATTTCAAATCTGTATAAAATGAGGTTTATCAAGTTCATTTATACGTGATGGAAACAAATAATATATTTACTAATTAATTATCATTTAAAATTTCAAGCAAACTAAAATTAAAGAAAATGATAAACTATTTAACAGCGTCCATATAGTCCAATGTACCTTCCCAACCAGAAGTATGTTTATAATGCACATACTTTTGTTTACACTTTCAATCATGTTCTTCTTAAGTATAAAAGAATGTGATAGCCATAGAAATTTACTTTATTTACTTTACTGTTATATCTGTGACACTCATACAAAAAAATTAACACTCTATAATATTCGCTTCGCACGTGTCTGTGTCAGCCCGGGGGGGGGGGTTGAATATATTTTTCAATATCACTTATTACTTCTTATTTATTTAAATCTCACAATATAATTATCATTACAAATGAATGGTATGCATTTTAAGAATCCATATTATGTGTTTTTTTACAATTAATTATCTATTGTTGTTGGAGCTATTTGTTATATTGGTAGGTCAATTCTTATTGTTGTACGGTATTTGTTTTTCCTATCTCTTGTTACCACTATAAAAACTACAGATTATTATTGTACCTACAATATTGTAATATATCATTACTGTTACATCCTTCATTAGTTGAGTGTTACTGGAGATTACACAGTGTACTTCATACTAACCGTTATGTTCTGTATAAATATACAAATAGATAAATGTAATGATAATGTAGTACTGTTTTTATTATCATAGTCATGACTAAATCATAATTGTTAATCACTAAATGTATTCTTGCATGTTATTGTTTGATCAGGTTGTTAACAATGATAGATTTCAATGGCATAGCAGAGAATTATAATCCAATATATCGATTTGTATGTAGGGCTCATGGGTTATTAAATACGGTAATAACAATGGAAATGTTCTAGGCTAACTTGTCATAAAAATACGAATTTCAATAAAGATAAAATATTAGAAAGTGACATTTAATTAAAGGGGGAAGAATATGAAATATTTGTTAATCATAAATATTCCTAATACAGATAGTTCGAACTTTGTTGCTATTTTATTGAATATATCACTTGTTTTATGATGTTTGATTGTGTTCCTTTTCATTAATATTTGTTTGAAATCACAGTCTCAGTCAATCAAATTCAAGTTGCCCTGAACTACAAATAACTTTCTCTCAACAAACTATACTCTACTGTATACCGAGAAATATTGTAAATAATTATGTCGTGTTTATGTGAAATAGAATGTTCAAGTTTAGTAATAATCAATGTTTTACTAAAATAACCAAGATGTTCACTGTTGCGGTGTGGTTGACGTTTATGCTATTTTCAAAGATTTATGAACAATAACATTAGAGCACACTAATATTTCTTTACTTACATGTCGTTAAACAGAACCAGAGTTAATTACATAGAACTAATCTACCTTAGGTTATGATTACACAGCTGGTTTACATTTTAACGATTTCTAACTATATTCATCATATCTAGCTTTTAACTTGAACGTGAATTTGTCAGTTAGTAAGAATTACCATATTTCTCCAACACGTCTACAAATCTGTTTTAGCACATTATAAGACGTTACGCACGTATTAAATAGTGATGACATAAGTGAAAAAATAATCTCATTAAATTTTAGAAAACTAGACTTAAGTAAATAAATAAAGTAAACTTGTATTTCAGATCAAGTTAATTGTCTAGAATCTAGAGCATTTCACCTTTTTTGTAATAGATAAACTATACATGCATTTGAAAAGAAATAAGAACAAATATATGTAGATTTTATTAAAACTAATTGATGGAAAAAGCTCAGTACGATTTTGTTATTTTATTAATACAAATTTACACACACATTATCGAAATAAACCATTCAGATATTTAATATTATTGAAAGTTAATATGTCTTTTTTACAATTATTTCAAATTTGGTAAAAAAACAAAACAGATTTAATATATTTAGGTGTCATGTCTATTGTGAGATCACGTATTGCTTAGTGTAAGCAGATATCAGAAAAACTGAAGACATTAATTACTTGGTTTGTACAAATTTTAACATTTATTATATTAAATGTAGAAATAAGAACAAACTACACGTACTTATAATTTATTTTACTGTTACAGTTTTGTAACAATTTTTTAATGGTGTAATAAAGAAGTAAAATGTGTAATAAAAATAACCACAAAATATAATTATTTCTTGTTTCGTTACTGTTTATGTTTACGTTAATTGAACCGTGTAACCACATAGGTTGACGTTTCGTAGAATGTATTTGTATGTTAAACAATTTTCAGTACGTTTCAAACGCCTTCTAAATATATCTGGAACAAATAATGAATTTTAGAATCAACGTAAAATCATAATTTTTGTGATTGATTATTTATAGAGTGCTAGTACTTAATTGTAATATGTTTATATAAAAGAGACAAAGTTAACATTAAGTTAGTTGAAACTGAACTGGCATAACAAGACACACTAGTTATTTTAAATACATTATCTGATGATCCATTTGTAATACAGACTTACGTGTAAACCGTTAAAAGTAGCGCGGGCTTGATCCCAGTCACTGTCTCTGGTTGTATCAATGTCTTGTGTTTTACTTTCTTGTTCATTAGTATAATTGGGTAAAAACAAGAGTTATGGAAAACAAAACAAAATTTATTTATGTGTTTCGATATATAAGTGAGTTAACATTTCTTAGGTTTTACTTAACACAATATTTTGTTCTAGCGTTTTGTAGGAACACACTATTCTCTAACCTTAGCTTTGTGGTCTGTAATTGGTCAATTACTCTACTCCCTACAGTCATCGTCACATAGCAACCCTATATGGAACCAAGTATACACGTGGCCTACAAGTTAACATTAAGGGGTCGTTATATAAAAGTACAATTTACAGCAAACTGAGTCGTTATTTTAATTTATATAGTACTTTGTACAGAAATCCTGGTTTAATTTACACTAATATTAAAGCGGGCTGATGTCAAAACGTTATTACAAATTTTCATCTTTAAATAAATAAATATATAATGAATACAATGTAACTGCCAAGTTATCCATACCTCTGTCTGTCTGCACGAGAGTTGAGTGAATCAGACAACCTGTGCGCAATCTATAGCGACTCAACCAAATGAGCTACAGCCTTCTTTTAAAATTAAACCCCGCTATTTCGACCCTTGACAATTCAGTAAAAATGTTTTTAAATCTCCAAAATGCTTTAAAAGTGCTTTTTGGGAGTGGGAGTCGTTTTTGGAAACTCTTCAAATGTAAAGGTTGATCGAGCGATACCACATTTTACAAGTCTCTCTTCACTGATCATTTTGGAAAAATGTTTTAACTTATTTCACTGCGTATGCACGGGTGTTCCAAAACGTCAAAAAAGTAGTGTTCCACAGTTAGTTTTATTGTTACCACATAAAATACCCTACATAAACCAAATTTTAATCTTAGATTTATAAGAAAATAACATTTCCAAAAATGTGCCTAAGTTACCAATTACTATAGAATTTTCAATCCCATTAATCTCGGACAAATTCTCACTTATAACTTGGATACTATTACATTGTTCCCGATAAATATTATATTCAACTATTTTGAAGCATAGTTTAACAGTCACGTTCCAGATTATTCTTTTACTTATATCAGTGCACAGACAGTCTCTATTCCCGTGGTGGAAGTGCTTTTAGTTGTGTATCGTTCAAATAAATACCCTACGGTTTATTTAAATATGCAATTCTTTGCATATAAGACAATGGAGTGTAGTGCATTGTCGCTCGTTTTGTTCAAAGTTTTCAGTAGTTTAAAATTTAAGTAAAGTGAAAATTCATACGATTTATATAGCCACTCTTCATAACATGTTGTAGTTTACTAATGTATATTGTAAGAATTTGTAGGTTTATTAGCCTGAAGTTTTGGTGGTTTTTTCAACAATAGTTTTATTTAAAAAGTTGAAAATGAGACCTCATTTTTCGGCTTATATGCATCTATAAAAAAAGAAAGAATTATATCAAAAGAACTGTAATAAATAACGAAGAGTCTCTTTCAGTATTCGTAGAGTTTTTTAAGTTTACGCTATTGTTGAAACAAGTGTGGATTTATTATTTTTTAATATATTAAATATTAAAACAAACTTAAATACTTCAGAGAGATTTTTACTCACCATAAACCTCTGGTTACAGTAAGTGTATTTTGATATGTTACATTTAAATCTTTTTGATTTTGGTTACATTCAATGCCGATTTTTAAGATTTCAGTAGTAATTGATTATTTATTTTGTTTCTAACGGGTAAGTATCTGAAAAGCTTTTCAAATTTAATTTATTCTCATAAAAATTTGCCGAAATATAGTATATTGTATGAAAACCGTTTAGGTTATGCTGTGTGTGTGGAGGAAGTGGTGTTTATAAGGAAGTACAGTAGTTTAATAGTTTATGCCTACATTGTTCATTCTTTCACAGTTATCTCATAAATTGTTATATTTATGTGCTTTTCGTTTTTCGTGATATACGATTACAAAAAAAGTGATATTGTTAAGCTGTTTTGAGTTGTCTTACATGTCATTGTTAGTACATTAGCACGCTAACAGCAACAAAGTTTACCATAATAATATGTAGTCAGAAGGACTCTTGTTTATGCTTATAAAAACCAAGTGTTATTAAAAAAAAAAAAAAAACAGAACAGTGGAAATGTAATAACCGTTTTAAAAAAGTTCACCTTTGCTAAAACTCAACTTCGTCAAATTTTAAGATTTTCATTTTAACATGTAATCATATCGGTACTACTAATTAATTATAAAACAATTTTTTTTAATAACAATTGTTATTTGGACAGTAACAACTCATTCAAGACTAGGTCATGTATAGAAAAATAGCGTTTTATACAAAGTTGTGTTTATTTAAGAAGGTTTATTACCATATTATGTCGATTATCTAACACCATACGTTATTAACTTATTATAGAAGAAATATACCTCGACTACAGGTCAAATCGTGTTAGAACTATTAGTTCTACCATTACCAAATATTTACCATTTATATTTTTGAATTTTAAATGATTAAAACTTTCAATCATATTAAAAGTTAATATAATTTACAAATAAATTATCTGGTGTATTTTTTATTTAACCCTAAATAAGACAGTATATAAAATCTCAAGAGGCGCAGAGTTTGTAAAGTAAAGAAGCTATATTACGATGTAAACTTCCTGTTATTTTGTGGAGGTAAATTACCGTCACCATTCACTTTATCCGACATTATCAACGTATCTTGCATTAAGTATACATGTCTTTTTTTCTTTTTTTTAAAAACTTTTTATGAGTATTTTGATGAAGGTTTTAATATAAACTTTTATCTTGGCAAAACAGATTGTTCTGATGTTAAAACATAAGTAAACACAGTCTACGTTTTCGGTTTTACGATATTACAGGTACTCTTTCTAACATACAAATTTATTAGTAGTTGACTCACAAAATATTGTTCATTGCTCTTTTATTATATCGGTATAATGATATTAGTTTGTTATTTGGTAATGATTATTTTCGTATTTTCTATATACAGGAACTTTCAAAAGTAAGTTAAATCTCTTATTGTTTTTAGTTTTTATTTTTAACATAGAACAAAATAAATTACATAAATTCCTTTGGAATTAAACAGAATTAAATGTTTTAAACTTACAATTAAACTAAATTCTCATTTGTTAGAATTATGAAGACAGGTGTTTGAAGTGGCCGACATTCTCTTTCTGGAGAAACAATAGTCTTTCCTTTTGATGCTACATTCTCCTTACTGTTATTTGACAATTTTGTTTTTCAGATAATACATCAGAAAAAGATGTTTCCAACGGACCAGGTGATTTCAAACTAACTAACAAGCTTTTTATACGTGATTAGATTGTACAGTCCATACCTCAAATCGTCGCGAGTAAGAAACTCTCTGGCTTTCTCCCTATAAATTCATAATAACACTGAATAATTGCAATCCGTGTTTGAAAAGGTAAAGTGATGATACAATGAACAAAAATAAAATACAATTAATTAATTGTAAACGGTTTTATATTAATCTGTTTAAAATTACTGAACAATAAGAAAATTCGTTAAATTGACAATGTAAATAGCATTGAAAATAACTACTCTATCTCTGAATATATCCCATATTTTTTATCAGCATACAATAAAGAGTTTTCTCGGAGATTGGAGAACAAAAAATAACAAAACTGCAACCATTTATAGTTCTAACTTGCTTTTGAAAGACTAGGTTTATTCAAAGTACATAGGTTACACAAATTACATAAAAACAAAAGTTTTTAACTCAGTTGTTAGTTATTCACCATAAACTAAATTTAAAGAAATGTATAAAGAACCGTACGGCTAATAGTAGCAATGTTGTATCATTCTTCTTGTAATTCTCTTTTCCCCCATTATATATATATATATATATATATATATATATATATATATATATATATATATAGGAAACCATATTGTTTTACCTTTGGAAATAGATTTAATATTTTATATATTGGTAATGTATTTTATCAATTAGAGCCAGAGTATTTTATTGATAATTAAACCGTAGAACCGAGTACAGCTGGTAATTATTGTTACATATTATATTTAATTATTGAATCAAAATATATACTGTATACTACCTAATGAACTGATATCTTGGACTCTCTATTGATTTTTGACGTTTTGTTGAATATAAAGTAATTTTTACCAGTAGGTTGTTGTATTTGTTGATTTTAATTTTGAGTATACATTTCTTATATAAATGCATATACCTAATCTGTTTTGTAGTTAATGAATTAGGTTTTTTTGCTAATACAGTAACAAGTATGATTATAGCGGATGAATTTGATGCAGAATTACTTTACGTAAAATGTATTTAATATTTAGTGTCGGGAAAGGCGAATCTTTATAACTTGCAACTAAATAAATCAAAATACAGTAGCTTGTGTTCACTTGTTAACTTAAATACTTGTAGGTTGTGTTAAGTTTGACCATAATTAAATTTATACAAATTATATTACAAGAAATCTTTCAATTAATTTTAGAGTTAGAAATTATTTACTCACAACAATTCTATTGTAGGAGTAGAACAAAATGCTTTAATACAAATAAAAATTTCAATAGTAAATACAAATATTTAGTTCAGTTAGATATCGGATTCCCTGTCAAAATATAAGTATAGTTACCGAAGGGAAACAAGGATAAATACATAAGGAACCTTATGTTAATACAATTAATTATAACTTTCTTATGATAATAGTGTTTCGGATATCCACTTGTAACAGTTGTATAATGGTAATATTTAACTGCGTAGGTGTGGACAAACTTTTTGTAGTATTAAAAGCATTGTCTAAGAAAATACAAATTTAATTATGTATGCCTTAGGATCTGCTGGTAACAGAAACATTCAGGTCGAGCTCTAGTGGTAGAGATAAAGACGCTTAACTTCGTATTAGGTAAGCGCATCTTCTATGTAATGTTTTACAACTGTACTAAAAATATTACTTTACTTTATTTCGTATATTTTTCAAACGGCTGCCGTTTAAAAAATGTAACATAGAATGCCTAAAAACTGTTAACATTACAAACCATTTACAACATACAAAATATATCCCTCCATATGGTAATGACAGTGAAATACTGAGAAAAAAATTGGAATTTACTATCCATCCGTTATGAAATTTTTCCTGGAATTAGCGTTTTACTGCTTGAAAATGTTCATTATAAAACTTCTAAACATAAACACATTCTTCTTTAGTAAATTAAAAACGGTGTTAGTTCTGTGATTTTTATTCACTTATGCAATAATACAAAAAATTCAAATACAAATACAAAAAATGTAATTGTTAATCAGTTGTTTGTACTGATAGCCCATGTCCCAGTTAAATTATATAAATATTAAAATAAGTTTCCTTAATATTATTGCGATTTTTAATTTAGTTTAAAGTTTAAAAAATGTTTAATTATAATTCTATTACAATTCAATTATTTATTCTTAAGGTCTAAAAAAGATTTGAAGATTAAATTATCAGAATTTAAAAATGTTTGATTTTTATGTTCGTATAGGGCATTTAAACAGTTACCAAAAGATTAAATTTTTAGCTTTGTTGTTGTTAACTTATTTATCTCTGTCATACGAAATAAAAATGGTTTGGTTTGTCGTTATATAAGGAAAATACTTTTATGTTTTGTATAATGTTGGCAGTTTTCCATATATTCAACAAATATTTTAAACGGTTGCAATTCTATATAGGGTATTTAGTAGTTTTAATATTTATTTATTAATATGTTTGTACCAGATATGAATCCAATATCTTTTTACATTTATAAAGTTATATATATATTTTTTTGTTGCAGAAAAACAAAATGATGGTTAAACGGTAAACTAAGCGCTCTGCACCATATGTTTTTTCAATTCTGTTTTCTATTTTTAACAGTAGAACAACCCGCTGAAAGTTTCTCTAATCTTGGTGAAATACTCAGTATGTAGGGAATAGTATGTTCCTACATAATCCAAAAATAAAATACTGTGTAAACTAAAACCTGAGAAATGTAATAACTGATAAGAAATAACTTTTTTATTTCAACCCAGTTAGACTACGGAAGACAGAGGTGTAGCACAACACATGGGAAAACCCAGATACAGCAACCAGCTGCACCCTGAGTAACCTTTAATTGTTCACAAGTTCGTATTACCAATGACTACATAAATACTATAGTATTTATGTAGTCATTGGTATTACGAGTTAAATGTGCGTCTATAAAAGTGAACCAAAAGTAATGAACACTAAATGAAAGAAAAAACAATAATTTTATTTCAAATAAGACGTCATTTTAACTACTAGGTCATCAACATGTTGTTTATAGTTACATAAAATTATGAGTGTGTTATGTCAATATCGGTGTGTTACGGATGTTCGTTAAATGTGTTCTTACTCCTATTATAAAAACTTGCAGAGAATCTTACGAAACGTCTATCTTAGTTGTATGGTACATGTAATGTAAAAATAAACAGCAACGGAAACAAGAGATAATCCATTAATAAAATAAAAACTTTGTTATAATACTGCACAAGTACTTGTAGTTTGTGTTATTTCCACATTTAATATGATAAATTGTTTAAGTTGTAACAAACAATTTAATTAATATGTTCAGTTCATCTGATATCTGGTTACACTAAACAACACGTGAGCTCACAATAGAGGTAACACCTAACCTTTCTTAGTACCTTTTAAGTTAATTGTATTACATTAAAACCAAATACATACCTGTTACTCTGTTTGTGGTTACAAAATTCTTTCATATATCTAACAATTTTGTAGCAATATATTAATTTCTTTTTTGCATTTTAATATATTTCCCTAAAGGAAAATTTAAATAATTATAAAAAAGAGAGTGTAACTTTTAATAATATTAAATATCTGAAACTTCATTTGGTTATTTCTAGAAAATATGTATACATTTCATCTTAAAACTTAATGTTTCCTTCATTCAGCTATAAAAGAACAATCTTCATCCTTTTCTTATTCATTTGCACTTGCTTGTATAATTTATTTATTGAAAAATTAATTAGTGAAACGCTCTATACAATTAAATTTTCTGAGGTAAAAGTTTTCTTTATTTAATTACTTTAAAAGTGTAGTTTTCTAATAATACTCAAAATTAGTTGAATACATTATTTCACTTATATCATCACTTTTTAATGGGTTTGCAATGTCATATAATATGTGAAAATTACTTTGTATGCTTGTTAGAGGAATCTGTTAAAATGTATACACTTTATTTATTTTGAGATTTTATTTTTCACCAGCATCTTTCTATTGCGTTTTTATTCCATACGGTAATTTGTCTAATCGACACATTTTCTTTAAACTGAAACACATCCTGCCATCTAGTTAAATATCGGTTAATGTAAATCAGCTGTGTAATCATAACGTAAGCCAGATTAGTTCTACTTAATGATATCGGTTTCTGTATAACGACATTTAAGTAACGTAATATTATCGTTGCTAGAGTACTCTAATGTTATTGTTCATTAATCTTAAAATATTACTTTAAAAGCCAACCCCCACAGCAGCCTCGGTTCTCTTTAGTTAAATTAAATAATTTTGAAACAGTATGTCACCTCACAACTACCCTGATTAAAAAAATCTGTGTGAAGAGGGTCGATTACCGTCCGTTGCGACAAAAGTTTTTTCTTTAAGGCGTAGTAATGGTAGCAGGGCGATTATGTTGAATCTGACAGAGAGCCTCACAATAGTAATCGAACGAATTTCCAACTATCTGTTTCCAAAACGTAATATAAATATGTATTATTGAGAAATATTAGATACATATTTTTAGCACCTTTACCTAAATGTCACTTTTATAATGATTTGACTTCTGTTAAAGTTCTTATATTTGTTACAAGCTAGCCTAACGTCATAACCATTATTATTAGCGTATTTAAAAACCCTTCAAAGAGCTTAATTATATTGAAATACATTTCCCCACTGTATCATTGAAATGTATCACCAAGTAGAAGGATGGATGGTTCTAAAGTATTATTTATACAAATGTAGGAGGGAAGAAAATAGTTTTCATACAATTTCAAATTTAAAGTCATACGAAATCATATTTCTTTCGATTTTTTTAATCGAACTTTCATAATTTAATTCTGTATGTTTTTACAACAAGGGAATGATAACTGTTTGGATACACACACTAAGTCCATGATATGTTCAATGTATATTTAAATTGCAACTAAAGCAAACATATTTTCCCACTCTTTCTGGGAAATTTATTAAAAAGCGTATTCTTTAGAAAATTATAAAACTCTCAACATTTTTGGCAGCGTGTTTTACAGTGTATAAGACTCTTAATTATTTATTAATTGAGAATATTTGGTGAATGTTGTATTATTTCCAACTAAATTGAAGAAGAAAAAGTTCAATATTATCCTGTGAAATGCGTCCAAATCAGATATATATATAAATATATATATATATATATATATATATATATATATATATATATATATATATATATATATATTTATATATACTAATATATACAATCAAATGGCGAGGGGAGGCAGTAAATATTTTGTCTCAGAACCTACTAGCTTATCTTAACCGATTCTAATGTAAACACTATGTTACATACAATTTTCAAATTTATATTCTTTATGTAATGTTATCAATAATAAAGGTGTATTTTAAGCAACAAAAAACAACCTATCTTAAAAGTACAAATTCCAGGCTGTGGTATTTTTAATAAATATGTTAAATAGTGTCGTGTTACTGACAGTAACATTGCCAAGGAGAACCATAGTAATATAATCAAGGAGCGTCAGAAAATAGTATGCTAAGACCGTAGATTAAAGTTATAACTTTAATAAAACCGGTATGTATTGATTTGCCTCACCAAAGTAATTAAAACCAGACAAAGCAGACAGTCTGTAAAGTTAATGAAATTGTTATACCACTTAACTTTATGTTATACCACCAACATGTTCATTACTTTTATGGTAATAATACTCAAAACATTGTATATGTTCATCCAAAATGGTAGTCTTCTTTGTTCAACAATATTACAAATCAAAAATACACTGAACAGTCAATTAAATTGTGACACTTGGGAAGAACCGGGAAGAATTTCGGGACGAATTTCCACTGGTGAAAATAATTAAGAAAAACTAATATGAACATAGGCCCACAGTACTGCTGTGGTAAGGATAAACGCGCAAGGAATGCAGAGGATTAGCAAATATTTTAGTTGTAACTGAACATCTCACTACTATTCTAATTAATAACATTGACTCAATGGTTTGACACGATAAATACTCCGAAATGAGTTACAAAATAATGCTAATTTGAATGCTTTTCTTAAACAAGGTTTACACAACCATGGCCAATTTATGAATGAGATTATTTAATATTATTAAGTACACACTTTACATATAATATTTAAACATATTTTATTATTTTTTGATACTTCTTCAATAGTCAATGATGATATGATAAAAACGGAGGAAGTAATTATTCTTATATAAAAACAATAACAACTTATTGAAAATATTATAGTCAATCAAAATTTGTCTAGCATTAAGTATTTTTACTCTAATATTTAAAGCCTGTGTTACTTTACTTAGAAAATTTAATGTTAATTTAATATTAATAATTTAAATGAAGATGTCTGAATCATTAAAATACTTGTACAGAATATCTTTTTACTTACCGGTTCTGGTGAATGATGATTTCTTATAAATTAAAAAATGTTGCACAATCGGAGTTATCTGAATCGGTTAACTCAGAGTCGAACAAAGTATTTGAATTGCTTTCAGAAAGTGACCCGACTGTAACTATAATGTCTTATATTGTATTTTGGACTATGGCAACTTTCTCCCAATAATCAATTTTAATTTTTTCAATGTGTTTCATATATCCGCGCTAGTCTTCCGCATTTATCTAATCAAGAGCATTGTTTGTTTCTTCCTGAAGAGCTTGAAGAGACAATTCTTCTGTAACATTATTTTCGCGTATCAATCTTTTGAGTCAAGCTAACTCGATGGGATTTAGCTCACACATATAGGGTGGTAATCTTAATACGTTGTGACCGTTTTGTTATAAAATTAAGTCAATTTTATAAGAAATTTATTTTATGAGAAATGTGTCTACCATAAAACCCAAGTACTTCAGTCGTAGTGTGGACAGAAGATCAGTTTTCTGTAAGTTGATTGTGACACCTTAAGGTTCAAATATTTATATGTTCAATATGAAGATTCAAATAAATGTTTACTTCAAATTTGAATAATTTAATTTTGCAACGATTTATTGTTCTGTGTTTATGGAGTTTGTGATGGGAGGTTAAATTTTAATAATTATTATTATGTCCGAAAAGTAAGATTGATTTTAAAATTAAAACTTAACATATATAAAATATTGAAACCGAATCCCGTAACCTCAAACAATAAATTAAAAAAGCGAATAAGAAAACTGAGACATTCTGGTATATGTAGATCATTTTTCCTCTTTAAAATATATTAACAAACAAGGCCGAATACCTATGTTTGATATGTGTGCTACTATGTACTACAGAATTGGGTGAATATATTGTGACATCAAAAGGGAACTTTTCAGATACTATTTTTTCCTGGATGAAGTGTTATTTAAATTTACTGATTGAACAGGTTACCATTAATAATTCTTATTTATACTCTATTAGTTGAAATTAATATTTTTTAAACTTTAAATGAGGTTACATAATACATATTATATTTCATATTAATGTTTTTAAATTCAACCTTCTTGTAAATGGATTCCAACAACATCAATGTAATAAGCAGTTTAACACTGATTAGGGTTTAGCAACAAACACGAATTATTACGTAACTTGCATGAGTAATAAATAATAAAAATTACATCGTATATTTAAATCTAGATCTATTTATTTTCTAAAAGTTGTGATTATACACTACAAAGAGTTTGGATTTCTTTTTGAGTTATTTATAAACAGGTTAGTTTTATCTGCTGTAATTTATGCAGTATCTTAATTTCATAACTATCACATCTCATAACGTGATAGATTGATTTAAAACGTAGTGCGGCTTAACAGTCTTACCAATAAATAACTGATATACACTAAGAAGAATAGAACAATTAAAATGCCACAATTATATTATTTAAAATAATATACATATATTATTAATATTTTAAATCAGAAAATTGTCTATCAATACATTTTGTCTTCATCTGGCATTTTTCAATGTTTTATTATTTTTTTCCCCAAAAGAAACTTCCCAGTACTTTACAGTATAACAAACACACAGAACATAATTCACATAAAAAATACGCCTAAGTATCAGACGCGTTTCAACGACAAGGTCGTCCTCTTCAGTGATACACCAGCTACACCAACCAAACCACAACTCCAGTTGTGGTTGTGGTTTGGTTGGTGTAGCTGGTGTATCACTGAAGAGGACGACCTTGTCGTTGAAACGCGTCTGATACTTAGGCGTATTTTGTATGAGAAATGTGTTATGTGTGTTTGTTATACTGTATAGTTTTTCTCATAAGTCAAGCTCAACATTTAATATGGCCCCAGTACTTTGCTTATTGATATGAAATTTTACAATGTTTATTAACAACTAAATAGGTTAATAGTAGAGTCAGTAATTTTCCAAATTAAAATAACAATTTTTGAACGAAATTCCTTGATACGTAATATCTGGTTTCTCCGAGCATGTGAAATACCAGGTTATTGGGGACTAACTAGCTTTTATTGTAATTTCATACGTTTTTCATTCATTTCTCTTCGTTGTTTTACAATGTAATAATTATATTAATGTATCTCTTATGCAGTTGGAACTAGGACAAAATGAAGTTAAACAAAAGAAAACAAAAATGTGGTGAAATCAGTTCATCAACTCCTCTCACCACCTCCCCTTCGACCCTTTTCTCTCTCTTCCTATCTTTCGCAGTCAAAGACATAATACAGATAACTGATCCAACGAAATTCCTTGAAGTAATTTATATGGAATATCTTTCCCTCGTTCTAGCAATTTATATATTTATCTCTAGATTAAAAAATGGTTTCAAGTCAACGGAATTATAAAAAAAAGCAGGGTAATACTGATCAATTCAAACTTTTCTAAAAATTGTTCGTTCAATCGGCTATCGGGCAGTTAGATAGTTAGATATCTATTGAACATAGAATGTAAATATTTATGAAGTGGTCGACATAAGTTATAAGAAATTAATCATTAAAATTAAGTTAATAAGTGGTATACTATTTCCATGAAGTTTACGTCGAATGATCGCGTCATTAACATGACTAAGTTCGAGTGTTCAAACACCAGTTAAACCATAATATATTTTCACCCCATTATGGTAGTTTCCTGTCATGTATTAGTCTTACTCTCATAAAGTTTAGACATTTCTAAAAACTGATTTCCACCGCGCTCGTAAACTATTTCAATAAAAGTAAATTTGAAACGTAACTTAAATTAATAAATTTTACGAAAGACCGGAATATAATTTAAAAAAATAAAGATTTTATTGCTTCCATATATCAAGAAATATGTGTGATTGAGTTTTACTTACTGGAAGTGTGCTCTGCATTCATTAACCGTAAAACTAGCCCTTCAGAACAGATCACTCAAATTAGTTTCGGTTTATGTTTTATAACGTTCGTTTCATAGCTTCTAGAGTTCTTTGTACTTTAAAAAAAATGGTTTTGACTATGATAAGTGAAATAATCTGCCTAATAATTTTAACATTACAAAGACTCGGGTAGTAAATGCAAAAACATACCAAATTTATAAAGTTGTAAATGATAACGTACATAGAAAAATGTTTGATAATATCCATTGTTGTCACACATTTGTAGTTATGATTTTTTTTAAAACATTTTATGACAGACCTCGTTGGATTTTATGATTTCATCTTCTTTCGTAATCTCATTATCGTTAGTATCACATTATGTACATGAAAGAAATTCAAAATTCATTTCTGTATACAAAACATATTACACCATGAACGTGCAAATAAACTGAACTTTATATAATTGTGTAACATTAATTAGGGGTTTCACAAAAACACAACAGTTAGCGTATTACAAATGATCAAAGTTTCAGTAGGGGTGATTTCTTGCTGCAAACATAGAGTTGTAGACCCAGCGTGAGTAAGTATATAACGTCGTTCTTATGTTATGATTGGTTTACAAGCATCTTATCATGATTTACATTAACCTGTTGTCACATTGGATGAGATACATCTCCCGCTTATGATTTATATGTACTTAAGATTTTGATACAACAAACTCTTATTTATTTTCGTTCAACTAACATAGGAGCACTTTCATGAAATGATTGAGAAGTTTTAGTTACACTTTTATGGAATTATTTTTCAAAGTTTAATGTGAGTGGTTTCATAGAAAGGGTATAAAATTTTAAGATTGTTTGTGAAATATTTGACCAGTTATCTTAAAACACATAATATGTATTTAAAAAAACTCATATATTAAGTTTCGTCATTATCATATAATACTATTAATAGATGTAATACTGCACCAATGAATAACTTGTATCTTCCTTAGCAAATAACCCTATTGAAGTTGCCACCACACCACATTACAGTTATTACTACCCCAATCAAAGTTACACTTTATCTCCAATTCTTAACATAAAACAAAAATGTAAATATTATAAAAATTGACCGATATAAATTGTATTTATTTTAACATTTTTGAGCATTCGGAGGCTAGATAAGTGCAAAGTGATAATAAATTAGATTAAATAATAATTAAAATTGTTAAGATAATTTAGGATACACAATAGTTTTATCCCTACCACCAAATTATCTTGGTGACCCTCTAATTATTCTATAATTATGTTAAATAGTTTTAAACCCATACTAAACTGAATAAATTTGTCCAATATTAAAATTTATTATTATAATTAGTGAACGTTTTACAGAAAGGTACATGTAAATCAAAGATATTTGGCAGACAATTAGTACCACAAATGTACTTTTAAAAATAAACGAGTTTGGCGACCTAGTTTAAGCGCGGAGAGAGGTGAAGGTGAACATGGACGAAAATTATATTTAGCCATTTTGTTAGTAAATATTTGTCGTATTAAAAGAAATTACAATCGAAGTTGTATTTTTTGAAATTAACTACATTTTCATTCCTTACAACTTCTCCTGGGATTAAAACTACGGGAGGTTTAATTAGTAATTCAATGTTACAAAAACTATGTAACATTATTTTTAAAATACATCTTTTTTAGTAGAAATATTTTTTTATCAATCTGTAATTTCTTATAAATAATGAAATACTTGTGTAGTTGAAGTATTAAATCGTTTCCACAACCTCACTAAATAAATTAGCGTGACTGAAAGCAAGAAATAATTTGATGTTCTCCTTTTTTGACTACATCTTTATTAGTTAAAAAAAATTGTTATAACTATACCATGGAGTAAAGTTTGTAATGTTTCTGTAATTATACATTCAAAATCATTCGAAAAGCCAAAGCTGTTTGTATATTAAGCATTTTCATATACCATACAAGGAATAACTTTCTTTAAATTAGCAGTAGCTTTGGTAATAATGCCTTATTATATTTGTTTTCCATTTGCATTCTTTTGTTTGTACAAAAAATTACACAGTAAAGGGTGACCAACTTTATTAATACAAACTATAGTAATTATGATTTTGTTAGTCGTTTTATTATATAATCGTTACAATGCTCAAGCAGTTATATTTTGACTATTGAATTTCGCGGTACAAGTTTTTCACAATTATCTAATTACTAATCCAAACTGAATTGATAGTCATCGTTGTTTTGTAAATAATTATAATATTATGATTGTCAATGATTTTTCAACATAATTTGTTTTTGGTTCTCAGAAAACAATCAAATAATAAGTATGATATTATAATTCCCTAAGAACAACTAAATTTGTATTTACCGATTGACTTTTAACGTGAGGTCACAAATTTATTTTTTTTTTTTCTGCTTGAGTGGTGATTTTTATTTTATTATTTGTTTTTGCTGATTCGATAGTGAAATGAAATTGTTTAAATTTTACTATGTCCGAATTTTTTTTTTTTGTAAACACGGTATCTAAAAATCAAACCCACCAGGAGATCGGTGCTTGTTTGGCGATATATAGTTTGTATTCAGTTTTTCTCAATTCATTTTCAAACTCACAAGCTTTGAGATTACCATATTTCTTCTATAATCTCTATGTACAGCAATATATTCATTATATCTTTATCGATGCAAATTATCGTCTCGAATTCAGTTGTAATTGGATATAGTTTCTATTGCATTTGGAGAAAGTTGAACTTATAACCTAATAGAGAATAGATCGCTTAGATGGAAAAAAAAGAACCTATCGTAGATCGCTTAGTTTTAATCCCAGAAAGGAACAGAAATATAGGAAATTTCATAAACTATGACATTTGTTTGAACATTTTCTTACGAGCAATATTTGCATTAGCAATCCCGAGAGGATATAGCTGGATCTACAACTTGTTTCATGTAGTATTGGGTTAGATCCCACTCTTTCATTGTTCCTATCAGGACTATATTACTCTGACGCTATTACAGTATTGGAAAGCTAGGGAGAGTTTATTTTATATTATTTTCTTTTTTTAAAGTCGATTATGAACGAGAATCGATTTGCCTGTAAAGAATAAAGACAACAAATTATAGCAATGATAAAAACAAAACAATTTCACACTACTCTTAGCTGTTGAAATTCATTAACCAGAACAACTTTTTGTTTGTGAAAGGAAATTGGTAGGCTAAACAATTTTTTAAAAACAAATATACTTGTTTTTAAACATATCTTTAAAAAAATATTTGTTAGTAGTATTATCTATAAGAAAATAACTGTTTTGATTACCTATATTATAGAATAAGCTCGTAAATCACGTTTTATTGCTCGTAGTTATTGTATACGAATCATTAAACAAAATATAACATAGCGACACACAGAAGCGGAGTCAGAAGATATCTCGATGTGTGAAAAACCACTACCAGAGTTTTTCGTTATATTCAGTGTTATTTAAGAATATTAAATGGTAATATACACCTTCTCTTACTCTTGGAATGAAAGAAATATTAAAAACTCAAGAATGAGAATACTAGACAAATACATAACAACAAGTCTATAAATTAGTCTTTGTAAATAAATAATACAAAAGTAATAGAGTTGTTTTGTGTACAGCAACTAATCAAATACCTTTAGAAAGTATTGAAATTGATTTTTATATTACAATAAAACTGAAATATAAATGTTAACACCAATATCATTATAAAAGTTCAGCTTTTAAAGTCTTTAATATTTAATTGTAATAAAATAGTTATAAATATTCATAAACCATATGCATAACTGTTGATACAACAAACATATGTAATTATATGTAATTATACATATGTAATTATACAAACATATGTTTTATATGTTATCAGGGAATTTCTATATAAAGCATTTCTTCTATTGGAGCCTTTTTTATGGTAACTTCTGCACCACCTGAGACTATGAAATTTATCTTAATATATTACACATTACATGTAGGAATAAATATATTATTACAATTATTACAGAATACCCCAATTTGTCAGAAACATTCAAGTCAGCACACATGTAAATATATAAAAGTAATAATTCAAATTTTATTTCCAAATATGGCAGTTGCTTGCAATGTATTTTTGAAAATTGTTATTATTTTCTTTAAAGATTTTGAATTTGCATCCAAACATATCCAATATAAACTCTATTTTATAGAAACATACTCTTCATCACTGTGTGTTTCTAATGATCCGAAATTTATTAGTTTCGTTGAGGGTAATCCAACCTCCAAATTTTCTAAATTCTCAGGAAACTTTACACCCTGTGTATATATAAATAATTTATTGGTAGGAGACTGTCACGAAACTTCATATGTTACACAAGCCAGGTGTAAACTGTTGACGTATAAAAAGAAGTGGTTTCATTTATCACTCCTGTTTGTGACATTCAGTTCTAAACCCGTGCCTTATGTAAGTTGTAAATCAAAAACTTGGCGAAGTGTACTTCAGAACAGTTCCGTAATAAAAGGGATTTCTTCGTTGTGAATTATGAGATTTAGTATTATATGTTGATTTAAAGTCCAAAATATTTGTAATATTTTGCAATGTGTTTTTTATTCGTGTTATTATTATTAAAAAAAAAAATTATTAATTAGGATATTCTTTTGTAAGAACAAAACCATTTGTTCAAATTACAAATACATAAAATAAGCTATTAATTTGTGTCAGTGAAATAATAAACTGTGAGCGAATATTTAAATTTGTACTTAATCAGTAAAACAACAATACTTTTGAATAGATTTATTACTACGTTTTTATTTTATATTTATTTAGTTTTCATATTTTATGTCTATTTGGACGTTTGTTAATTTACATATTTAATTAAAATTCATTCGAAATCGTTTTTGCGAATGTCATTATATCAACTCTGGTTATTGCATTAGTGAATTTGGATTTTGCTTTTTACTAATAATTCATAAATATATATTATTGAGCAAAAATTGAAAAAAATCGAAACGATTGATTTTGTATGCTTTTAGTTACGGTGGTGATATTTAACTTGAGGAGACAAAGAAAACCTTAAGTATGTGTTTCCTGAGAAATAAAAATTACTTATCGCTTCAACATCGTATTAATTAAAACAACAGAGAAGAGATTTAATCCAAAATATAGATCAAATATATGTGTGTATAACATGTTACAAAAACAAATCATCTAACAAAGTACAAGCAAAGTACATATATTATACAATTTACTGGTGACAGTTCATGTATATTTCACGAACAGTAACTGTAACTAATGACTCCCCACTTACAACGGTTGCATTTAGGATTAAATTTAAATATATATTGCTTATATTATAGCAATAAACTTTATATGAAATAAGACGGTAGTATAGTTAAAATTTTACTTATGCGCAAAAATTAAGAAATCCCTATCTTTTCTGTCAGGTCAAATCTTTGCTTACTCTTGTTCTCTTCATACCCTGGCACAATTAGAGTATTCCGGGACTAGAATTCTTAGGTTTAAGTTCATTTTTTCTTTTTTTTAGAAGGTGATGATGAGGCCTGCCGTTGTTGACACCGACACTAGTGAAGAGAGTAAAAACTGTTAAAAATATACTTTTTGTTTACCACAGAATCCTTAAACCAGTTATGACAGTTAAATCTGTATGTACATTTTTTTCGATCACACTGTTTTATATTTACGTAAACATTGTGTAAGGTGTAAACAATACACAATATATGCCTTACAAAAATGCATATATGCTTCTCTTTGGGACAGTCCATTGGGCATTATGGATCCAGGTAAATAATTTAAATTTTTGGTTAAAGGAAATTTTAAGTGAGAAATATTTAGTGAATATGTAAATATATTATTGGTTTCCATCACGTATAAATGAACGCGATGAACATATTTATATACAGAGTTTATATGATTTTCCAATAAAAGCAGCTGTAGGCTACTCTTATGAATAACATGCTATGTTTTCAATACCTTCATGTTTATTTTACTTGAAGTGATTTTAAGTATTACCGAAAATATCAATGTATTATAATGAGGTCGGTACCTTTATTTAAACTGTTTTTTTTTTTTAAATTTGTCTAATGGGAAAAGCTTTACACTTGGCAGCAAATGAAGGTGGCGCAGCGTGTCGTCACGCAGATTGGACGCCTTGCGGCGTTCAGTAATGACTCAATTCTATAACTCTGAGTAAAGTTCGTGATAAAATACATATTTTTTATTTAAATAAGTACATGTAGTTATTTTGAGGAAACTACAAGGAATTTTATGTTTAAACTTTAAAACAAGATATTGCAATTTTTAAAAAACATAATTTAATTGTCTCGAATGGAAAAAGACAAACAGAATCAAAGATTTGGTTTTCAAAAATAAAATCTTTATATATTGTTCTTTAAACGGAAACCCTATCAAAAGGGGTCTCTTAAAATATGTTTTTGTATTATTTTGCCTAATCAAATTCTGAACTGAATAAGTTCTCACTTTTTTTCACGCTTGTTAAGGAACAAAATCACAATGATTTAATAAAATAATAGCTCAATTACTTGTATTCTGTTTTGTTCTTATTTTACATTATCAATAAGAACTAAAACAAATTATTGTCATTCATTTCAAAAAACCTTAGCTGTTAAAAGAACCATATTTTGCTGATTTGTTAATGATCTATTTTTAGGGACTTTATGTTTCTACTAATAATCTCTAATTTTTTTCGTTATTTTCAAAATAAAAAGTTTTATATGATCAAATATTTGTTTAGCAAGATGATGTGTGAAGCTTATTATGCCATTTATATTATATTTACGAGAAGTTGCAATACGACGAACTTCAGGTGTCGCTTACAATCTCAAACGTTTAAAATCATTTACCTCCAACAATTTGGAATTGGAAACGTCTTTCAATTTTCAGCCCAGTTAAATGTTTGAAATTTCATCTTTTTGGACGTTTTGATTAGAGTTAAAGTTTGGAAAATTGTATTAAGAGTATTATTAAGACATCATATATCTAATGAGCCTGTAGGTCGAGATTACTAACGAGCGAAACTAGTTCTAAAACGTAACATATATAACATAATCGCAAACAAATCTCTGGAAAAAAAATCAATAACTGAAAAAGAATTTCGTGTTCTACACAAAAATAGTGAATTTTTTCTCTTAAAATTAAATGGTAACCCGGTTAAAAACTGCTATTGGAATGGAGTAATACATGATTCCCATTACTGGAGCTGTAGGTAAAGACATTCCCTTACAAAACATAAGCGAATCCGATAGTCCTTCACAGAAGGAGGTATTATTTTAATTTATATCGTAGAAGAGCTAGATGAATAATTTTGTTTGGAATGTCTGATTTAAAAAAATTATAAACTGTAGATGCGTTCACATAAAATTATATCATATTATAACATATCAAGGTCTTGTAAAAATAAATAAGTAAACCCTTTATGGTTTCTAAACACACAATATTGCCCACGAATATAATAGGATAAAATTACCAGTAACATTCTCTTATTAAAATAAAGTAAATTATTATTTTATAAACCAAACCCACCACTCTAGATATTTATAAGTCTTTCCAATGTTTATATTTAATAATTTCTTACATGTTTTCTTTACACAAAGTTTCTCGTGAAAAGGAGGAAAGTTTTCATATCATTAATACGCAGTCCTTTAACTCAGTTTAACTCAGTTAAAATCTTATTTAACATTTCTCATGAACTAACGAATGAAACTACATCATTAGCGAATCTTAAGTGACTTAATTTTCTACCGTTTACACTAATACATTTATTCCATCAAGCAAACTTCTTAAATATTTCTTTAAGCAAATAATTAAAGAGAAAATAGTACAATTGGATCCTTTTGTTTAGCTCCTTTCTGTACGTCCAACATTTTTGTTATTTTCATAAGTAAATTTTAATATACAATCTGTGATAGTTTTAAATACACTAACTGAACGTAACTGTTGAGACAGTGGGTGTATTAGAACTACAATTAAACTGAATACGATGTGTCGAGAATGAAGTGTCACACGTTATCTCACAGATATTGTCGTGAGCAAACACATTTTCCTAATTGAAAGGAACTTGTTGGTCGCTATTCTCACGGCTAAAATTGAAGGAGAAACATCTCACCTGTAACCAGGTATTCCTAAATACTAATTATGCAAGTAGATTTAACTTGATGTTAAGAAATGGTTGTAAATTGTTAAACAATTGTTAATCTGTTTCAATTTATTCTAAAATCAAATGATATTATTTGAATCTTATTAATTTTCAAGTTGTAGATAGATTTTTTTTAAACCAAATAAAACTTTGTTAATTATCATATATATATATATATATATATATATATATATATATACGTGATAAGAATAACATCTTAATAAATGAAATTGTTGAGGTTGACAATAAAGCAAAATATTCCTGAATCTTACAATGTAAAATTACACCACGTGCAGTGACCAAAGTTTATCCCAAATGTCTGAGGACCGATTAGTTGACATTAAATGGTTATGTAACCAAGTTTTTAAGCTAATTTCATGACTTTGAGCTAATTCCAAAATCTTTTAGTAATATTTTAAGTCTATTATTTTTTAAATTGAATCAAATATGTGTTTTTTAATCATTAATTTGTAATCTGAATTGATTAAAAAATACAGAAATTTAATCAAATTGTAATCTGGACAAAAATTAGAATTAAAATTAAAATATGAAAATAAATTAGAAACCAAAGTAATTTTATTCCGTTAACTTTGTAAATTTCATCCAATTAATGTGTAATTATAAGGGCTTTTGCATGCACATTTTCTAAGACTATCACATGGTACTGAAAATAAAATGTTTGGTTACAAGTTTTATGACACATAGTTTTTGGTTATATCTTGTAAAGCAAGCAAAGTGATGAATTGTTTCCTTTGTACAGTTAATCGGGTACAGTATTGGAAGGATGATGTTCTACAATGTCGTCACAACTGCATACTCGTCGTAATAAAAATAGAATATTTCGTAAAATATTTATAATGGAAATCTTTGTGAAACTTAAATCATGAAGTAAAGTGCAATCAAACAATAAAACTTAATTAAAATATATATTTTTAAACTGATATTTATGTATAATTTGAGGCTGGTGTTATCCTTGGATGTTTAGTTCATTTTATTTACAGTTTTCTATTTTGTATATTATATGTTTTTAGATGAAATAGAAAAACACACAAAAAAGTACATATTTTCAGCTAATTTTCTGCGTAAGAAAGAAAGATTTATTCTTTAGTTTAATGTTCAGTAGAAGAAATCAATGTTCCAAATTTTCTACTTCGATTGATATCGTAAATTTTTCGTTTAGTATGAAAAAATTACTAATATTCTCATATTTAATTTTGTAATATTCAATATTTTAAAGTTTAGATTTTTATTAATATCCCAAGGTCCATAGATCGTTGAAATGTTCATAAAAGATAATACATACAAATTATTCTCCGGGAAACTGTTGTTGGAGATTTTAAATCCTGCATGATGTGTCTACTACTTGTTGAATTAAGTAATTAAAATCAATGATATTTATGTCCTTTCTTTCTTTTTTGTAAATTTTTCATGACACGTGACAAATTGATTACATTATTTTGACTTTAAATTATGTACTTCTGGAGCTTTGTACCCAAAATTAGGAGTGTAACGTCTTTTTGTAACCTATGAACGCCATAAGTATTGGTCCTTGATATTCAGAATATTTTTGTAAAAAATTGATTAAGACATACAGTACATGTAGTCAATATAATTAAATACAATTTAAAAATGTAATCATTATTAAACCTTAGTCTTGCAACAAGGAATGTAACAGTTTTTCACTGGAAGTGGGTGTAAACTGCACAAACATTATACACAAACGATAACAAAACACTATTGACTTGCATACTATAACAACTATATCTAACTTATTTTACAAAAAATTGTACTTTCTTGAAACACAATTATATATTCATATATACAGAGTGATTAAAACGTCTTTTTAAAAGTTTATTAATAGTCAAAATACAAGGCGTAAACTAGAGCCTCAGTATATTGCTCCGTTTCTAATTAATGGCCAATCAGAGTACTTTTTTTCAAAATTTTGATTATCAATTACTTAGGAGTAAGATTCTAAGCTGTAGTTTGTGTCATATATTTTGTCTTTTAATAAGCTTTTCATTGATGTGCCACCTAACCTACATTCGCATTTAAAATTTTTAACTCCATTCCCCCTACCAACAATCTCCCAAAGACTCTATAATATCTGGAGTATTGATCTTAGGGGAATGGAGTTAAAAGTAAAAAAAAAAAAAAAAAAAAAAAAAAATATGCCCTGTTATGCACCTCAAGATATATACAAACTTATGTCAATTTATTTTAATATATATATATATAATTGTAGGTGTGTGTATATAATAAATGTGAAAGACATGATTGTTTTAAATAATTTTTGTGTTAGTGTAAGTGTCATTTAATTTTAAACATTTGAATGTGCGACCAGCTCTTTAGGGCGACGAATTAAACGGATATCTGATGATGGAGTTACGACTCTGAAACATGTCATAATATAGAAATCGACTTAAGTCACAAGACGGACTTATTATAATAAGATTTAATTGTGACTTGGCACCACAAAATTCATCGCAATTTAAAATTAAAGAAACAATAAAATATTGATTAGTTTTCTAATGTACAAAATCCCATATATTTAACTTTTTGTCCTGTATTTAGCAATGATAATGTTTTTAATTAGATACTATATTAAATATAATTATTTAAATGTATGTAGTAAATAAAACTTTGATATTGTGTATGGAGTAATTAAGATAGTTTGTGCTAGTTTTTCACCTTTAATGTATTAATGTACTTTGTCTTTAATATAAACTTTTGTACAAACTCAGGTTGAAGTTTGAACAATCATTCCTCTACAAAACAGACACATATGGTTTAAAATATATTATAAGGAAATAATTTAAGAAAATGTTTATATATAAGGAAATAAATCAAGCTTTGTGAAAATATTATCAAGGTTATAAGTCCACAGCGGAATGCGTATTTCATCCCTTCTTAGAATATCTTTTATAAATCAAGTCAAGATGTTTGTAACCAATAGTAGCATAAGAATGACTTTATGTACTTACGTTAGGTCGTACTTAAAATCTCGTCGTACTAAAACTTTGATCGTTTGAATACATACATTATTGTCGTGTTTTTGCGGAACGTATAAATAATGTTGCAATATTTTAAATCTTTTGTTCATTTTACCTATGTAATGTAATTATTAAGTAAAAAAAAAAAAAAAAATGTATTTTTTATTGTATTATTGTAATATATACTTATAAACTGAAGAGATTAAATATTTTTTTTGTTGCAATAAAATGTAAAAGTATTCATTCAGAATAAAATTACAAACGTGTAACAAAATGGATAATATGAAACTTTATGGTTATAAATGACAACCAGTAGACATTTTCCACAACGTCTATATCCATACGCTGTATTCATTTGAAATTTTAAAAATATGAAATATTTAAACAAATACTTTTCAACCCTTATAGCCTAAATCTCTTTTGGCCAGATATAAAGATCATTCTCCAAACCTATCATTTGAAACAAACCTAATAAAAATAGTGAAACTAAACTCTAAAAATTGTACTGTACTAGTTTAAATTTTATGGTTTAAGTATGTAAACTAAATTTTTATTATTTTAAACTCAATTGTAGATATTTTATGACAACTATATTGAAGCAAGAAAGTGGCATGTATTTGTTGAATTGATACACGTCAGTTTTTAACTTATATTTATTTTAAAATTTTGGTTTTTTGAAAATAATTTATAATTGCTGTGAAGGGTAGTTTTTGTAACATATGACCGTGAGATAATTGAGACCATGAAACACGTAGGCCTAAGAAAAAATCATGATGCAAGAGATAACGGACATTCTCGTTTAGTTGACGATTGACCGCGGCAATGACAACTTGTAGGCCTACCTACAACGTAACATTTTTATACATATTTCCGTATTTTTGGTTTTTAAATGTACCGTACTTAAACAATACTTAAACAATTTTATCACAATGTGCAGTGCGATATTCTATGTTGTGATTTGTGTGTATGTGTGTGTGTGCTTGTACTTTTTATATTTGTTTGACGTACTCACATGTGAGTAAACATTACACCTGAAGATGAGAACCTGTTCTCGAAACGCCTAGTGTAAACTACAACACAAGTTGCATGACGGAAATCCAGGTATATGTATATATGTTTATTTAGGTATACTATATTTATTTTCAGATAATAATTAGATATGTGTAAGAGTTTCTGTTGGAGTTTAAGATGTACAAGAGAATAATGTTTTATTGAATACCTGTAAGACTGCAATTATTTATGTCTGCAATAATAATTTATTTTTGCCGTTTTGCTATTTCTCTTAAAAGGAAGCCGACAAAATGTGTTTTTTTTTATTTTTAAATTATATTTTTTATTTTTATTATTATTATTTTTTTTCAAGGTATGAAACACCCACATGTAGAAACTTTTAATATTTATAATTATTACAAAATATTATTTATTGTATGAAGATTAGTTATGCATTATTTACATGTATAAGATTTGTCTAAATTAAATATTGCATTACAATTAGTTTAACACAAGACCATGCAAGCTCAATTTACACGGTCAAATTAATCATCAAATGATCAAATACATTCTAACATTGTACTGTATTGTCTCAAAAAACATATGTCCAATATTTATAACCTATATAGACATCTTACGTATTAATATTAGTCTAATAATAACATTCAATAGATAAAGAAATCATGGATCAATAGTTTAATCAGGATCTGAAATTTTATTTATATTTGAGAAAACATTTGAAATCGTTATTGTTATAGTTTGATTACTTTTCTACTACCAATAACAGAATAATAGTAATATGATGTATGATTATTAAAATATAATAGTATACAAACATTATACTATACCTGAGAAGTATGAGTCCTAGTAAGTGATTTTCCTTTAAAATCATTATATTTTTGATTTTTGATTTTTAATTATTTGATTTTTCCGCTTATACGTTTTTACTAGCAAGTATTGAATTTACAATAATATTTCAAGTGAAAAATATACGACCTAGACTGGGAATCGAACCCAGGACAGGGAATCGAAGCCAAAGGTCCTGGGTTCGATTCCCAATCTAGGTCGTATATTTTTCACTTGAAATATTATTGTATTATATTTTTATTTGGAAATTTTAATTCTGAAAAGTTAAATACAACATGAAGCCACAGATTCGTTTAACTTATTCCAGTTGATGACAATAGGTTTCTAATTTATTTCACATACACATTTTACGTATAGCCCTTTTTATTTTGAGATAGAGTGGTAGTCATACAATATTGGTACTCAAAAGTATTTGAAGTAATTACAGATGTAATAAAATAATTTGGAATCCCATATGGGTTTCCAACGATAAATTTATTTTAAATGAATTTTAGAGAAACTGATATTCCTAATGTTATGGGGAATGTCGAATAAGTCATTTTTATGAAATGTAGAAACAAAGGTTGTTCAAAATATAAACCACCCTATGTTTGTGTTTGTACCGAAAATGTCTGTCTTTAATACACCTTAAAAAATATCAAACCAAGTAATAGTTTTTGATTGCCATTAAAGTTATTAATATAAAGTAAAATTTGTGTTTCTTTTATTATACATTACGTTATGTAGTATGTAAAATTGCAAACATTTCACTACAACATGAATATTTACCCTGGATGTATCCAGTTTATTTTATAATAATTTATTACCACAATTACGAAACATTGTGACAAAGTTTTATTTATGTGTTTGGAATAATGTATTTTGTCTTGAGTTGTCAATAATTTCTTCTTGTTAAAATTGATACATAAAGTTCCACGGTAAAATGATATATTACGTGACTGTAATGAAACTGTTGGGTAAGCGTAAATACAAATTTATTTTTAACATATTAGCTTATGATTAACTTATCATAAATACATTTCACTTTGCAGCTCTGAATATTTAAACATTTTAATTTTTAAATAATGTTCAGTAAAACTACAAACTAACTACGTCGTATACAGCTTATGCTCAGGTGTTAGCTGGCGAAGTGTCAAGGATTAGCCATTTATCATTCCCGTTTGACTGCCTTAGCTAGTTGCTGTCTTTATTTAACGTGCATGACCTGAACTTGTAGGGCAGATTGTTTTACCTTCTATGAGTGAAAAAATCATTTGTATTCATTTATGGATATTACTCTAAGGAGGTAAAATATAAGATAAGTAGGTCGCCACTCATTAATGTTTTGCAATTTGATTATTAAAATTGATTCTTTAAAATTATTAAACTCCTAAATTTAATTATAACCTAGAAATTGATATAATAAACTTGCCTTATGCGTACAATGACGGCGATTTAAGGCGAACTTTATTATTTTACAGAAAATGCTGACGCAGAGGTTTGAGTGGTTATCATTATATATATAGTAAAATACAAAAATAATTTGGGGGCCGCATTTTGAAATGGAGTGGCGGTCACAGGAAATATCATTGTTTTGGATCTATTTCCACAATGGGTAAGCCTTCAGCTTACCCCGGCTTGTAATGTGGGCACTGTTTATATATTATAATAGTGGAGTGAACTTTCTTGTGTGTTTTGTTTTTACCAATAATTTTCGAAGAGATATTTTATGGCACCCTGTTACCAATACATTTAGTACCAGCTTTTAAGTCAACAAGTAATTAGAAACTATTATAAAGGCCGTTTAGTAAAGGATAGATGGAATTGTATTCTTACTAGACTGAAAGTTGACGGCTTTGAAATAAAATAGAAAACGTATATTATCTAGAAGTGGAATTGGAGCTCTGACTGCAAATCGTGGTCTACATTAAAAACGAGGGAGATAGGGCAGCGAATGTAGTGGCTAACATCACCAGACTCATATCCCACATTGGTGGGTCAAGAGAAGAGAAAAGATATACAATTTCTACAGTGGTGAATTCCAAAATGTTATATTTAACGCAGGTTGAGAGATAGCTTTTGAAAAGCAGGCGTCAGGAGTAAAATATCAATGCAACGAAAGTGTTATATCAAATTAACGCACGGCACAGGAATTGACAGGCGTGTCTCCTATATATAAGTTGGCTCTAAAAAGGGCTAAAGTTTTCGAAGGTCTCATCTATTTCGATAACACCAATTGATCCCTATTAAGGAAAATAACATGAAAATAGTAACATCAAGAGTACTACAGTGACACTGGTAGATGGACCCAAACATTGATTGATGAAAAAAATTGGCGTAACGGCAAGAAGGAAGATGCCATTACTACTTAATCCAAGATCTTTCAGGAATGGTAATTTAAAGCATACGTGAGACTACTGTTAGTTATACAATGTCATGCACATTTTCTTTTATTGAATGGGATGGCGGGCAGAAAATGAAAATCCTACTCAAGAACTAGAGTTGTCCTTATAGTCTTAAAGTATGTGATTGATGCTAACTGATCCGGAAGATAAATAGAATACAATAGCAAGTATCGCTTAACATATTAACCTGATGAAAAACTAAACTGGTGTAGGTTGAAAATATGGATCTTACTTGGCATAAACAAATGCCAGAAGGAGGTTCCGTGAAGAGCCATCTAACATCTGTAAAGTCAAAACAAATAGGGTTTAGTGGGTGTTTCGAATAAATGGGGAGTATCACACACCGGACTACACCTGGCCTCTGATGGTACCTAACTCATTCCCCCCTCATCGAAAAAACTACAATTTTTTTAAATGATTAAAAATGTATTTACAAAACTGACAATTTGAGTTTTTTTAAATATCTGAAACTTCAGTTTTACTTATAAAAAATTATTAAATAAATAAAGTGTCTGGAGATATAGATAAAATATATATACATATTAAAATCAATATATTCCAGAAAATGGCTGTTTTGGACACATTTAATAAAACATTGCGTTAAACTCATCAACAATTTTTTAATCCATCACATAACATTTTCTATACGAACTATAAATAAATAAATAATAGTTAAGTAAAAGACTAGACTTACTTTAGGTAATATTATACATCTAACGAATAACAGATATCTATAAAACAACACCAGATTAAATTTACTTATAATTATGTAAGTAATGATTACAACAGAGTTTAATTGTGGGAGATTGTAATGCATGACCTAAGGCTAACGGTTATGATAGACAATCAATTATCTGCGTCTTGTAACATCCTATGATCTTGATGTTCAATCTGACATGGTCCCAATGTGATAATATAATTACATAATTGATAATGATACAATGCCATCTGTAGCACCTAAATATAAAGATGAGTCTAATAACATTAGACTCGTTATTGTATTCATATTTACGTTTGACAAGTTATAATAATATAACATTGAATCAATTACTTTCATAACCCTAAGAATTTCTTAAAACTTCACTGATTTTAACTTAATTTTGGATTATGGTTCAATATAACTGTCATTGGACATAATTAATTGCAACTGTTTTTACAATTGATATTGCACTTTCCTATCAAAAAAACACAAAAGCAGTTTCAGCGGTGGCAGAGCATTTAATTGATAAACTACAATACCGGCATAGAAGAGAACATATCTGTGTTACATATATTGAATAAGGGACATACAGGGAACATCTATTCAACAATCTAGGGATATGAGAGGTATAGTCAATGGTCTAGGATCAATCGTAAAACGATCATATCTGCTCATTAACGCACATTGCTCATCAGGAACATTTGAGAACTCAGTGTTAAACTCAGATACAGTTAGTGAATTCATTTATGTAATACTTGAAATTTAAGGACAATATAATTAACTGTATTCTAGAATATTTAGTAATAATAACTAATAAACAGATTTTGAAAATAACCAGTAATAAAGAAACTAGTGAAATGGCTCTAAATGGTATATATCCATTACAAGTGAATAAAAATCACATTGTCATACACAATAATAAGATAATTTTGTATTAAAATAATATTAATACGGGACATCCTTAGATTTTGGATGCCACAGATTTTAAATTAAATCTATATCAACAACCAAAATATTTTGTAAATTTTCAAAAATTAGAATTAGGTAGAATTAATATAAACAAGATTTCAAGAATATGAATTGATGTAATAACTTATGATCTGAGTCTGTGGACCTTAGTATTATATAGTATTTTAATAGTTATATATTGTATGTAGTCTATAGATTTTGTTATGTAACTTCAACTTCGAAGTTGCCGAGACTCCCTCAACAGCCGTCTCAACCAACCCCCGAAGTTCTCTTTAGGGATGGTGGAGTTATGTAAACAATTATTGTATAGTTTATATAAAATAATGATAATGTTAGAATAGTTTTAGCCATGTACGTATAATTATTTTACATCCAGCCTAGTTTCAGATTCTCAGTTCGTATCCAACAGGCACGGAAGAAAGGACTGCATACGAGTTAAATGTATATTGACAATATGAAATGTTTATTGTAATAATTAAGTGAATATGAGTTATAATTGTAACGTAATTTTAACGCCTCTGGCAGCGCTGAACAAAAGGGGGTATAAATCTGTGTAATGTTTTATTTGTTATTTTCCGGAGGACCTTTATTATAATATTAAATAAATAACAGACACTGAAATACTGAAATAATTAAGTGAATGTTGATCTTACCTTGTGGTGTGATGTTAGGATGATTCCTGGCCAGGACTGTCTGCAGAGCTGGAAGTAAAAGATCACAAACACAAATACTCCAGTGTCTTTTTAAAATAAAGTGATGGATTGAAGGTTAAAGCGTAATATATATATATATATATATATATATATATATATATATATATATATATATATGTATATATATATGTATATATATACATATATATATATATATATATATATATATATATGTATATATATATGTATATATATATATATATATATATATATATATATATATATATATATATAAGCGGTTTTCTTTGTAACAAGCACACTTGACAATTGCAAAACAGCATCTGAGCAAACCTGCTCTATTATCGCATGAATCAAAAAATGCGCACGCCGCCTCGTCAAGTGTGTAGCCTCATTGGGTTTATTGCAGGGGCCATATGAATACCAAACAATAATAAATAAACGGTTTTTGGAAATAACACATGTTTAAAAAAAAACCAACGTGACCATACTAACACTTAACATGAATGCTTGCATTCATATTTAAATTCACAAATATATGATTTAAAGACTTAGAGTTAAAATAAATCGTAGGGAGATCGTTTACGATTTGGACCACTAACCAGGGAAGGTTCATTTTACAGAGTAGATAGCCGGCATTTAAGGATTTGTGTCACTAAGTACAGAATACCACAGTAAAATATCATTGAAAGGTTTACATTTACAATATATAAGCTAATAAAATATACACTCTATATAGCATTTAATCTTTATTATTTATCTCAGACTCAGAGATAAGAATTATTATCCTATGACTAGATAGTTTTCTAATTCTAGGTTTAAACTCGATCCATTTCCATATAAGTTAGTTTACTTAACTGTTTTACTTCAAACCCTATACAGATTGTGTCGTAAAATCAGTTGAAATCAGTAGAAATTTACTTGTTCGTTGGCTAACGTAATAGCTCTTCAATAGAGGAATAGTTATTTGAGGTAATTTGTTTATTAGTCTGTGTTTGTTATTAAAAAATAGTTAACGTGAGCACTTAACGTCTTTTGTATTGTATTTGTGAATACGAGGCCACTGAATAGAGAGTTATCTCCATGGTGAAATGACCAAAACTATCGATATACTCTTAGATTTAAGTAGTTTAAAGTTTTGAAAAGTTAAATTTATATCACAGATCGAAAGCTAATTTGACACACCTTAAATAATAACCAAGAAGTTCGGTTTTATTATTTTCTATGTGATAAACAATATATTACATCAATATACACGTTTTTTAATAAAAAAATGAATGAGCTATTTCCTTGTAATACGTGATATTTGCTAGTTTACCAAACTATTTTTTTAAAGTGGAAATTATTTAATAATATACAAGCCATAACTACACTCATATTTTCAATTACACGGAGAGACACACATAGATTTCATCCTTGGTGTTTATTCTTTGGGACATACATTTATTATGAAATTGGTATTTACCTGCATCAACAACGTTGGGATGTTTTCATTAAAATTTAATTAATAACCAAAGGTCTCCATTTTTTTTCGTTCGGTAATGTGTGTAAATGTCTTGTTCATTAAATTTTGGTTAATATCTCAAATATTGTACAAGTACGTGATAGTTGCATGTTTTGTCATGAGGATATGTTGGGCATTTTATGCTGACTATACAAAGACAGTTTTAAATTTCACTTTTTAGTTATTTCTTTAACAGTTAGGAAACCTAAGTGAATCGAAACTATAGATACAATGTAAATCAGATTTTCAAACCTTGTGAAGTAGTAAATTGAAAGTCCATACTCCCTTCTTGTTTTGTACATTCATTTGCACAAGTTTGTTGTATCTCTGCTTAAGTTGTTATCTTGCCAGTTAATAAGTTTTTACGTGATTCACCATTCATTTTTCCAGGTTTTATTTATCTCTTAATATTAACAGAAATAACCCTTAAATCAATGGCTTTAATCATATCAACAAGTTTATTGGGATGTTACTAATGTGTTACTAATGTTACTAATGGAATAATAATTTTTTTTATGCCATATGTAGGTTTATTCCTAACTGCTTGCTGAATGTTTCATTTTAGGATTTATTTATATTATTCATAAAATGACAAATACCCAATATTTTACACGTACAAAATATCGGTAAAACAATTTAATTTTTCATATGCAATTATAAAATAGTGATTTTGATTATTTAAGTTTGTATAAATACTTATAAATACTGTTATAAATACTTTTTGACGAACATCAGTGAACTTACTTTCAAAAGACTGGAGATCAATATCAGTAACCACTTAAAAAAAAAAAAGAAAACAAAATTATAAATCAATTTTAAAGACAGTTATACTGTGAAAATATACTTAAAAATTACATCTAAAAATAACTAATAAACTATCTTCCAACATTTTCTCCCTCAAAAGATCTATCTGTCAAATGCAAAATGATTTAGTGCCCACGTTAACACATAATTTAAAACTGCAACGTTTCATTTAAAAACATAATTTATACTCCTCAGTATATCAAGTTTTCTTTTCTATGATTTTATTGTGATAAATTCTCTTCCATACTTAATATAAAAGAACCTATCTGTAAAATTCAAATGATTTAGTTTTCTTAATTTTCATATTATTGAAAATCGGTAACATTCATTTACGTTTACAATATATGATTTTAAGTAAATACATTTTTTTCTAATCAATGTTAGTTTTCTTTAAGAATAAATATTTCAATCTCTATTTTGGTTACCACATAATGGATATTTGGAAATATGATTGAATTATTATGTAGTCTAGCATCAGAGAAGGCCCAGTAAAGTTGATGTAGCCCTAAATAAAAATGAAACAAAGACATATTTACCTGAACATTGTTAAACATTGAATAGTAACATGAAATCTTTAAAGGTACAAACACTGGAAACATGACATATTTTTACAGTTACAACAACTAGTGTCATGGGCTAGTTGGCTATTTATAAGATGGGGACAGACCTGACTGCTATTACTAACTAATCCCATTCGCTTGCACTCATCTTCTTTTGTACAGGTATATTAGAAATATAATATCATTATCCTTACTTAATTTATTAGTATTTTCACTTTAGTATTTTTATATAGTGCAGGATTATTGTGTTGTTAGTTGGTATAATTACGATAAAGAATCAACTAAAGTTTTCAATTTTATCGGCGTAATCCCTTCATATATTATAAACTATTTCAATTAAAACAATGGAAGCTACAATCAAAGCTATCATCAATTTTTGTATTAAAATATCCTTCCACAGATAGTTGTTGTGAAATTTAACTATCGTGTATGTAAGATAAGAATAATTTCTAATATGAATTATCGATAGACGTTTCATACATTTATAATCTCTTTTTAGAAGAGAATAGAAAACATAATATATTCTAAGCCATAGTACTGCAAACAGACGTTTATGTAAATCTGCAAAATTAATTACAGGTTCTACAAATAGCGTATTTATAAATTATCAAAGTTTCAGTATAGTTGAGTTCTTGTTACAAACATCATATTGTTATCCCACCAAGAGTGAGTCTTGTTATGATTAGTTTAAACAAGTGTCCATTGGGTTACATCAACCTTCGTCATTAGAAATGAAATATATATCTGGAGGTAAAAGATTTATACTCTAAACAAAAGCTATTAATTTTGTATTTTCTTATGAACAATTTATGTTTTTTTAAATCTTATTTTATACACTTTAAAAACAAAACGATAGTAAATTAAACGAGTACAAGAACATTATCATACATCTCCATAAAAATCGAATTTTTAGCTAAATAACAATAGGAGTGAATATCTCCTAGTTAACAATTATTGGTGAAGGAGTGAAAATGAACCACGATTGTTTGGGTTGACGGCACTGGATTAGGGCATATCAGTATTGGTAACACATTTATGTTTCAGTGAGATTGTTAATTAATAAAACCATAATACTAATAACGCTTTCAAGCTTAATCAAGTTTTTAATGTCCCAACTTTAGAATAACAGTATGAAATAATACAAAATAAATAAATAAACAAATTAAAAATAACATCCAGCTTGGACATTATTTATTTTAATTTCTCTTTAATAGCAATTTTCATTAAATTGGTAATTAAAACGTTTTTTACCAATATTAACAGTCGGTCCAATTTTTTATTCTAGTGATCCTTTTGATCAGTTTTAATGTATATTAGTTTATATGTTTTTCCTTAAAGAAACAATATTTAAAACTCAGTTTCAAAGCAATTTTCTTCTTTAAATACTTAATTTTTAAGAAGATGATGTTTCAAATAAACGTCTTTGTTATAGTAACAAAAAGACTGTACCAAGAAGGTTTTTGTACAGTGTAGCAACTGAAGATAATAACTTAATGAATGAAACGTCGTCTTGTTAAAAATAAATAAAGTAATTATTGTAGAAAATTGTATTTTATTGATTTATGGTTTGTAGTTTCTATAAGTGTTGCTTTTTCAAGTTAAAAACCTTCTTATTTAGTTGACAAGGAATTATTGTTTAAATTGACTATGGAAAAAATTGGTTTAATTTGTTCACATTATTTCAGTTATTTCTTTCCAGATAAGTTTTGAAGCTTGCAGGATCCCTTCTAACTCATAAATAATTCTACATAGGCCTATTAAGATCTTAAAATATCTCAATCGTTCACTCGATAAGCGTATTGTACACAAGACACATTGACAGACCATCAATAATCATTTCTTAATTGTATAGAACCTGAAACTGAACTTTTGTTACATATTGTTAAGACCTTTAAATTCATTATATTTAGACCAATATTAGAAATATAATATGTTTATCTACCTAGATAGAGAGAGATAAAAGTAGCCTAATGTTATGTTGGCAATACTTTAGAATAAATTAAATAAGAAGAACGATTGTTAAACCTAACAAGAAATTAATATAATAGAAAAAAATACCTTATTCCTTAAGTTTAGTTTAGTCTGCACTACAAATATTTTCCTCTAATTTCTAATTTTATCCGTTAAACGTCATTGTTTAAGAAACGTGGTAAAATTGAAAAGAGGAAGTGTTTAAATATAGATATTAATACAAGCCTACCAAAATAAGGAAAAAAAAAAAATTCAACCTCGTTTCATGTTAAATAATGATAATGTTGTAATCGATAATTTGCGTTTTAAAATTCTTAAAATCAAATTATTCAAAAGTTGTTAAGATAAATTATCGAAATAAATTTTTATTATACAAATATAGACGAAAAAAATTATTGCTGTCGTGACATTTGTCATAACAATATTACCATAGTGTCAAAATGTGTCATTTTGAATATGAAAATAAAAGAGTCATTTAAATAATAGTCATAATAAAAGTGTGTTAAAATAATACGACTTAGGGTCTATAGGCATATAGGGACAATAATTTGGTGAAGTATTTTTAGCGGCCTAGCTCCAACATATTAATTTCTTCCTCTAATAAACATACAAATTCGTAATCAGAATAACCTCCAGTTTTATTTGATACACAACACAACATTTCAAAAATATTTTTTAACCCAATACTTTTTGCCACTTAACCACCCCAAGCTCATTTTTTTACCACTATATTTTTCTTAAATACTACAATACAAAGAATATAATATATATATATATATATATATATATATATATATATATTTATATATATATTAATTGCATAGCGTATGTATATATAAACAAATATATGACTTAATGTCTTGGAGTTAAATATAAATTGATATGGTTTACGATTCTAACTAATTGGGGCACTAACCATGGAGCCTCATAAGAGCTGAGGAGGTGGGGGGGAGATATGTTTTCAGAGAAGTTCGTCCGCATTCCAGGATTCATATGAGTAGGTACAGAAAAACGCTTTATACTTACAATGCCAGCGGAAATTAATTGTACTCTCACGTAGCAATTCATCTTTATTATTTATCTCCGAGAAGTGTTTTTTTCAAGTGTACAGTATATCTGGTATTATTTACATCGTAAGATATTTAGTAGCCATATTGGGTATACAAGATCAATTTAATGAATTTAATACGACCAACGACCAATAATAATAATAATAATAATAATAATAATAATATATATTAGCAAAAGAAGACTCTCGTCATTTTCATAAACATAACATAGATGCCGCTCGGGGATTGTCATGGCTGTTTTTTTTTTTCCCCCCCATTAGGTTTAGTTTCTAGGCGTGTGTTCGGTCTGCATGTTTTAGTTTGTAAGTTATGCACTTGATAACGGGAGTTGATTTATACTCTCGAAACGTCGTGTATTATTTCTTATATACAAATGATCGCAAATATCGGAACAAACAATAATATTAATACAAATATTATTCCATTATTAAGTAATATTTTTTTAAATAAAATAAATAGCGCTAGTTAATACATTTACCATCCCTTCACCTAAATTCGTTTGAATGTCTGAACTCTCTTTAATTTGACATCTTGCGACCACTAGTCTTACTCCGAACTCATTAATATTGATCCTGTTCAATAAGCTTTGAAAGACTAAAGAACAATATATTGAATTATAATCCCCCTCCCCTGTGTCATTTCAGCATATAATCAATATCTCAGCTTCCAGAATTAATATTATTTATTATTTAGCCTCAGAATGGATGGATGTAAAGTGTTATTAATATTCCTGTGGGAAGAGGGATCTATTTACAATATTAGTTTTTCAGGAAAGTCCAAGTTTTGAAATATTACAAAATAATTTCTCCATATATTTTTACAAAGAATTTTCATGATATATTTCAGTACGTTTTGCACCACAGGGAATGGTAATCATTCAACTACCAACCCTTTAGGAACTAAATTAATCATCAATTGATTTGTACTGTCAATAACGGTTGACCTAATTTATCATCTTCATCTTCAATCGTAATTAGCAATTTCATTTATTTTGTGTGAAAAAATTCTAATATATAAAATATAATGATACCAAGATTGTCCATCGTGTAACTTTGTATTTAACGATTGTTTCAGGGCTCGTTTTGAGACCTCAATCCCATCTTCAGTTAAATATTAATTATATCTGTTTTACTGAAACGCGTCTTGAAACAATTATTAAAAACAAAGTCACATGCCTATAAAAAATCCTATTAACATAACATTTACGTAATATTCTTTCCCTTAGAAATTTCACATTTAATTAAAGTTACCGGAATGCAGCAAAACATCTAGTTTAAATTTATTTTGTACTCCAATTATTCGAAACCAAATATTTGTTTTATCACAATGTAAACATTTGATTAATTAAACATTTTTTAAATTTACTGTTGATTACCTTTTCTTTATCGTGTTATTTTTGACCCGATAGAAGTGAAAATTAGCCGAAGGCGGAAAGCGACCGATTTTCGATATACTCAGTGCAGCCATTTGGGATTGAACATAACCTCCAGTCAGTAACGTTGAACACCTTTATCCGTTACACAAAGATACAGTTGTATCTAATACAACTACCACATAGTCAGGAAAGTAAGTAAGTGCTCATTGATTAATGTTTATAGATTTATGAGTAGTAAAACTAGCACATTTTAACTACTATAATATACTGTTACATACATGTTGTTAAAGAAAACATGAAATAATTAAGTATAACTAACCTGATTTAAATTATGATTAAACAGCTGGTTTAAATTAAAAGATATCAAGCTAAATGAAGTGATGTAACTATGCTAAAAAGTGAATGTGTTTTCAATTCCATGCAAAACAGTTGACATGTGATAAGACAATAATAACACGATATTTTCACTAAATGATGTAAAGGGCAATTAAATGCTTGAAATTAAAAAAAGAAATTGTGTTAAGTTCCTAATGGTAGGTTGTTTTAAGAACTAAAGAAGGAATTTCCTTAAATTGCATAGATAAAAAAAAAGATAAAATCGTAAAGTGTTGTGAAGAAGCTTGTCTTTTGTGACAAAACTAATATTATAAAAAGGTAAACTTAAAATTGTTTCATCACAAGCAATCTCATATAGTAAAACAATTCTACGTTTAATTCGTTAACAAACCTGTAGTTTACTCTATTTTAAAACTTCGTAATTCTTATTATCTCTAAAAAAGTTGGGTTGCGACACAAAACTTGGTGAGGAATAGTGTTTTATAGTTTAAATAAAACTATTTAAAAAGAAAACTTGCATAAAGAAACTGATGTAAAATCATGTGAAATGAATTGAAGTTATATTAAAACATTGCTGATCTGTGGTTCACAGAAAAACTAGTTCAAGTCGTAACTATACTTTATTAAACTTTAATGTACTAGGGTTAGGATTATTGTTAAGAAGTATTCTATTTAGAAGTAATCATTCCATGCAAGTTTAAACTGTGGCCTAAAAGAATTGCAATAAATTTGTGTTTATATTAATATAATTTAACTTGTTTGCGAGGAATAAGAAAAGTATTGTAATCCCATAAGAATTCACACTCAGCTTTTTTCAACGCTTTTCGTGGTAAGGATTTCTTACCTATCCACATGACAAAATGTAATACAAAAAACCTCTCCATATGTTAATTGTCTTAGAATTTAACATCCAACACACTAATTTAAGTCAAAACTATAGTATTTAAATTTACATATTATTGAAAGTTCAACTGCCTAATACAATAAATAAAATTCATTGAACAAATAGTTATTGTAATTCTGAACTTGGAATAACTAAAATATATAATATCTGTAATCTATCAGGTAGAGTCACCGACAAGAGTGGGTGCAAATGTGAGCAACAAGAATTAATAGCAACGACTAACTGCAAGACTGCGACTCAATACGAAAATAAGTAAATCAACAAAAATAGCAATTAGACAGAAATACTGTGATATTGAATTTCATTAAAATATATAACTCTTAGTTAGGGAATGGCGTATTCTGTAACCTTAAACAAAAACAATTTGTAAATTGAGTTGGACGCAGATTTTGGAACGTTTTACACTTTTACAGTCATAAAAACATATCAAGAATACCAATGATTTCAGACAAGTAGAGAATAAAAGTCATGTCATTCTGAAAATTAGTTTATAATTAGAACATACAAAAATAAAATTAATGAAAATTCTTAAAGTAACCAAAAACAACTTGCTAAAGCATAATAGAAAACACATTTAAAACACTACTAAACCCTTCCTTTCACCATATTGGTTATAAAAAAAGTTTAAATAGTTAACTGATATTATCTTATTATTAATTATAAAATATTAAAACCTATGCCAATGTGATACTGAGGAGTTATTGTTTTAATATGGGCTACAGAAAACAATGCATCGATACGATTCCTGTCACTATGTACTGTATTATTTTCAGCAGGTAATTGTTTAGGACATTATGAAGATTGCCATGTATTTCACGTTACAACAATTTAAAACGGAGTTGTAATTGCTAGTCTCATATTTCCTCTAAGCCTGAAGTGTGTTCTTGTATACTTGAGACAAGAATACTTCAGATTGTATTTCTAGGCTATACCATGTTACAATGCACTGTGCATCAGGTATACGTTACACTTTGATATGCTGCAACAATTTCAATTAACTATATAATGTGTAATCTGCTGCGTCTCTATAGATACTGTGTTACGGCTTATTTACCTGTTAACTCTTAGGATATAGTATAAAGTTACCTACAGAAAAAGGTTTCTTACTATTTTATTGTTTCGTTTTTCAAGTTTCTTATCTTAGATGCTTCAGTAGGCCTATAATCTGAATACAACGTTAATTAAAATAAATATTCAATAATGTACGTTACTTTTTTATTTTTAAATTAAAACTTTTTAAGCAAATAACAAATCCATTATACTTAACCTTCAAAGATTTATCGTAATTTTAGTACATAGTTCTACTCTCCCTTATTTGATCTATGAAATTAAAACTTTTGTGTTTAGATTAAAATAAATCAATAACAAAAATAAACAGGTTAAGTTTTAGTTCAAAATCTTTAAGGTTCAATTTAGAGATCTCTTGTCGCTAACGAGTGGTGTAACTTGTGAACATAGAACTGAATAATTTATAATAGTGAATCGATAAACGATAGATCAGGAACAAACTTTAAAAATTCAATAGGTCTTATAAAATATTTGCAAAGTTTCGAGACTTAAAAAAACTTCCGGTTTATCAAGACGTAAGAAGTTATAATTAATAATAAATTAATAAATTATGTTAACCTACCACATCCGTTCCCTCGTCACATATTTCCTTGAGATTAGTAGTCATTTTACTTAAAACTGATCTAGCTTTTGAGTTAAAGTTTCAAAAATTGTACAAATTTTGTTATATCTCAAAAAGTGAATAATTGCAAAGCAACTTAAAAATTGTTGCATTCCACATTCAGTACAATCACATCAAAACAGAGTAAATGATTCGAATAGCTTTAGTTTTAAATTCTGAAATCAATAACAATTGATTGTGACAATAATGATTATATTGTCCTACAAGTCATATTTACACTTATGTACAATGTAACAAAAACCAAAAAACAAGCGCAATTGGTTATAAGTATTGAATAGTTATTTTAATGCCATTGTGTCTTGATGTACGAAGTAGATATATAGGGTATTTATTTTAAATACTATGTTTCATTATCTTCATCACTGAAAGATTTAAAAAATATCGTCCTAATTTTATACGTTAATCTCTGATCACACCATCCAGGCTACATCAAATCATTACCTCACAAACTAGCAGCTTCATATATAGATTGAGAAACACGCCTATTATTCCTAATGATTTTCGAGAAGAATTAAATATAATAAAACACATAGTAGTCAAAAATATATGCAACACATACATAATTGACAGATTGTATAAAAAAATAGAAAAACAATCACCAAATTAAAACCAAGAGAAAGAAAAAAAAAGTAAAATTTATTATGCTAGATTTTAACAAATATTTAGAACAAACATGTTATAGCAAACGTATTTAAAAACAAGGCTACACCACTGCATATAAGACTAAAAATAATCCGCGTTGAGCTTTAAATATAAAGAAAACACAATACGACGAATTCGAAAGCACAGGGATATATGAAATATCATGTTCTGATTGCACGAAAAAATATATAGGTCAAACAGGCAGCTCCTGTTTAAAAAACGATTTAGAGATCACATACCAACAGTTTCACAATCGGCTAACCCAGCAAAATACTAATCTAAATTTACAAAACATTTGACATAGACCGATCGTAAATACTCCGTCATCGAGAAATCATTAAAAATACTACATCGTTGTAAGAAAGGGGAATTAATGAACGCATAAGAAGGGTTCGATTTCGATATATATATATATATATATATATATATATATATATATATATATATATATATATGTGTGTGTGTGTGTGTGTGTGTGTGTGTGTGTGGGGGTGTGTGTGTGTGTGTGTGTGTGTGTTCATTGTTGAATGAAAAAACTAAAGTTCGACTCAAACTTAATTTTCGAAACAATAATAACCAGTTTTGTTATGAACCCCATCCAACCACCAATACAGGCAGAGATAGCAGTGACAGTAAGCGTTGTGACAGTGGGCCTACTACACGAAGTAAATAAAAATAAAATGTATACAGAGATTGTGTTAAGTGTTTTATGTTCGCGAATTTATGTATTTTTAAATAATGAGAACGAGAACTACCCAGCAAGCACTCGTTAATGGTGGTGTAGCTAATATGGCCGTAGTGGAATATCAAAAAGAAAAGAATATTGACTATTATGAAAGAAAGCCATAAGCACAATTTTTAGTAAATTCTACTTTTTATTGAGTCTTGCCGACCATGGTTTTGCCAGTGATGGCATTTACGAGGCAGCTCAACACAGACTAAAGAAAGAACTTGGTTAGCAAACAAAGTTAAACGGACAGGATGTGGAGGGGAGTGAGAGACTTGTGGTCAAAGGTCAGATAATAGTTTCAATAGTGGTGAATTTCACAAAAATTCTACCTGATCATTTAAAACATGGCTAGCAACTTTATAAAATAGTTAGATAAGGACAAAATATATAACATGAAAAAAGTGGTGTTTATAAACTTACTTTTTATTTGCATTGCAGATTATGTAGGCCAAACAGGCCGTAGTTTTAATTGTAGGTTGAGTGAACATGAAAGAAGTTGGCGGTTGGACCATAATGACTCTAGTTTTTCTAACTATTAAAAATTCATTTAGTGTCAGATTTTTTCAGTAATGTTATTTTAAGATTCTCCATGTCAATAGTAATAGTAGGATATTCAATTCATTGGAAATATTAGAGATTAATCGATTATATTTTGAAGATAATAAAGCTAGCCATGTTTTAAATGATCAGGTACAATTTTTGACAAATTCAACTCTATTAAAACCATTATCTGCCAGAAGTCTCCCACTCCAGTCCACACCTTTTTCCGTTTATTTTTGTTTGCTATCCAAGTAAGTGTTCTTGTTCTCTTTCTTTAGTCTGTGTTAAGCTGCCTCGTAAATGACGTCACTGGCGAAAACATGGTCGGTATGACAATAAAATGGAGTAGAATTTACTAAAAATTGTGGTTGTAGTTTTCTTTCCTGAAAATGTCTGCCTCTAAATAAAGACACTACATAAGTACAGAGCGACTAATTTTTAGGTTTGAAAATTTACAAAAATAATGTTAAGATCTCATTCAGAGTTATCAAGGATCCTGAGAATAATATTTGAGTTATAGAAATTGTTTTACACTTTGATGACGTTGTTTGTATTTTTTTCAAAACTACGTTAATATAAATAATAGGGGTAATCTCATAATTGCACTGGGCAGTGATACTTGAATAATTTTATTTGGGGAAATAGAAAATATAGAGTGTGGAATATTATCATGGAAGTCAGGAGCAAAAGGAAATATGAACTGCGGGATTTATAAACTGTAACAGTCTCAGATACAGTAAATTAACAGTCTCAGATAATAAAAATTTCACTTTCAGAGTGTATGATATTCATATGAATAATATAAAGTGTCTGTATACACATAATAGCAATTAAAGCTCATAAGTTTCGAATAAATTACAACACATATATTTTATGGTAAAAGTCTATTTTACACTTTTCAACTAAACAGGAAAGTTTTACTCAAACAATGTGTTTCTGAAACTGTCCTAAATTGTCATGTTTCTTTTAGAAAGGTCTTTCAACCGTTAACAAAACAAGAGTAAACAAACCTGGTCAATTGAAAAATATATGTTTAAAACCTTGTCACGTAATAAATGTTAGATACGATCTACCTCTCTGTTTTGTGTTAAATGTTGTAAAGGTTACTTTACCACTTCCAGTGGTCACTTTGCTGTCTATTTAATGAAAGTCATTATCATATCAGTTCATCGATCATGAATTCTTTCGGGATTACTTTTTTAAAAATACAGACCAACAACAGAACATAACATATATAGTATAACATGTTACTAAACAGTTTTTTCAAGAACTTATCTAAAACATCTTACGAAGTAATAAAAATAGATACATATTCAAAATCCCTTTTGTATTTTTAAACTTTTTCTATTGTTTCTTGAAAAAACAAATCTATAAATGTCACCCTATGAATATTTCAGTCATATCTAAACGGCTACATAATTTTTTTAAATTTTTTTTCGGTATTAAAGTTTGTCAATGGCCCAGTTATTTACAACTATTTACAACCTTTTTTTTTTTTTTTTTTTTTTTTTTTTAGTTTATCCCAAGGTAAAAAGTTATCTTTGTGTGTACAGTTATGCATAGCGTTATCACAGACCGCAAACGATAATATTGTTTATTTTCTATACTATTACACAGTTTACCTCAACTGAAATTACAATATCTAAGTAGAACGAGTTATTATATAATATATTGGAATCATAAAATGCATCATTTAATTCCTTAATAAAGCTACTTCATGTTCTATTTTAGTTTAATTTGACACAATGTTTAATAATAATTAAAAAACTACAGTAATGTGAAAAGGTAGGAAAAAATAACTTATTTGGTGAATAGAAAACAAAACAATTGAATCTAACCTAAATAGACTCCCACTTACTGAAAAAAATATTTTGAAAGTTACTTTGTTTATGTAAAAGGATTTTAAATATATATAGGCTAAGTGTAAAACTTTAGTATATTAAGCTGTAATAAAACAAAATATCGATACTGTGGTATTTTAACTATTGAAGTTAGTTTTGAAATCTTTTAACGTATAAAAATTGAATAACATATGTATTATATGAAGTATTAGTTTTCCAAAAGTATATCACTGATCTGGAAATGGGTCGTATGTAAAATCTCATATGGTTGCTGGCGAAGCGTCAAGGATTAGCCATTTATCATTCTTGTATAACTTAATCAGTGAGTCTGCATATCAGTTGTCTTTAAAACCAGAGCTGTAGAGTCGAAATCATCATACGTCATACATCCATCTTAAGCTATTTTTTATGGTGAAATATTATGAGAAATTGGTTACTAATTAATCCTTCAGCAATGTACTAAACTAAAGATTACAATATTTATTGAAAAACTAACCTGAATTATATTTCAAAGAGTTTCAGTATTTTGTTTGTGTATATAAATATTCTTCTAAATATTTATAAAAAAGTGTCATGCTTCCTAGATTGGAAGAAAAATTGACAAAGACAAACGAGAGGAAAATAGCAACATTTGTTATAAAATGGATACAATTTATTCATATTTTAAGTGATCATGTAAAAATGTTTTAAAATTGTTAATTTATTATTATAATTAATATTACTTATATAAAAAAGTAATACTGTGAAGAAAAGATATAATTAGTTCATATTTACTAAATGAAAAGAACTACAGTTGTTCATTAAAATTACTATAGTATATCTGCAGATTTAGAGTTTAGAGGAACTTTGGACGTTTTGCAAGGCAAACAAAAAAGCTTGACTATACCGTATTCAAGCCCATGAGCTCCTACTGACCAGTTACGTGTGTAATGAAAAATTGTAAGTCAATAAGAAACTATCGAATAAGACGCTTGAGGAGGTTACCCAAGTAATAAGTAGTTTATTTTGTATATTTATCTTTATTCTTTTTATTTATAAATTAAATAACTACTTATTATTGTAATCAAAATTCTCTTCCTATTATGGTATAACCAAATATGTGTCAGTTTAATTTGCCATTAACAAATTGAAGGATGGAAAAGATAAAAATGTTTGTGTAATCTCAATTGTATAAACCTTTGAGATCAAATTCAGTTGATTTCTTTCTTAGTTGGTTTTAAGTCAATCAAGAGAAATTGTGACTTAAACTGTTTGATTTTTTTTCCTGATATTGTTTCTTTAAAGTAAAATCAATATTATCGAAATAAAATTGAAGCATCAAAGTAAAACAAAATCTTGGATGAAGGATTTGTAGGTAACTGTAACACTGGTTTTTTCTAGATAACATTACAAGAAATAAAAGATTTCTTTATCAATATCTATAGAGGCGCAGAGGATTCAATTTGCTTGCAATTATGTAGCTAACTGATTCAACCCCTTTGAAATAGTTTCACCGCACCTAAGGGCATCGGATGTGATAGTCAGAACCTATTGCACAATATTTATAACACACCGTGTAATTGAAATATAGATAAAACAATTTTTGGGTAAGTATATAAGATCACATTTTTAGTTTAAAAGGAAGGTGAGACTAATATCGAACCTACTGAGCCGCAGTAAGAAGGAAGTCACTAATTCGTTTATTAGAAAAGAAATTCCCTGAATTTGTTGGTTATATATCTAACATTATTTATTGAAATATTTTTGAAACATCAAACAAATTATTTATCAAGCAAAATATTTAAAATGTTTTAAATATGAAATATTAAATTATACTAAAGAATTTTATGTATGAAATTTTTAATTTAATATCCTACTTAGTTTATAAAAAGGTATACATTTTTGGTACCATAGTTAGTCGCTAGTAAAATGAAACATTGTGAGTAGTCTAAATTAACAGGTTCCTTAAACATATAAGAGGATGGTAATTTATATAGAATAATATAGAGAGCTCTATCAGAATTGGTACCAGATTTATTTAAATAAGTTACGTAGTTGCAAATCTATTTTCCATTGATGTTAACTTCTCACAAGATTATGAAATGTATGGTTACATATCTCATATATGTATCTATCTTCATTAAAATGTTAAAGTATTTTTCTGTATTGTTATAATACTAATTGTGATTTTGAAATTTAAAATTTATTTATCTTAACATTTGTAGAAAATACGCAAGAGTACACAAAACGTTTCCTCTTATATAAATTCATTGATGTTGTTCCGTCCGAGTGCATTAATTTTAATTTTGTGAAAATGTTGACAACCACACCTCAGGCAATGCCGTTTGATGTGTTTATTAAAAAGGTTTTATGTGATGTTTATTACACATATAGGTGTGGATCGTGCATAATTTGTGTATCTGTCAAATATACTTATAAAGGTACCTATAAACTTTTGAGAATGTTTATGTTCATTCATTGGAAAAAGATTGTTAATTTATTTATCAACTTTAATTAATTATTAGGAGATAAATACATTTTAAATTGTTTATAATAATTCCCATGTGTTGCGTTTTTTCTTCCAAATCTTAAAGATTTTCCCTATAGGTGATGGTATATGAAAATAATCGTGTGGGTGATAGAAAATATTCCTACCCCAATAGTTTTTTTACTGAAATATTTACATAGTCCTAATTTTGTATACAGAAATTCTTCGTTTATTTTTAAGTGCTTTAATTATAATGGTATTTATAAGAAATAGTTTTAGATGTATTTGATTAGAGGCACTGTATCTTAGGTTGTGCTAGAGTTTTTTATTTAACTTATTTCTTGTAGACAAAAATATCATCTATTCTTGTATACCTTCCCGCTCTAAATAGAGCTTTTTCTTCAACCCAAAATTCACCCAATTCCACTTTTTTAATTTCTCCTTTATACAATACAAGCATAGTAAAATATAGTAATATATATATATATATATATATATATAGTGTAGTAAAATTATTACAGTACTTTTATTGTTATACCTCAATTTTTCTCATAAATAATCCCCTTCACGCCTCCGTCAATCTTAAATATTGAAGAATATAGCCAGCGTCGTAATTTCTTAATTTGTAGTTTTTTAAAGAGATCTCGTGAAAATATATAATTCTTCTTCACCATATTTTAATAATTGAATGAAGATTATTCCAACTCCAGTAGCACTTCTGCATTCTTTAGAGATTCTAGAATAATGTTTACAAGATCTAAATTCGTTTTAATAATTACCTAATTATCTATCTATATTATTTTGAGTGTATAGAAATATTTTTCTCTAATGTATGTTAATAAACGTTTAAAATATTAATATAAAGGAATTTAGTTTTTACTTTACGTAATATCATGGCCTTAAATGGGAGAAGTAAAGATTAATTTGTTGTTAAGGTAAGTGTACAAAGATACATAAAGAAACGTGTAACATTAACTAGAGGTTCCAGAAAACACTACATATAGCGCATTATAAATGACCAAAGTTTTAGTAAGGTTGAGATCTTGCTGCAAAAACTGTTTTGTAGACCCAGCGTGAGTGAGTAATTACATAACGTCGGTCTTTCGTTATGATTGGTTTACAAACATCTAGTCTTGATTTACATCAAGCCCTTGTCAGAAGGAATAGTTAGAAGTTTAATGATTTGAAGCAGACTTTGAAGTTAAGCTATTCTTTACAATTATAAAGGTAACGTTAGCAGTATATTATTATATTGTGTAACAATAATTATTATAAAGTATTATTAAAAATGACATCACCAGTGAGTTAATACAAATTGTGTTCGAGACAAGTGTGTTCTCGAGTTGAAGAAACAGAAGATATTGATACACTCAAACTACCAGTGACTAGAAACATATTTGAAATCTATTTGCCAGGACGTATGGTAAAATTTAAAATGTGATGCGGGAAATTTTGTTATTCAAGAGTTGATTTCAATAACATAAATAAAAAGGATTTATAATGTTAATGAATCGTCTGTTGGAAGTTGAATTTTAAAATTATGTAAATAAAGTATATATATATATATATATATATATATATATATATATATATATATATTCATTTTTTAACAGAGAACAATCAAAGAAGCAATGTCAGGAATGTTTCAGTAAGTTTTTTGTTTTTAAAGAAGAATTTAACATTGTCAAAACAGACTTTTTCTTTATTCACAGATATACTTAATGTATAGTGACGAATTATAAAGAGACATCATTCAGTATTTTGTTAACTGGTGTTAAAATAATTATGGATCGAATGCAGGCTGTGAATTTAGTAATAAAATAATGTAATACCAAGAGTTATTTAATTAGGCAAGATGTATTAGTTAAAGTTTTTACAAAAGAAATTATTTTAAATCATTTTGAAGATATAGGTATTATCGTTTTCAAGTTACTGATACATTTAAAAATTGATATGATCTTGTAAATCTATAATTAAAAATAAAATGTATTATATCTATTGTTGCAGTTTTCATTTTTTTCACAAGTGTCAAGATGTACACAGAATAATAATTATATCAGAAGACTGATATTGCTAACAAGTTGCATAGACAAGTTTGTAGAAATTTTCTTTAACGATGTGTTGAAATTACAGGTTTGGATGTCTTTATCAAGCTGATATTGTAAAAATGATACCGCGGTATGCTAAAATTAATAAAAGTTACAAATATATTTTGGTTGTAAAGATTGTTTTAGCAAGTTTTCTGTGGCTGTTTCAGTAAAATCTTTCCATATTGTTGAAATAGAAAAAGAATTAAAACCATTTTAGTCGCATGTCTAATAAACCATTTGAAAACAGAGAAAGGTGCTTATTTTATAACTCTAGAACTAAATATTTGTTAATAAAATATAATATACATCATTATTCTACTTTCTCTGAATCTTTCATTGTTGAATGATTGAACAGAAAAATAAAAGGGGAAATTTGGATAGCTTTTACTCAAAAAGGGAATTACAAGAGGTTAAATGTCTTCCTATTACAATAACACTGCTAGTAGATATATTAAAATACGAATATCTCTATTATATTAGAGATTTAAAACTAACATTAATACAAACATACTTACAGCAATGCATTTATTTCAGAACTGTTTCAAATTTTACTAAGCATATGTGTAAGACACTATGTTTATACAGCTTGAAGTTCTAAATGAAATTAGCAAACTATCCTTGAGAACTAGCCTCCGTAAACTCAAAATTGTTCAAGGATAAATACATAATTGCAAATAAAAGATGAAATGGGAATTATAATAAAAGGAAAGTTTTGACAACATGAATTAAGTATATCAAAATTTGGTTATATTTATTTAATAGAGAAATTGATACGAAGAAAAGGTGATCATCTGTTAGGTGGTGGGTTACGTTTTTACAAATGTAGAGACACTTGTAGAGATACCTAAGGATTGTTTGTAATAGTGAAATTAACAAAACAAACATAATCAATAGAGATAGTTAATTTCGATTTATATATAAGTGAGAACGATGAATTAAAAAAGAAAAAGCATGGTTCTCTCTTGCCTAATTCTAGAAGGTGTATCATTTCTTGTCCATAAAAATTCGGAAAAACTAATTTTATGTTTAACTTAAAACATCATCCTAACGGATTATATTTACAAATTTTTTTTTCGTAATCAATGAATCAACCCAAGTATCAAAAAATATGTAATTTATGATATTTCATATTTAATGAAAATGATGATCTAAGTTAAAATTAATTCTAATATTATATTTGATGATGTTGCATGTGAACGTCAAAAAATATTAGAAATTATTTTACTATGGGTTGTCACAATAATGTAGATACATTTTATCTCTGACAGACGTATAGTCATATACTAAAACCATTAATCCCTGATAATGCTAACTTAATAGTACTATTTAAACAAGATGAGAGAAATTTACGTCATGTTCATAATGATCACGTGAACACTACATGAAATTGGAATATTTCAAAATGTGTTCTAGGACGTAGGAAAAAAATATAAGTAGTTTTATTGTGATAGATAAGTATTCAAATTTGAATAAAGGAAGATATAAAAGTGGTTTTGACGAATTTATATCAATTTAAAATTTGTACAGAATAGTTTAGTTAAAACCCTTTGTTGGACGCGGGGTGAGCGCGTCGCTCACTCCTAATTTGTTTTAATATAAAAACAACGCTTACGTTGAGATATTTTTGTCAGTCGTCGTCTACCTGCATGTTTTTAGGATGTTGGGAGTGGTATGGTGGGGTTGGAAAACAACAGCAAGATGTGCGAAATATAAAAATGCAATGTGTGGGGAGGATATAATCTGCCGCTCCTGCTACTCAAACGAAAAAGAGACAGATGATGAAGAAGATATGGATTAGATGAAAAAAATCAAAATTAAGAATCAAGGATAATTAATTGTGTATATTAAATTAGAATTGTTTGTTTTGTACGAATTTGTAAACTGCAGCAATGTAATGGTATTAGATTAATGGAATATACTTTTTTATGTATTACAACGAAAAAACTCTACCTTTTTTAGAGTCAGACTAATTACGCCCCCTATCTTTATTAGTACGTAATAGTCTCGAATCCTGAGATTTTTAGCCTACAGGATTCGTTCTCGCGTGACAAAAAGAATAAATTATCCAATCCACTGGAAGTTTTTGGCTTACTATCTTGCTGGCCTGGATTGAATAACTTCTTCGATAATTTGAGTTGCCCCAAATTACCGGTACCCCCCTTTTTATTTACGACTTCCAGTAACTGTATTTAAGACTACCCTATTTCTCAGGGAGAACACGAATTTACTTTATTTTCGAATTTTAATCTCGCAGGTGTGTGTCCTTAGGAATACCTTTTTGATACAATATATTTTACCCTTTTTTATAATAACAAACCTGAAAATATAGCATATAATTGTGTGACCAATTCTAAATAAAACACAGTTTTAGAGAATATATAAAAAAATTAATTCTTTTAATTAATTGAAACAAAAACAACTGAAATAATAAGCTTGACACAAGTCAACAAAATAAAATTCAAAACAATTTCTCTAATAAAATTAATGGATAACAACTAAAATATTTTTTCTTTTGAGCAGAAGGCATTCACTAATAACTTTCTTAAAATTGATCTATATAAAAATTTCTATTTATCTCTGAATTTAAATTATTTAATTTATCAAATTTATTTAACGAAAAAGATTTTTATCCACACATGAGTTTGACATTATCTATTTTAATACATTTATTTAATTACACACAAAAAAAAAATTATCTCAGGAAAATCAGTGAGACTCTAAAATCGGGCCAATTTTGCCCTTTAAAAAAGGAAATTTGGATTTTCTCAGACCTGGTCCGCCGTGTTGAAGATCCTGAGTCCTGAGATGCTGATGGTCCTCTGGTGTCTGGTTGGTTGAATTTAGCGATTAAAGTTGTCTTATATTTTTTCCATGGAGTTTAGAAGGCTGGTTGGTTGTTCGAATCTATCACCTTCTATCGCTCTCGCTGACGCTGTTTTAATACTTTGGCATCGTAACACTTAAACTTCTTTACTGAGAATCTTGAGTCGGCAAACTGGCATAGCCACCCCTAGCACTTGTTCAAACTATTTTTTAAGAGAGACGTTCGGGCATAGTCACCCCTAGCACCTGTTCTAACAAATTTTTTACAAGAGACCCTCGGGCATAGTCACCCCTAGCACCTGTTCTGCAACTTTTTTACAAGAGACCTCTATGAGATTCGTGCGGCTCTTTTTATAGCCAAAAACTATCGTATATCGATACCAATTTTTTTCCCTCACTGGACCGATACGATAGTTCCATTTATGGTGTATTTCTATGCAATTTCTTGATTATTTTTGGTGTAGGTGGTTCAGTTATTTATTATTAATTTATTTATTACGTTTACCGTTTTTAAATTGTCCTTTTTAATCCCTTTGTTCTAATTAATCCTTTAATCTATTTTTGCTGTAAGTTGGTATTTTGGCTCCGCCTACAACTACGTCACTTATCCTTGAACATTTAAACCCTGCAACTTGTAACTGGCCGATGTAAAAATCTTCATTGTTTTCCTTTTAATTGTCTATAACACTTTTCCTAACAGTTTTTGCGTTTTTACGTAACCGGTGTCCTGTAGCTCTCGACCGCGGCAATTTCCCGCACTTCGAATGACATTTATCGGACTATTCATTCACCTTCAATAGCTTACGTAAGAATTTGCGTAATTTACAGTTTTTAATTCTTACACCTTCAAAGTTTTTGTTTTCAAACTTTGTCACTTTGTTTATTTCGTGATTTAAACGCACTAGCCGTGATAACATAATTCTACGACTTCTGGTAGTGATGTAATCCCGTGCGTATTTTCACACCTTTGGGTTTGGGGTTTATTTATTGACTGATTTTCCTGAAATTTACACAACTCTTAGATATTAGGTTTTAACTTCTTTTTGCAAAATTTCCACTTCTTATCTTTTTTCGTTTTCATACTATAGCGTGAAAACCATAACTCTTTTGATTTAATCAAATTTAAATTTTTAATCATTAATTATAATATAACTTTATTTATTTAATTACTTCTATACAATCCTTTTCTCAAAATTTATTTTTATTTACTTTTATTAGCTTTTATACTTAACCTTTTCTGCTAACTTTTTAAATATCAATTTTTTACAAATTTTAGCAAGAATACTTTTATCTTAAAATTACATTTTATTTTCAGAAATACCAAGGTTTTTTATTTTTTATTAATTCTGAAAATTTTTAAATTCTTCATTTAAATATGCCGTAACGTCTGTTAGTTAATATGAAATAACAGTACTAGATATGTATTGCATACGACTTGTATTACAACTACATATCCTTATACATTATTATTTCACATTTTCAAAATTCATAAAAAATGATTTTTCAATTCAAAATCCGCCGACATAGGAATTTACTGTTAGAACAAGCCGGCAAGAGTTGACCTTGGACCATTTCATAGTTCAATCTCACCGACCGGCTATAAGCAGTAAAAAGTTCTACAAAACATCCAAACCTTGCATTGGGATTATTTTTTGATATTTTTCTTTTTTGACCAAAACATAACCCCATACAACGAATTTCCGTTGTAGTATATAAAGTAAAAACAAAAACAAATAAAAACAAATATCATTGATTTTTAATACAAAAATATCAAATGAAAGTTATAAGTAAGTCGGGAGGCGTTACGCTCACCCGCGATCAACCGTGTAACGAAATGCCGCGCGACCAATGGAGGGTTAACTTTGAGATGAGTGAACATCATAACTGAGATCAGCGTGAGAAAATTACAAGGAAACAAAAAGAATAAAGACAAGGAATCAAGGAAAAACGTAGTAATTGAAAATGAGGGATTACGGACGTGGAATTCCATATTGGAAAAAAAACCCATATAAAACCCATTCAGAACTGTTAATTTAGCTAAGTTAATTTAGCTGTTAATTTGTTAAAAAACAATATTGTTTTTAACTTGTTATCGTTCAAATGATTAAAGGTATTATGACAGGTCACAAAATAACCTAGGCCTCGCCTAATATGAAAATAGTAAAATAACGATTTTTGGAATAATAAAATAGTAGAGGCCTAGATAATTTGAAACTCAAATTAAGCAAAGACATTAATAGTAATTCACTTAGGCAATCGCCAAAAAAAAAAAATAAAAATAAAAAATACTAATATAAGAAACTAACCCACAAATCGTAAAACAGTATAAATGATAAATTAAACAGAATGATAAATTAAGTAGTGATCACCAGTTGCAAAACTGGAAGAAATCAAACGAGAAAAAAATATTATCATAAAATGGAGAAAACAAAAGAAGACAAGTTTAAAAAAGTACAGAGAAAAAGACAAAATGATGATTCGGCAGAAGTAATGTTTGCAAGAAGATTGGGTCCACAGAAAGGTGAAAATCGAATGAAACAAAATTATTCTTGCGGAAGTGTTTTCTATGAAAAGGGAAAAAAAAGAATTTAATAATGAGATAACGTCTTTTATATTATACTTCTATATCCCCAATTAAAAATGGAAGAGAATAGTGACAGTTCTTAAGAATAAAGTGAAATTTAAACGGATAGTAAAATGAAGCCAAATATAGAAACACAATATGATACAACAAAATTAATTATTTTTGAATCGTCTCAGTCGACTGAAGATTATTTAAAATCACATAAAAATCGTCACGAAACGGAATTAATAATTAAAATTACTTTTAAAGGGAAATAATTGTCAATTAAATTCTTTATGGCATTTATAAAATATCCTCAACAATGAGACAATGTATATGGAATTCTAATAGATAAAAGCAATGTACATATTTACTGGAATGATCCTAATGAATAGAGCGATAGGTTAAGGTGTCACTAACTTCACAGTCTGCCAGTATTACAGGTCATAAAATGAAACTATATAATTGAGGAATTACAGGAAGCCGATATTATTAAAAAGAAACATATATCAACATTATTAAAATGACTGTTGATATATTAAATGTCATTGAGAAACTGTAGTTTATTTCGTATAAATTTCCCTAATTGTTTGCAGAGTATTCTATGTGTAAATTATTTATTGTTAATATATTATTTGTAAGTAATTGATGCTAAGCGGAAATTATTTATATTAATTCAAAAGCATTGGTGGAAAATCAAATGTACATCACTTATAATATTTTATTACTTCTCATAATTTTATTTAGATTTTAAATAATATACATAAATTAACACACACAAAGCTTTGGTTTTAATTTATTCTACTCAGCCATTGAAAGAAATGTTCATTATTAATGTTGATATTCCTATAGATTAAATTAAATCTTTAATATATCTAATTTATTAGAACAGTTTATTGTAATGTGTAATGTACAAGGTGGATTATTTGTGCAACAATATACGAGAAACGTACTTGCTAAAGGTTTTCCTGATTTTATCTTAGAAAGTAATATAAGAAAATTGACTAATTTTACTAAAGGATTTCTTTCCAAGTGTATTAATAAAACCCCCCTTTATCGATACAAGTCCAGTGGTTTTTTGTTGGCAATGTTTTGTAATTATTATTGAATAGATAGTAAATATGAATCTGGGATTGAATTGACGACAACACTAAGAGTATGTCTTTATTTGTAATGTACATGATGTGAGATGAATTGAGTAATTTTGATGTGGAATATTTTTCATATATGTTTTTATTTAATTTATCTAGTGAACTGACACATTTCTGGTAATAATATTTAATGTAGTTAGCTTATACTATCAAGCTTTATGATTAAACTTTATATAGTTATGAACAATAATACTTTTGCTCTATAGCCACTTTAATAATGCATTACTTACATGTCGTTAAACAAAACCTGAGTTCATTAAGTGAAACTAATCTGGTGTAAATTATGATTACACAGTTGGTTTAAATTAAGAGATGCGGAATGTGCTTGATTTGAATGTGAATATGTCAGTAAATTCGAATTTTCGTGCCAAACACCAAATACATTAGTCGCTGATAATTTGTTGTCATATAGTTTTAAAAACGACGCCCTTTCGGCTATTTAGCCATTATCGAAGTGTTTTATTGAGTGTTCGATAACAACGAAAAAGCTTCTCCAATAACGAACTTGATAATGGCTGAATACCCGAAACGGCCGTTTCCCTTAAAACTATAAGACAACTGACTATTGCCAACGGTAAATTGTAATATCATATTAACACATTTGGTGGTAAATGGTGTAAAAAAAATGGTGCACACAATTTATAAAAACCACTTACGCTTGAGTTATTAAAAATATTAATACATTTTCCCACAAAATATCAATCCAAAATTGTAGTTATTGTAGTTAATATCAATCCAATACATTAACTCTTGTAGTTATTTATATTAAACTTTATTGTCTGCCTTACAGGCTTAGTCAGTTGAAATATTTCTATGATTAATTACATTTAGTTTACTTCTTTTAATTATCAGTTCTGGTTCGTTTCTTCTTATTTCATTCAATTTTTATCGAGTAAAATCGAATAAGAATCTTCCTAATATTTGTGAGATTCAACTATCTATATTCTAAAATACATTTCATAAAAAACTACAATGTTATTACTAAAAAATTCACATAATTTTATATTAAGTATTTAAAAGGCTTTTTATTTTGCTAAAACAAAAAGTACAGTAATTGTAGACTTAATTGATTGTAAATTTGATTGGTTTTGAAGTATCGACCCATCTTTTGAGGTAAATAGTTTGTTTCATTCACTCAATTTACTGACGATTGTGCAGAATTGCACTGCCACAATATTTGTAAGTAGGTGTGATCAAAACAAAGGTAGTTAACCTAACCTTAATATATTAGAAGTCTCAATAGTATAATAAATACTCATTATGCTATTTTGGGTGTAGAGTTGCATGGTATTAACCTATAACAGTTGCATTCTTAATGTATGGAAATACTATTTAAATACAAGATAACTGAAACACAATAACCTGATACATGATATAACTGCAATCTAATTATCAAGACTTGGTCTAATTGTTTTTAGATTACTCTTTGAATGAGTTTTCTTCAATCACAGAGTTCAATTCTGATTATATCGATCCTTAGTATATAAGAAATTTAAATTATCCATATATTAGTCAAATTTCAAAATCTTAAAATTCTAAATCTTTTAAAATTTTATAATTGTGTAAATATATTCTAAAACAATACATTTATATATATTTATACATATTTATAATACATATTTATCTGTCACAGTCCTCACCGTGAAATCAAACACAATATTGTTTGTAATTTGTTATAGTTCAAATGATTAAAGGTATTATGACAGGTCACGAAGTAACCTAGGCCTCGCCTAATATAAAAATAGTAAAATAACGATTTATGGAATAATAAAATAGTAGAGGCCTAGATAATTTGAAACTAAAATTAACAAAAGACATTAATAGTAATTCACATAGGCATTCGCCAAAAAAAAAAAAAAAAAAAAAAAAAAAAAAAAAAAAAAAAAAATACAAATTTAACACTAATATAAGAAACTAACCCACATATCGTAAAGCAGTAAACCGAGATAGGCCTTGGCAAATGTTGGTGTTTTTTAAGGCAAACCAGAATGTGTTCGAAGAAAAACAACATAACCATAAATATCACATAAACAAAAAATTGTTGCAATATCCTGTGCACAGATTGCAATTTATAGAACGTGGCGTTTATTACTCTGGTTTGAAATTATTTTATAAAAAAACAAAGTTGTTCAAGAATTTTCGCGAATCACTCAGAGGATACCTCTTGATGAATGCTTTTTACTCAGTGGAGGAGTACCTCAGCTCATAACCTCTGGATGCCTGGGATGCATTTTATATTCAGGATGATGACTCAAATAATTTATTAACATGAGATAACATGTATACGTGGTTCACTGCGTCTTAACTTGTTTGTAGTTTATATAATTTCTATCTTATGTATTTGTTGTATTGTAATTGTGTATTGTATATTGTGTATTTGTATTTTGTGTTGTGAGTAATTTTTGTATAGTATGATAAGTCAAATGTATAACCGCAGTACTGCTGCAATTATGTATTCCATAAATGATGCAAATAAAAATAATAATTAATAACTTTTTTAAATAAATCTTGTTATATTTGTAATTAGTAATCCCTTAATAGCCTGAAGACTAAATATAAATTAATTTTTATATGTGCATTATAAGTTGGTAGAAAAAGGGATAAAGTCTTTAAAGCAAATATTTTATTGTAATAAAATAGTTATACTTATTCACAAAACATATCATTCTATAAAGTGTCAACCTATTACACAGGAATAAGTACTCAATTACTATTTTTGGCTCACTAACCCTAAGGACCTCACAGTGAGTACGGGTGAGGATATCCAGAGATACACTAGTAAAATTTACAATGTCTTCACGTAATATTAGGTTAGATCAGTCTCTTTTTTTCTTTTCTTTACAGTGCAGGAGTTGGATCTCTCAGTAACCTTCGGTGAACTTAGAATTCTACGTTATTGTTTTTCACTTTTGGTTCGATTGGTTAGTTTTAATTTAAGGTCTGTCATATTTTGCTCTGTTAGAAGCAATAATGATCGCGATAGTTTTTCTGCTTAAAAAAATAATTAAACTAGGCCCACTACATGTAATTTACCGTACTATTTTCAAGTAAATGAATAGAATTTGTTTTAACTACATAAAAAAAGAGATACACGAAACGTATATTTAATGTATAAGCTTCAAAATGATAAAGTAAAGATCAATAAAAATAATAATAATAAATGCCTATAAATTAATAGAATTTAGTTAAATGTTGTATTTTTTACTATTATTTTATTATAATTGTTACTTAAAAACAATTATCTACAAATTTAAAAACTATGTGAATGTGAAAAGTTATAAAAGTTGATCTTGTACGATGTTTTATCTGAGTATAGAATAAATTATAATTACTATATAATACTTCAATTTGAAAAGCTTAGAGGTTTGCATATTTATACGAAGAACAATTTTGACAAACGTGTAGATACATAAAATTACCAATTAAAATTGTAGTGAAAAATGCGACATCTGCTGGCCGTATTTAAAAAAAAAAAAATATTGTTCTTTTAAAAAAATTATAATTGGGATCGAAAGACGTCCTATATAATCAATATTCTACTTTCTTTTTTTATTCTTCCCTATTAGTTTCATTTTATATAAATACGCACTTATCATTACTGGTTTGTTATTAATCGCCAGCAGTTTTATTAGTTTCCTTGCCGCCAATACAACAACCGCTAAAACATCAAAAGGAAACTTTACACCATGTGTACATATACATAATTTATTGCTATGAGATTTTATAATAAATCGTCATGTGTTACACAAGCCAGGTGTAAAGAGATGGTTTGAATTATCACTCCTGTTTGTGACATTCTGCTCTATACCCACGCCCTATGTCAGCTATATTTCAGAAACTTGTTGAAATGTACTTTAGAAATACTCACTAATAAAATGGATTTGTTATTTATAAATTATGAGCTTTGGTATTATATAAGAATTTTTAGATCAAAATATGTGTAAACGCAATGAGCTTTTAATTCTTAATATTATTATTTTTGATTATTTTATTAATTTGAAATAATTATTTTGTCGCAGTTTTCATTATTTAAAACACAAACAATTTATAAAAATGACAAATATAAAATCATAAAATACAATATTAATTTATGTAAGTGATATAAACAAACTGTAATAGAATATTTAAATTTGTATTTATAAAATATTATTTCTACTTATTGATTCAAGATTGTATGCTTATATTTTAAAACAGAAAAACAACAATACGTTTGTAAGTAATTATTACATGTTTTTTCTACTATATTTTGTTTTCATATTTTTGTCTACTTGGAGTTTTGTGTATATATATAATAATTACTATACATATTTAATTAAAATCTGTTCGAAATTGTTTTAATAGAATTTCATAATTTCAACTCTAATTATGCCGTTAGTGACCTTTGTTTTACCTTTTTTCCAACAATTTGCAAATTTCGATTATTAAACAAAAATTGAAAAATCAAGAAAATTGTTTTTGTATGCTTTTAGTTACAGTGGTGATAAATCAAATAGAGGCGATAGAGAAACAACAAAGTATCAATTCAGCGTTTCGTAATAAATAAAAATGACTTAAGCCTCAATAACTTATTAATTATAATAACAGGAAAAAGTGATTATAGGAAAGATTAAAATAAATATAGTGCCCAACATATCAGGAACGTCGTTTGATTTGTTCTCCATATAGTATGTTCATATCCTTTGCAATTCTTTGAAGAGTTGGTCAAAACGAAATTTTGACATCTCGATTTAAAATGAAAATTCCAAAGTCTAATCAATACTTGTTATCAATGGAATATATTACCGTGTTTTGCTAATTTGCTAATTACTGTGTAAACTGGAAAACATTATTATTATTAATTTTAAAGTTTTTTTTTTTTTTTAATGGGTTGTAGTTATCATGAAACATATTGAAATACCTCACTGGATTGATAATTTGTCATAGATCAAATATGATATTTGTGTAATTAATAATATTTCATACAAATATTCAGTAATCATTTCTTATATTTGATTGTGTATCTACTGGTGAACAGTATATCCTTGCGATATCTTATTTAAAATTTCTCTGTAAGACAAGAAAATGATATAAAGAAAATTAAATTCTGAACACCCTAAACAAAATGGCATCTAAAAGAGTTATTTTATTTACAAAGCTATATTGGTACGTTAGATCCCGTTATATGATATTAATGTTTTCTTACCTCACGGTTTGGTTGTTTTGATGTATTGCAATATTTATATTATCATAAATAACGATAGCCTGAAATAAATCAAATGTAGTTTTATAGAAACTTTGAGAAACCTGTTATTTAAAAATCATCGTAAAACATTTTTTTCTCTCTCGGGGTTGTATAAACAAAAAGTTCACCCAATAAATAGAGACTTAAATTTTTAATCGAATTCTTTCTTATAGCGAATTTACATATACAGTTTTTAAATAAATATTATTTTTAATTATCTTAACTCATGACCATTTAAGCCCAATTAAAATGATTAAATTTAATCATCAATTTCAATCTATCATTGACCCGTGTATCGCAAAAGAATATATGTCCAATATTTATAATCAAAATTGAAATCCTAATTTTTGAACTTAATTTTTATTTGTAATTTTAATATTTTATTTTTTGGAACAAGTTATTCAGCGACACTTAATCAATTTTAATTTTAAATACGGGTTCAAAATAGAAAGATATTGGCTGCAATTCATTCATCCCTCTTTAAAAGAGTTTGGGTAAAACTGAAAAGAAAACCAACATTTGTATTTTAAGCTTCTCTGTTATTGATTTTAAAATAGTATAGTTATACAATCGGTATTTCGTTAAACTCCATTAAAATTTAATTATATCCAGAATGTGCATTTAAAAATTCGAATTAAGGTTCTATTTTCTATTTTTCGTGGCTTTTACAAAAATGAGTGATTATTGAATGCAAGAATATTGAATAATTCTTTATCGTAAGAATATAATGCACAAATATTACCTGATATATTTAGAAATCATTCTATATAATTATTTCACAATATTTTTTTTAAAACTCTTGATATGAAATATTAAATGTAATTATTGTTATATTCTATATGATAACGTTACTTGCTTTATTAAATGAAGATGTTTTTAGTGAAATTTACACAATTAATAATATTTAAAACCAGAGAAATGAACGATTGTTCAAAATAAATCTTATTCACAGGCCTAAGGATAGCTTTAGTTGAGATGTTAGACATTAACAACTTTTTCCGTAAGTCAGGATAAAAGATAGTGTCATACATTTATTTTTGACAATTTTAAAACTCTCGTTTTTAACTTTTTCTAGACTTTGAATTTAAACTTGCTTATGGCTGTGTTCTAATCGTTGAAAAACTTTCTAATATTTATATCATAAATTGGATTAGTTTTATTCACATACTATGTATAAATGATGTCAACATTTACCTTGAAAAAATATGTATTGTTATAACTCCATTACTTTATATTTGATATAATAGCATAATAGTAATGTGTGATATAAGTTTAATAAATTTAATTGCATTCAAGTTAAAATTTATTTCACCTTTTGCGTGTGTTTAAGAAACCTTAAAGAATTATCAAACAATGTAAAAGTTATTATTAAAAAAAAAAAAAAATTATTACAAAAAATAAATTTGTCTATTATTTATTATAGATTATGTTACAAACCATGCAAATATTATTCATTTGACTACAACGTAAGCATTTAGTCTCCATAATGTATACAATTGGCTGTTACTTCTATTTTTATTAAGCAAACAATACCACCATACGAAGCATTGTAATAGAAGAGTTCTGTTTATGTCAATTAAACAGTTTATTTTATCTTCAGTTGTCAAAAATCTTTTCTTGTTAAAAAGTGTTAGCACACAAAAATCTATTCATAACGTTACACGCTTAAGTGATATATTAGCTTTAAATTAACTTATAATCAATACATTTCACTTTTCAACACACAATGGTAAACAAATCTTACTACAGAATAACTGCGTCTATATATAAGCCCAGGTATTAACTGGCAAGGTGTCAAGGATTAGACATTTATCATTCCTGTTTGACTGCCTTAGCTTGCTGGAGTATTTAGTTGACCTTCAAGATCTGAACTGTATGGGAAAATATTTTACCTTTTATTTGTGAAAAAATCATTTGTGTTCATTTCTGAATGTTACTCTAAGTATATTTTATAGGCGATGTGTAGGTATAGCACAGTCGATTTTTTTTACTAATGTTTTGTAACTTTATTACGAAAATTTATTTTTATTTTTGAAAATTGTTATATATTTAATTATAATAAGAGTTGATGTGATAAACTCGTCCGTCCTAAGCGTACTTGGTATTTGAAATTAAATTTTGTAAATGGCGAGGATTTGATGAGAACTTCATTAATTTACAGAAATTGTTGACGCAGAGATAGTGTTATTAGACTATTATTATTATAGGCCTACGATGGACCTATAATAGCTAAATTTACTTTCTTGCGAGATTTGTTTTTACCAATAACTTCCGAACGGACATTTTATATCTATATTGGTGTAGGTCAAGGTATGGACCTTGCTCAGTAAGAACTAATGTAAGAAGGTACTTCCTTGAAGAGTATTGTAATATCTAGAAGGTCATAGATGATGATAGGATTTAGGGGATATTCTGAATAGACCACTAGTATTATACAGGGGAGAGCACGTGCCTCCTGTTGGTGCCTTCCTCATTCACCCCTCCCCCCCGTTGAAAAAACTAAGAAATATAAAAATATTAGAAATGATTTTTACAAAACTTATAGTTTTAACCTAACTATAACCTATACCTTACCTTCTTATTTTATTAAAATTATTAAATAAATAAAATGTCTGAAGATATATTAAGTATATATTATAACAAGTTATTCTAAAAAATAAAATAACAGTTTTTGATGCATAGTCATAAAAACAGATATTCCTACGTAACTTTTCAACGATTATTTAATCCATTACGTACCATTATCTAAAGCATAATACGAATGTATGAAAAAATATGTAATAGTTAGGTGTAACACTAGACTTTCAACAGTTTACAACTAAGGGATAATTGGTATCTATAGTGCAGCAGCAGATTAAACATACTTAGACTTATCCCAGAGTTAAATTGTTACAGCGTGTAAAGCATGACCAAAAGCTTACGGATGTAATAGACAATTAATTACTTGTGTCATGTAACACCGTATGATCTTCAAGTTAAATGTGACTTGGCTCCGATGTGAGATTATAATAACGTAATTGATAATGATACAATGTCATGTGTAGGAGGTCTGTAGGACGTAAATGTAAAGTAATTTATGAGTTTAATAATATTACTCTCATTAATGACTTTATATTTACGTTTGTCAAATAATATTAATAATTTAACACTTGGACAATAAAATCAAAGTAATACTCTTTTTATGTAGGGAAACTAATGATTTTAAAAATCAAAACCTAGTCGCTGACACAAAGATATATAGCTGAAATAAAATACATACAGTTTTTGTAGAAAACAGGGAGTGAGTTCTTGTATCCTATGTACTACTTATATTTTCAATTGTCCCGAGATTTTTCATTTACGCGTTGGTTCTAGAAATTAAAAAATATACGTAATAAATTAGATATGTTTCAGTCACGTATTATGTACAAATGGTGTAGAATTATACTGTAAGAAAACGTTTAAAGTTTTTAGTGCTGTCATTCGAAGAGTTCAACCTGGCAATATATTTTATATTAAGATACAAGTATTATAGTATAATGAGAGGTATGAGTCTACTTAGTGATTATCCTTTATAAGCACTATGTTATGGATTTTCACATCTCGACTCACAAATGTTTAACAGCTATTCCACTTGACAACATAGTAGTAGTCCAGCAATTTGGCTAGCCTAGTAGGTTTCTCTTTGATTTCATATTCATATATATCATATATATATATATATATATATATATATATATATATATATATATATATTGTCAATGAAGCTGACGAGTTTATTATCTAAAGAAATCCTTCCACCCATTTAATGAAACAATTCTCTTAATTGTATCAAAAGTTAAGTAAAAAATACACTAAAGCGGGTGTCCCTGATTATACAATATTCTTATTATAAAGGAGTGCAAAATGTATAAGAATAATTTACAATCCAATATACTTGTATTAAAACGCTAAAGTCTTTACAAATTAATTTTGAAGAAATTTACTTACGTGATATTGTTTAATTGTGTCGAATAAGTAATAGAAGGAATGTTTTTTGTCTGGTATGGAAACCAAGATTGTGCTAAAATATGAACGACCAATCGTGTGATTTTGTATGGATACGTTGTGTTGATAGATCTATTTACAATAATTGATCTCATCTTCAGTATTAGAGTCTCTCGTTTTGTTGAAATTGGCCACAACCAAGTATTGATTATTAAACAAAATCATACATTGTTTCCATAAGCAAGGATAAATAATTAGTTTAAAAAATTAATTAGATCTAAATTACTTTATAATACCACTACAAATTTGCAAATAATTTGAGTGAATTTGAGAAAAATATACAATTTCTCATAGTATGTGAACAAGGAAAAACCCCTAACCACAAAATAACACAACTACACAAAACTGTAAAATGCGTTTATATTACCTTATGTACATTTCGATAGCTCTGCTATCATCTTCAGAGGTACACAAATTTCTTACAGTAAAAAAAAGGTGTTTATTTAAACAACATTACAATCAAATCTATAATTAATTGTGTTGTTCATTATAGACGTAAAAATCGTGCCAATACTATGCATTACATGGGCGTTACCTTTAAAGTTGCAACATAAAATGCTACTCAATTTTTGAACGTTAGAAATTGTACTATTATATGAAACTAATTTCGTAGAATTAAATTGAACAATAAAAGCCGAATACGGAAAATGTTTGGAATACCCTAAACTAACTTTATTTGTTAAAAACTTCTTTTATAGTAGTTACTCTAAAAAAAATACCACCTTCCTCTCTTAAATTTTTTTCTTAATAACACAAAGTGATTAGTAATCGTAGTTTATTTAGTTGCTTATCTTAGGTTATTATCAAGAGTAGCGGTTTAGACTTTTTTAGATTCCATTTTTAACAAAATTTACAATCAAACGTGTAAATAAGCTATATGTATTTACTTATTTTGTAGTGTTTACAAAATCTCTTAAAGAAATAAGGTGATACGTGTTTTTGTATATGGGGAATTATCAGCACCCAATAATATTGGATTTGACAAGGCCATTCGTATTGATTGAATATCATGATCAAGTCAACCACATGTTAGATAGCTAGATATCTGTATTATTTCAGCTGTGTAATCATAATTTATATCTGCCTAGTTTTACTTTATAAACCCAGGTTATGTTTAATGACATGTAAGTAGCTAGAGTGTTCTAGTTTTTATATTTATAAAACTGTAAATGTTAATGATGAGGCTAGAATATATAAATAAACTATATTCCATAATATTTCTTGAAATTCGTCTGTTTTCTAAATGAAATATTTAACTACTTTATGGGAAATGTAATACACTATGATTAACAGTTTCATCTCAATTATGTGGACAATACATATATAGGGAATAGTTCTGAAGTAGTTATGGTTTATTGGATTGGATTTCCCGGCACTGCCTATGGAAGTCATTACCCAATACTATCAATACCACAATCCTAAGTTGTGTTAGCTGTAGAAGTATCCATAAAACTTCCTTCCTTCTCTTTCATTACACCTAAGAAAAGTATAGTTGAAAATTTGACGTTTGAGCATTGGACGTTGTTTCTGGAGAAGTTTAAATAATGTTGGAGCCTCAAGATATTATGTTTGCGAAGTTTGGACTTTTAACTTGGTATACAGATGGGACTGCTTCAAGAAAATTGAATTTGTGTCGCTCGATCAGTGTCTTTCTAAGCCGAAACACAAACTAAATTGTTTAAAGTTATAGCTAAATAGGACAAGTGGATTTGTAAATTATAGTATTGAGTATTCAACAGAGTTTATGGATTTAGACATGGTACATCAAAAAAGTTATGTTTTCAGTCGTTGACTGAATTTCTTATATAATCATTAAGAGATTATTTAATATTTTAATTTTATTAAATACCTAAATTTTTAATTGTTAATTTTAAAATAATCCAAGTCAAAATATTTGTACACAGAAAATCAAAAATTATATAGAAATATATATTGACAGGAAATGACAGCAAAATATATAATATTAATAAAATAAAATTTCAATTAGTTATAGCTTCAAAAATAAAGATTTAAAAATCCATAAATTATGTTATTATAATTTTTTTTTATTTTGATCTTTCCGTTTTGTAATTTAAAATAAATTTTTAATACAATTGGGATACATGTACTTGTACATGAGTTAAAGAAGTACTGGAGACTCTCGTGGAGCATAATGTGGATGAGCACAATCTCAGTCATACAACCAGATTTTATTTCATATACTTTATGGGAAAAAAAAAACATTTTCACATTGTTCATTTCCAAAAACCGATATTTTATTATTACTACTATAAAAAACTCGTGTCCATAAAAAAGAGTTATGTGTATAGTAATGTCACTGTGCTCTTTTACAAACTATACGAACTTATGAAACTTGAAGTGTTTTAAAAATGATTTGGTAAAATCAGTTAAAATATTATGTGGGTATAGGATGTATTTTTAGGAACAACAACTTATATGTTTGATGTTTGAAAATAGTTTCTTATTGACTGTCACGTCAATAATCAAAGCATAAAATAACGCTAAAATATCTTATTTTTAATAAGATTTGATCTACTTAATAATGTCAGATTCTTTTCAACAATATTTAAGTAATGTAATACTAGATTGGCTAGTACACGGTATTTCTCTTCTTTATAAACCTGTAAAGTTCATCATAAAGTTCAAACGTATAAATAAAATCTGAAATTCGTAACTCTGTTTACTACATAGATTATTTAATATTCTATCTAAAAATTTATTACACCAATATTGCGAATTTACCGAATACTTGAGTGGCTTTTTTGTAGACTTTTCAAAATATGCTTAAATGAGACTTAATACAAGGGACATACATTGTTGTCCATGATGTTTTACATCTTATAGAACAAAAACAAATCAACATAATGAAATCTAAAATTAAACCGTCGCAAAAAAAAAATATATATATATATATATACCCAAAATTTAAGTTTAGGAGATTTTAATATGGAACATAAATAGTGTTCTACATACTGAAGAAAAAAAAGTTGAAACTATTACAAAAACGATGTATTACAAGTAATAAATTTGAAGTCAAAGTTGCGTAAATGAAACTTTTTAATTAAAATAAACTGACTTTCCTTACGTTAAACATATAACTACAAGAATCTAAGTTTCCAACAAATAATCGTGAAACATATTCAGTCAGTTTTCAACCAATTCCTCTGTTCAACATTGGAACGTTACCGTGGTTTAACCTGGGTTTTTACATCCACAAAAAAAACCTTTTAACATACTTTAACTGGGAAAAAAATAACAATTTACAAATTGGTTAGTTTAACTACAAATTGGAAGTATTTCTATCTCAGTATAAAAATTCAACAACTGCAACACTTATTTCACCACTATGTATCGCCGGCAAGTAGACATGTACAGAAAACATATTTGTGTGCGAGTGCTATGAATATTGTCGTATTGTTTGTTTATTCGTGTTGAATGTTTGTAATTTTGTGTTTTTAATCATCTGACGATGGACGAATACTGTCCGAAACATGTGTTGTAAAATAATGAATTCTATTTAAAGAAAACTTCAAAAAGATTGCTACCGTTAAGTGACATAATAAACAGTTATTTCATACATGATAATGTTATTTGACATAGAGTTAGTTTTATTAACAAACACGGTATCATAAAAATTCATGTAAAAGTAATGTCATTATAGTTACATTAAAAACTAATATAGATAAATCAAACTTTATCTTTCTTATTTATTAATATTTAAAAAGTGGAAAGCTTCCTAACTACAATATTAGGATTATTCTGGATTGTTATTTAGAAAATCATCTACGAATTATTTGCGTATTTTTATTTCCCAACGATAAAAAACTCCAAGTAAAAATGGTTGGTGAAAATTATAAGAACAATAATATTTATTAATTCAAATTGAACATGTTACTAATATGGTTTTATGAAACAAACAGAAAGACCCGCAAAAATAAAATTTATGTAGAGGAGAATAGGTTTTATATATGGAATAAAGTCATTAAAGAAAAAAATAACTAGAAATAATACAGATCTTTACTTTTATTTTATCAATCACCACCAATATTAGTGAATATAAAAAGGACAATGGGTTTATTTAAAAAATATATAATGTTGACCTTTTTCGATCAGATACAAATATGGATAACAACGAATGGTTTTTACATTCGTGATGGCTACATTTTTGTCGTTTTATTTTTCTTAGATTTGATATTTTTAGTTAATAGATTAATTAGGACCAGTGTTAACACTATTAAACATTTTTAAATATCGCTTTGGGTTAGTGGAAGTAACGTTTTTCGTGAATTTATGTATGCTGCCACGTAATTTTTTTAAGTTCTATGTATAACCTGGCAGAAGTTACTGTAATGTAATGCCAAAACAAATGAATCAATTCTAAGTGATTATCATTTAAATATATAAAACTTAAAATAGGGTTTAGTGTTAAAAAATTTAAATCAGGATGCCTAAATTATTAAAATTATTTTGGAAATTCACAATTATGAATACTTTTAATCAAGAATTACGTTTAAAGTTATTAATTGATAACTACTGGCTATGGATATTTTATAGTTCATGAACAAGGCATTTTTTTTTAAATAAGGGATTTGGATTTGTGTGAGAGAGATTATGCAATAGTTTTTCAAATTACATAATTATAAGTCCAAATTAAAGTTAAACATTGACAAATCATTCCACTATACACATTTTTTTTTTAAACACACACAAACAGTATACATAAACATACATTATCTGCTATGGTATAAATAACGGGATTATTCATGATATAACTGCAATGTTATAAATCTACGGTGGAAGTTGTATTTCATCGCTTGTGACAAGGGGTTGATGTAAATCAGGACAAGATGCTGTAAACTTATAATAACATAAGAACAACTTTATGTACTTACTCACTCATGCTTAGTCTACAACACAGTTTTTGCAGCAAGAACTCAACCCTACTGAGATTTTATCATCTGACAAATTACGTGTTATATTTTAAATTGAATTAAGAAAAAGTAAACGTTGTAATACAATATTAAAAATTTGGAATGGCTACTGTTGAATGAATCTCCACTGAATTATGTAAATATTTATTAGACAAATTACATGATTATTCAGTGATCTTTTCAAAAAAGATGAATTAAGAAAAATTATACAAAATCAAAATAAAAAAAAACAAGTTATTAGTGAATGAGGTATTTTGTAATAGTATTTTTTAGTAAGAGAAACTATGAAAATTATTATGATGATACAATTATGCTACGTTGAATTTCTGACTGCCATACACACACCTCCTACAAGAAACGCTAATGTGCTCCACTCGAGTGACCAGTTCGAGTGAAGTGCCAACTTATTGAATTGAAGACAACGGAGTGAAATTGAAGACAGGAGTGAAATTCTTACTCCTGAAAATATTTTTAACTATTCACAAAACTTATACAATCAATCAACAAGAATTTTCAAAACCAATAGTAACTTTACTGCAATTTGGAAATGGAATTAAAGAAGGTTTATTGAAAATTATCTTGTAATTGATCCCATGTTTGTAGTCGTTTCGTATATTTTACAGTAATCGTGAAGAACCTATATTTTAACATATTCCAATTTCAGAGAGTAGAAATGTCTTTAATCGGGTTTAAAATAAGTTGAAGTTACACTGTAGAATCTTGATTATTCCAAAGTATAGTGGACAGTCCCGCGATCTATTGAGATAAAGATGGAATCGGCTTGGTTACTGCAATAGTGAGAGAAGAGTATATTACCAAAACAGGTAATTGAGCCATAGATCTATAAACCTGTAGGAGATTAAATTACTTTAAATTATATTGATATTGAATAAAACTCAAGTTAAACAACTGTTACATCGTGTAAAATATGATCTAAAGTGGACTTGATAGATCTTCTGGATATATGTCCTTGAAATACAACGTTAGATAAGCTTGGACCAAGTATATAGTAATGGACTTGATAATACATTGCTCTCTATAGACTCATTAATATCTTTAATTTTTAACGTTTTTTTTTTATGAATAATAATTTAATATTGGTTAACTAAACTACATGGTGTTGAAAAGTTTTGGTTTTCCATGACATTAAATTTGTTACGTTTGTGTTTCTGATACAATGCATTCATTTGGTCATACAATAATATGTATTTTAAAACCCTATACAATAATTTTAATTTTACACAGATTTATAATGGCAATAATGTTTCTCAAAATACACTAATTTCAGTAATAAATAATTTATCTTTACGTGTTCATAATTACAATTAGCAGAAATAGCGTAAAGAACTTTAACAGTTAGCAAAGGATATTTTTACTTTAAGTGAAGCGTCAATGAAAATGTTATAGAATTACGTTTTATATGTGAGTTGATGAAATTATATACATACAAACTTGCGTGTGTTTTTCCTACGATAAAAACAAAACAAGCTATATTGTGGGGAGGTATAAATATTAACAAAAAATTCTTTTTTGTAATTTATGAAAAGCTTTGTAAACAAAGTAATGACACTTACCTGTTTCGTAATACATTTACTATATAACAATCGTTTTATTCTCCATGTTTACAAACATCAGATGTTCAAATCTAACTAATATTACTCTGCAATAGATGTAATCCGAATTAAACTCTACATTTTAAGAAAACTCGTTCAGGTAAAAAAAATGTTGACACCAATAACCAATTGTTCGTGTGTCAGGTTCATGTGTTTCAGTTATCATGAAATAGCCTAAATAGTATTGAATATATTACTTGCTATTTGCACATAAACTAAATTGTTGTTATATTAACCATCTTTGCTTTAATTTAGTATGCAAAATCTCTGCTTGATCCTACTTACTTACAAATCTGTTGGAGCTTATTCGTAAAGAAAAAGAGTATTTTAATCAATAATTTGCCACAAAAGTATGGAATAATATTTCGAAACCAAATAACAATACGATCAAGTCTACAAATACTAGTAGCCTTATAAAATGTAATATATATATATATTTGTCTGATTTTTTTCGCAATATAAGTTGTAGTTCTATGGAAATATATTTCATGTAGTTATATATTAGTATAGCGAGAATGTCTCCCAAATATTAGGAATATTATAATTTCTTTTTTTTTGTGACTAAATTTGAATATAGTAAGAAGGAACTAACTAGATGATATTAATGAAACTAAATAGTCGCAATATTTCTCTTTTTAAAAAAACAAATTATTTTACCAAAATTTTATAGTTGAGTTTTGTGTTGATATTCTTCAGGACATTGTTATTAGTGTTTTATTACTTAAGTGCAAGTGGATTATTATTACTTTTCAGCTCCACTTTTAACACCATTTACTATCAAATGTGTATTTGTCCATTCGAATTTACTAATCCTGAAAAAAAGTTTACTAATAATCTGTTAATGAAAAAACAGGTTAACATATATTTGTTGCTATTTTACAGCACAAATTAATAGCAATTAATACATTTGGCGTGTATTCACTGATATATTCACGTTCAAATCAAGCGCACTCTGCATCTCTTAATGTAGACCAACTCTGTAATCATAATTTAACCAGATTAATTCCACTTCATGGACACAGGTTTTGTTTAACGACATGTAAGTAATGCAATACTATAGTGGCTAAAGTGCAGAAGTATGTAAAGTTTAATCATGAAGTATTAGGTAACTAAATATTTTTAAGGATTTTAAGGCGAAAAATCATTGCGATCAATATCGCCTTCACAAAATTGAGTATGAAGATACCCCACCTTAATACTTACAAATAACACAAAAACTCATACAATTTGTGAGAACAAATAACAGGACTAAACACTAATTAAGAAACGAAAATAAACAACATAACAGTTAGTTAGAAGGCTGCAAAATGGTGCTGTAATATGTTAACAATTACAAACTATTGAAAGTACATTAACAAAAAAAAAAAAAAAAAAAATATTATCATTATCTCCGATTGTGAGGCCCTTGTAAATAAGTGGTACAGGGTTTTTGGCTTCCAAGTTCCTGGTGATCTCTCATTGGGTAGCTAGTGATTGGATTACTAAAACTCGTAAAAGGACTAATCTACTTGGCTAGTGATAAAAAGCTTAACTGCACAATAGGCTAATGATTGCGGTGCCTGGACTTGTTTAACCACTTAATCTCTATTTTTAAATCTAAGCTAATCTGGGGTTTTGTCTGTTTCATAATAGAAAAATCTCTCTTAAGTATTATTTTCTTGATTTCGTCATATTTTATGTGATTTGAGGATTAACAGTTTATGTAATTCCTTTAGCCCTTGACCTTGAAATTAAACAGTAACCAAGCCATTCGTGTTTCTTTGTTTTCAAAAATTATTGTTGAGTAAATCGTGGCGGGTTTAACACATTTTGGTAACACGCTTTTAATTATATACAACGTTGTGTCTCTAATATTCGTTACATACTAGAAATGTACTCCTATATTTGGATATGTTGGTTTGTAAAAAATACGAAATCTTACATTTTGTTTTCGGTGAACTATTTATTTTACTTTGTTGACAAGTTTGTAATTTTAGGAAATTTCTTTCCGAAAATATTCAAAAGACAGAATATACTTTACTTTTCAAAAATAATACATTTAGTCTACAAACATAGGTGATAACCGATCTAACCTTTTAATCCATTATAATACTGGTTAGTTTTAAGCTAAGCTTGTAAACGTTGTGCATTAATAGGTGATTAGACAGCATTAGAGGTAATTCCAGTTAACACTGGCAGTAATTTTTAAAAAAATGCATGAACACAATATTCAAATATAGAAATTTTAATTAGCCGTGTAGATTTATTAGCAATGATCACAAATTATTTAACAGAAATTGAAAGATGATAGGATCACCGTAATTGTAACCCAAAATAGGGAGGTGCGTTGACCCTTCAGTGTGTAACCTCACAATTTGAAAGTTTTGGAAATTGATACCAAATTGAATATTAGGATTATATAATGATGATATTTATGTTTAAAGAATCTCAACATTTTTTCTTTCTGGTCAACAGACCAGAAGAAAAGGATTGACTAAAATAAAGTTTTTGGAACAGGATAAATTTGAAGAAAGGTCATCTTATTATATGGTTCGTGTTTGATTACTTTTAGTTTAGATCAGTATTGTAAATCATATGTTATGTGAGATTTAATAATAAACTCAGTCCTATTTAACAACATGTAAGTATTAAAATATAATTGTGGGTAGAGTGCGCTGGTTTTACTATTCATAAATCTGTAAAGTTCTATAAAAATCTATCAGTAAGTTCCAACACACTTCCTGAAGTTCTTTGACTATCTAATATAACTTAATTTATATATCAAAACGTACACCTTTAATAAAGGGTCACGGATTGGACAAATTGAAGGTTAACTTGACGATTCTGAAGTACAAATTTAGGTACAGATCTGCTTAAACAATGTGAAACCATCACGATCAATAGAACTCACTGTACTCAATTGTTCATGTTACGTCGAACTTTTGAACAATTTGGTAAGGTGGAATAATATTATTGTTAACTTTAGTTTTTTTATTACTTCTTAACCGTAATTTTAATCTACTTACAACGTAGGTTAATAATCTCCCCCCCCCCCCAATTTAGTCAAATTCTGTTGAACAGATTTTGATAAATTGTTCCTTTTATAAGAAAACCAATAACAAGGTGTTTGGCTTCTTTGCGATGTCCAAAGAATAAATTGCCTTATTTAAAGAAATGGCGAATAATTAGTTTTATTTCGACGTTAGAAAGTACATTTAATCATTGTTTCTTAACAATGTTTGAAGCTGATTTAGAAGAAAGTAAGTTTTTTTTCTTTCTTATTTTAGATAGATTTGAATTAATTGTCACTGTACTGTAATTATAAATACATTGTGTATCTCGTTTTTGTGATAAGTAGTTTATAACGTATCGATTAATATGACTGGTATTTAATAAGCCGTGAAAGATCTTACGTAGAGAATGGTGTTTTGGATAATAATTTATTACCGTGTCATTGAAACGAGTCATCAATATCCCAGCCTGAAGAAAGTTGCTTGGCTGTAAAGTGTTATTAATATCTCTTTGAGAAGAGGAAATATATTTATAATATTATGTTGACGTGGATATTTTATAATTAGCGACTAACATAATTCAATACTAATCATCTTTAAAATTACATTTTACTAACACTAAAATTATGATTGCATTTAATTTTCCCAACATTATTTAAAAATAGGAATTTCTTTAAAATTTATAATTATGATTGATTTTACTTTTAGCAAAGCAATTTCAAAATTGCGGTGTGCTCATATTTTTTACCTTCTAAATCCTACAAGTACCTATGATGATTCATAGGAAATTGTTAATATTTATTAAAATAAAAAAGAATAACCAAAATAGTATAAAATATAAACCGAAGTTTAAAATGACAGATTAAGGTACAATGTCTTGAACGGAGGAGAGCATTAATAATAAATATCAGGATTACCCCGTCATTTGTACAGAATTATTTTAATATAGAACATAAAATCATTAGGAACATTATTTTATTTTAAAAAATAATAACAATAAATATTAATATGGAAAGTACTGTACAGTTATGAACTTTTATTTGATTAAATACCCATAAGGTAAGTAAATATTATAAGGAAATTTATTTTTCTCTGTTTTGGAAAATATAGTTACATTGTTGTATCTTCTTTTTTTTAAATGAATTTATACATACTATACTTTTATTACAAGGAGTCATTTGTGATATTAAAACTATAATGAGTTTTAATTATAAGAGAATAATTTTAAGATACTTTATCATTAGTCAAAATGTTTGATAATGCTATATGTAAGGGGAAGGTAAGTTTTTTTATATTTATTACCGTTTAATATGTTAGCGTATTTCATTACCCTCCAAAATTAAACAATAAAGTCGAAATGTTTGTGCAATAGTTTTGAACCTTAACTCATTACATCATTTAAGATACAAAAACAACTTGATTTACAAACTGAAAGTTAAACGTAGACAAACGATTGTACTGTAAAAAAATTAACACATCTTACACAAGAATAATACAAAGCATATCGCAAGGAAATAAATAACGCTTTGTTGAAGGTTACACATTTACATCGGAAGTTGTGTTTCATTCTTTCTGACAAGGGGTTGATGTAAATCAAAACAAGATGTTTGTAAACCAATCATAATACAAGAACGACGTTACATACTTAATCACTCTCGCTGGGTCTACAAAACAGTTTTAGCAGTAAAAACTCAACCCTACTGAAAATTTGGTCATTTATATTATGATATTTGTACTGTATTTTAGAACCTCCAATTAATGTTACACTCTCCGTTGTATCTGTGTATACAATATGTTTATTTTATAAACACATAATTGTTTATTTAAATCATTTAATACAATAATATTGCTAATAATAAAAACTTAATTCCCTAAGGATTTAAATTTTAGACTATTATTAATAGTTTATTTAAATATTTTTCTATATACTCAAAAGGATATAGATGAAAAATAAGGTGATTATATTAATTAAGAAATAGGAAACTTTGTTTTCGAAACTCTAAGGAATGGAAGATCTACAAGAATTGGAAAATCTTCACTGAATTATGAAAATATGGTTAAGAGAAATTATGTATTTATTAAGAGATCTCTTTAATAGAAGTATAAATTAAGAAAATTCACCAGAATATTTGGAAACAGGCTATATTCCGCAATTATTAGGAATTAGGGAGGGGAGAGTATTTGTGAGAATAAATTATAGATAACAATAATGATGACTGTATACAAGAGTAATTAATAATTATTAGGAATGGAATAAGGTGAATTGTGGGCTGAGCAACAAGCTCGTTTTAGAGTAGAAAGATCTACATAATAGTAATTTTTTTTTTTTTTTTAATTTGAAATGATTCTAAAGAAACATTCTAGCACAATCTACGATACTGTGCCTCTAATTACATAGCTCTAGAATCACCTGGTATAAATCTAATTATAATAAACCTGTATAAAATGAATAAAGAAATTATAAATAAAAATTAACACTTGCTAAATAGTTGAGCAAAAAAAAAATAGCGACTGGGATATTTCCTATACATAACATGATTTTAAATTTATACAGAGAAAACCTAAATTATACAATGATAATATACGAATCACGCCTACATGTATAACAAAACTTTTAAAACAGAATGGAATCTAGACACATCATCAGATAAAGGGAATAACATTTTCTCAAAATTAAAATAAAAGGAAAGCATACGCAATGAACAATATATAAATGAATTTAAATAAATTGAAGAGTTTCATGTTCTCTTATGTATTCATTAACAATTTTAAAAATAAAAATATTTTAAATTACAAAATCATATTTGGTATTATTATTATTGAACAAAGAGGCTTTAAAATCGCAATGGAATATATATATATATATATATATATATATATATATATATATATATATTCAGGCTAGAAAATGATCATGTAAAAGTTTTGGATCATTGCACGATAATTGGATAAAATCTATAAAAAAAAAAATTGTTATATTACAATAAAGATTTTGTTAATTAAATATTTTTGTTAATTTACCCTAAACCTGTAGTTATTACAAATTACAATTTTGTAAATTTTCTGTACTTTTGAATCAGTTCAGAAATTTTATAACATTTGTTAAATATATTTCTCTATTCAGATAAAAGTTTTTTAACATGAATTATATTAACTATCTAAAATCAGCAAATTTGGGTTCATACATGTTAAATGCTAAATTCAGTACATAAAGATGCAATAAATTTTGGTAATACTTGAAAATACTTTAGAAACTAAATGAAAATTAACAAGCATTTGAAATTATTAAAATAATTAAATTGAATTTGAAGGGAATAATCTATTAACTTTCAATGAAAAGCTGAAAAAATGTATGTTTTAAAATCTTCGTAAATCCCTATCTTATTTCCTCTCAAAACCACTAAAATTTAACCATACAACTTTAACTAGTATAAAGTATTCCTTAGTATTGGCTGTCTTTGGAGGTGAATAGACTTTGTAGTCATCTGAACTGGTAACAGCCGTCGAAGTTGCATCAAAAGTAACATTTCACCATCCTCTTTCCACTTCCTTAACTTGTAGACAAGAGTGGTAATCATGGAAATTATAAATTTCGCATCTAAATGTATTCCTAAAGTATACTAAAGAATGTTGGATCGAAATCATGTTCCGTTTGTGAATTTTGTACTTCCAACTTGATTGACGCAGTGCACAAATCGAACTGTTTCGGGCAGATTGAATTTACTTCACTCGATTAGTGTCTAGCTAAATAGAAAAATTAAACAACAGAGACAAAATATTAACTAAGAAAGTATATATTGTATGTAATTTTACGGATATTTATATGTATTTGTGGTTTAAAGAACTATAATTATTAAGTTTTAAAAGACATATTTTTTTCAATAATGTTCTATGTTTATTAGTTATAATAAGTAAAACTTAATGATTTTGTATATGTAGACGTTGTCATTTTTGTTTCACATAATTTTTCTTATATTTATTTTATTGTACTGAATTAATTTAAATTAAATTAAATAAATTAAAAAAAAAACTACTGTAAACGTTAAATGAGAACACAAATATTTACAAAATTATATTTAAATTAAACACAATATTTTGTTAGTTCTATAATATTTTATGTGTAATTAACCATAGTTTCACCAGTTACGACATTTACGTCGCTGCTTTTACAAGCTGCCTAGTAAACCTTGTAACTAACAAAACCAAGTTTGGTTAGATTCAATAAAATTTTATAATTTTAAAATATTGTGCTTGTGTTTCTTTGAGTTCACCTTTGGTCCTTAATATAAACCGTATGAATTATATTTATATTAGTTTTCAAATAAAAAACGCACGTATATTAATCGGCCATCATGTTTAAGGCTTCCCCTTTTTGTAATATAAATTATGTGAGTATATACTATATAATATATAATTTTATCATATCATTAATATTATTACTATTATTGTGGATAACATAATGGCCAATCAATCTCAAATATTGGTTACATTTCATATTTTTTATTCAAAGATAATATATTTAACAAAATATTACTAAGGAAATATCATTGAATTTGTCTTGATTTTAACAATTTTATTTTGCACTTTTGTATAAATGATACTGTTATACTTAATTTAATTAAATTTATAATTTTATTAATTTTTTTAGTAATGAATGTATAATTTTACGCCACATTTTACACAGTTATTCTGCCTTTTGCAATATACGATATAATGTAATAGATTCACAATATTCTGTTAGATTTCACAATCATTTCCCGTTAACTTTAGAAGAATACAAACGTTTATTTATATATATCAAGCAAAGTTGGGTTATTTTAGTTGTATTTTTTATTTTTTGCACTATTAATTCAAAATTTATTTAATATAGAATGGAGCGTATAAATGTAGTGGCGTAACATGATTTTAACAAATGATTTATCAATTTATTTAAGAAATTTAAGCACATTATTATAACTGAAAGAAATTGTAGACTTGCCCCAATTGAATTTTAAAGAGAAAAATTTGAAGTTAAATGATGTAAATTAGTTCTTGGAGTAATATATGTTTCATAGACAACTCAAGATTATTTACATTAGTTATAACTAATCTAGAAATCCAGGTTGTTGTGGGGTACCTTCCTACTTGCCATGTCCAGAACTGAATACCGGATAATACTTTGGCATGAAGCCTCCGGTACAAGATTTGGGCAGGCAGGCGGGAACGGAGTGCAACCCCAGAAGACAAGCGAGATAAACCAACACGGGGAAACCCTTAGGGGACTGTATCCTACTTTTAATAGTCTTTGTATATATTGTCTTTATATATACACACACACACACAATTACCGTCATTTGGTATCAATTTTACCAAGCCAACTTATTTTGTTAGAGAGTTCCTGTCGGCTTAGTATATGACTGCTATTCATATATCTATATCTTCGTGTGCTGGTGAAGGTTGTTGTGACAGTAATTGATTTATTGCACCTTGTAAATCGAGACGTCTTTGTCCTGATGCTGTGCGAGATGGTGAGACTAGGGATTGTTGTTACGTAAGTCCAGATGATCGAACAGATGAAGGTGATCGCCTTTGAAGTTATTCTGATCTAGAAATTTTTTATTTTATTTATTTATTATTTTTATTTTCCACAGAATACAAACCACAAATATTTATTATAATCATACAACATAAGAACTTAAAAATAAACTTATAACTACTAATCTTTATCCAATGAACTTAAAATATGCTTGTGAAACAATGTTAACATGTTAAAATTTAAATTGTATACATAATGTAAAAAAAACTCTGCGGAAAACATACCACACACAGAAGAGCAATAAAACAACCTTAATTAGAATTGGTAAGTTCAGATAAATCGTCAGTTGCCTTATTCTTGTTTATTTTGTCCTTTTTACATGGAATATAGTGTTACTATTTACAATGGGTGGTACGTTCCAGGCCCGACACTTTACTACTCGCACAATACGTACTCGCTCAATAGGTACTGTCACAAAACATTTATATTACTCATTGGTATTTCACTTAATGTTGTTGGGGTTTAACTTCCCACTTGCCTTATCTAGAACTGAACCTGGATGGTTCTAGAAAAGAGTAAACAACTGTTATATTTCACATTTAAAACCAATTTAAATGCAATGGTATGAAATATGGTTGTTTGCTTACCTTTCAAACCGCGGTAGCGAAAAAAAACTACGATAGTGGATCAGAGGGCGATTAATTGTTTTGGTGTTTTAAGGCAAAAAACCATTTCAGTCCAATTGCCTTTGATAGGGCGATTAAAGCAAGTATTTATTACCATTATTAATTGCGCTGTGATCCAGTTAACTCAGTTATGAAATAAGACTGAGTTAACATCATTGACATACGAGAAAACGTTCATTAAAATTATGTAGCAGTAACTCACGAATAACGTACAAATTCCAAGTTCCATTTTTTAGAGAAAGATCGTTGACTTTATTTCATTATATTTTTATTTGTATTTTCTGATTTTAAATGAAAATTAGATAAATCAAATCATTTGAAACAAATTCCTACAAACAGTATGTATTTTATATAAGCTAAATTTAGTTAGACTTATATTTTTCTTTTGACATATATGATTTTCCTTATGTAAAACCAAAGTATAAAAATATTTAGTGAGAAAGCACTAAAAACCATAGTCGAAATTCGATAGCGAAGGTTAAATAATCATTTATTACATTTTTAATCACCTACTTTAGAGACCCAGAAATGAAAGCTTCACTTATTGCAGTTAACTAATGAAGAAAAAGTTTGATTTCCAGATTGTTATACATGGAATGTTTTGCACCTTGAGTAAAAAAGATAGAAATACCCTTCTTGTCCCGTGTTGCATCTTCTAAACAGGTGAATGGAAATACTGATTTTGAAAATTTTGTATATATTGATATTTTAGGATTATGGCGGGTTCACATATATTTTGAAATTCTGTAGAAATTGAGGATGTCTGATTGATCGATAAATTATAATATTACCAATATCAATTTAACGGTTCTTATTTAATTTTCTTTAAATATTTTCTTTCTTTGAAAAATGTCTTCAACGTACACTATTAACCTCAATTTCACGGACAAGGTCATGATGACGATAATTTTTATTTTATTAAAGTCGTCTCTAGTATATCAAATTCAGTCGAGATATGCTTAAGGAAATTATAAAGTCTATGATTATTCCAAATTATATGTTAAATAAAAAAGGAGCAAAGTGACTTATTAAATGACATGGAATATTCAATGCTGTTCATATTTTATGGCGTTTGTGATTTCTAACATTTATTTGGCGTTTTTGTGACACCGTAAAGATTAATGTTTACGGTAAATAATACCATTTGAAAGACCTTTCCATGTTGGGTAGGATGAACTATGAGACCTCTAATTTGCGCCATTATTATTTTTTTAAAATACCTTTAAAATGAGGTATCACTCAATAGGGGTTGCTATTTAAAATTCTTAACTTAACCCCCAAACTACCCCATTTTGGGGTAAGGGTTGAAAATTTTGATGCTTCAAAAAACACCTCCTTTGGTTATCTAAACTTTCCTAAAAGCAAATCTGTCTATTTCCATTAATTAAAAAAATAATGGGGGTGAGACTTTTGGGACACATGATATAAGAATGTGAGAAAATTGGTGCAATGTTTGTACACCACATATTTAACTCGTACCATCATAAATATAATAATAATTTTATGGGGCAGTGTTATCATAAAATAATCTTTTTTTTTTCTTCAAGGCCTTATTGAGTTTATTTCTTTGATGTAGAAAGTGTGAAAAAAACTATGTTTTCACGTAATATGCAAAGCTCTCAATATAATAGAAATTACAAATGCCTAATAAAGTAGACTTTACTTATACAATATGAGACTACCGTGTGTCAATAGTAACGATCTGTTTTTACAAAGACCTTCTGTTCATTAAAACCTTCATCAAAATATGCCCATAAGGTAAAGTAGACATGCATACTTAATACAAGAGACGTTGGTCGTGTCAGACTAAGTGAAAGGTGACGGTAATTAAAATCCACAAAGTAACATAAAGGTTAAGTGGTAAGACATCTTTTACTGTAAACTGTGTTCTTTATTGCAAGGGATGCTAAGACAGAACATTGATAAGTATGTTGTATTTTACAATATTTTTAGGCTTTAAACAAATAAAGTATAATAATAATGTGTGTTGTATAGAATTTAAATAATGCACAATGTTCACATTATTACAACTACATACAAATCTTTATATCGTCTGTCATGTTTATTGATCATAATTATGTCAACCTGAATTGGAAACCTAACATTTTATTACAACATATTAATTTAAACATCTACCACCCTCTCCCCGCCTAACATTTTAAATGTTGCATCTTTTTAAAACAAAAGTAGATGTATATTTTAGCTGAATGTTCAGTTGAGAGAATCAATCTTCTGCAAATAATGTTCACCCGATATAATCAAAATTCCCTTTTTTATTAAAAATACCGAATTTAATTAAAAAATTCATATGACCTATAGAACTCTTTAAAATAAATTTATATTTCATGCTGGGAATTCTTTTAATATTTGCTTGTTATATAATTTATTTACTGTTTCAAAAATATTTCTAGGTCAAAAACAACTTATCATTAAATTTTTCATAAAAATATCAGAACCGGAAAGTGACACTTGGATACGGTAAATATTAATTTGTTACTGGACCGTTAGCCAGCTTCCTTTTTATACTGCTTTACTCCTTAAGGTACAGAGGAATGGTATAAATTATATTTCACTTCGGTTAGTATCAAAGCAAGTTTGTTTAATATTGAACTCCATTAAAATGTAAACTAAAAAATAAAAGTAACTAACTTTGTTAAAACAGTAAACATACTCTGTTTGTTTGCGTGAGCTTAAATTTAAACATGCAATGTATTACTGAAGTTATCGATCCGTGAATTGCAGCTTTATATTTCAGTAATTGTTAGATAGGTTTTTTTTTTCTTTTCTAAATTACACTAGGTTACAAGTTCATTACAATAAACGCAACGTAAAGGCAAATATTTGATAACATAAGGCAGTGTGCTTTATTTTTATGGTGCTTAATAGTTATAGCTATTTTAATAATGTTGTAAAGAGGTACATTTAGATTTTGATATTAACTTATTTTTAAATTGTTAGTACAAATGATCGATACATTTTTGAGGAAAATCGTTCGGTAAATTTAAAAAATAGCGACCGTTTAAATTTGTTTTCGTTGATAACTTAGCGTCGATACGTTGTAATAAATAATTTTATTCGGCTTAAAATTAATATCCGACACTATTTATATGTTCTATTTACGATAATAATTTAAAAAATTGTGACTAAAATAAATGTTAGGTATATAACCTACTATTACAGAGAAATGATTTTCTAAGAAATGAATTCGGAACTTCCTTCATTCCATAGCTTAGTGGGTTCAAAATAAGTTCAATGACTTGTAGGTGATGAATGTAGGTGACAATCAATTACTTGATATGTTTTCTTTCCACAAGATAAGTTATTTTATTTCCAATTATGCATCATTTTTATTATTACTGCAGTTTTTTTTCATTAAATATAGATTAAAACTATGTAATATACTGTAAAAAACGATCTTAATTAAATAATTAAATAACGAAATGTAATGATACAAATATATTATATTTTAATTTCACTTTACTTGGGATAAACTATTTAAATTCATAGACAAAAAACAATATTACATTGACTGTTGTGTCACTATGCAGAACTGCTGTTACAAAAGATAACTTGTATAGCCTGGTTACACTAAAATATTACCGTTGTGAATAACTGGGCTATGGAAGAAGTTTATTACCAAAAACCCCATTCAAAAATTCTTCTGCCAATTAAATATGAATGGAAAATTTTTAATGAATTCTCAATTCATAGAATTTATTTTTTAAGAAATGATAGACACATTTAAAAATATTACTGGGATTAGGAAAATATATAATTTAAATAACTTCATAAAATCATTTCATTAAATATTCTAGAAAAAGGCTTTAGTTACATGTAATGAGATTGTTATACTCTCTGCACTGTGTTAGATTGATGCACAGTATCTAAGATATCAAAATTTTAATCTCGAACGAATTCGTGATCAATGAACTTGTCTTATAGTAAACAATAAACCTTCATTAAATAGAAAAAGTAAAGTGATCGTTGGGTATATGTCTGTAGTGTCATTAAACAAGATAAGCGAGATCGACCTGCTCCAAAGTGAAATGGACCTCACCCTTTATATTAACAAAATTATAGTGTAGTCTGAACATGACATTTTACTACAAGGCAGACGAATGTTTGTCAGACTAATCTTTGGAGTGATGTGAAGTAATATGTATCAAAAAAGTGCTTATTCTATTTATCGGGCAAATTTTTTTTGTAAAGAAATAGAGCAATCAAGAGTTCATCTTCAGTTTTGTAAATTGTTTGATTTAATTTCTATTATTTGTCAAAATTAATGAGTATTTACATTTAAAAAAATGGTTAATTAATTAATTTCAATTTATTCAAATCTTTGTTAATTAGCTATATATATATATATATTATATCTATTATTATTATTATTATTATTATTATTATTATTATTACTATTATTGTTGTTGTTGTTGTGGTTTTTGTTGTTGTTGTTGTTGTTGTTGTTGTTGTTGTTGTTGTTGTATGTTAATAACCAAATATGTAGGGAAGTTTATTAAATAATCAATAATTTAAATGTTGAATAAAAACCTTTGAGGCCCACATTTTTAATGGATTGTATATGCTGCTCCAACCAAATAATTTTTTTTAACTTTCAATAATTATTTTTTATTTTATAGTAAGTAGCTCTTTTTTTTTCTAATTTACTCGGTGCACAACTTGAAACAAATTTTACTGTTTAACAAAATACAGTACTTATCACTCAATTGGTAATTTTGAAAACAAGATTTTATAGAATGAATTTTATAGAATGTTAACACTTCAAATTAGTTAAGCGGAGTTACTTTTAGAATTAATTCATTTATCAATTCTGAAATTTGATCTTATAACGTGAACCAAAGATAATTTTAATTTTAACTTTAGTTTTAAAAACCAGGAACTATTTTCAAAATCCAAAACTATTTTCTCATCTGGTTTTTATACGTTTTACATTAACAAGGTTCAACATGTTTTTCTTTTTCTCTTTAAATTGCTTCATACAAAAACTGTCTTTTACAGAAACAGAGCAATTTCTTTTGAGAGAAAGACATATATATCTCTAATATATATATATATATATATATATATATATATATATATATATATATATATAGAGAGAGAGAGAGAGAGAGAGAGAGAGAGAGAGAGAGAGAAAATCTAGTTATAGAAAAAACTAGTTATGGTACAAGGAAGGCAAGCCTTCCTGCTTATCGTTAAGAGAAGTAAGGCTCGAGTGTTGCGTTGGAAGGAGCTACGATTAGCCACCATATATTTGAAACAAACTCATTTTTTTGAAAGGGAAACGGTAAACGAATGGTCTGTATCATGAGTGGTCACTCAATGGGGGATTTCTATTTAGGATTATTGAGTTGCCCTCAAAAACCCTCATTTTTGGGGATAGTTCTAAATGTCTCATTTGCCAAAATTAGTTTTTATCACAAATATATATATATATATATATATATATATATATATATATATATATATATATATATATATATATATATATATATATATAGAATATTGTTTTGAGTTTTCATGTTATTGATATGGTCCTGGACTTTTGGGACACATGGTATAGACTATATATATACCATGACGAATCATATATATTTATATGACGTATCATCAGAGTTAATATTATACCAATTGAAAATAATGGTGTATTATTCAAGGATTTTATAAAATAAACTCACTTTTTTCCTAATGAGTTTACCAAAACAATTATTACTTTTATCTTATTTTAACGAAGAGAGACTTTAATTATACAAAATCAGTAACTATATTTGTAAATGAAAAATTACAGGTTTTAAAATAGGTGCGAATGTATGTTTCCTTGGGGACTCTAAATCAATTTGTATCTGACAGGTGGGTCTTTAGAGAAAAGGGATTGGAAGGCAATTTATCCCAGTTTAAAAGTTTTATACAAAACTGTTGGTGGAACTCATAATGGTCATGTTTTTGTAATCCATTTTTTCTTTATTATGACTAATTACATAGTGAAATAAAATAACTGCAGTAAATGGAATTTTAACCAAGAATATAAAATCTTTATAGGTTATTTAAAATGATTTAATATTGTATAACTTCTTATTACAAATATTTATAAAACTAATTCAATAACACCTAATACTAAAAACAAACTGAATAATTAATAGCCTAATTAGAACTTTCTTGATTGTATAAGTTTATTCATTATATAAACAATTAACTACGAGCAATTAAAACAGGTAAACAGAAATATTAATCAACTTATAATAAATTCACAGCTACGCAAGTAGCTTGAGGTGAAATAACAAACCTTTACGACTTTTCCAAAAAAAAGAAAAAAAGAAGAAAAAAAACAGGGAGATAGATTGTTTCTCCCATTTACCACATGACAAGGTTTTAAAAATATAGATTTTAAATGATTTTAGACAATTGACTACGTTTGTTTACTCTTGTTTTGTTAACGGTTAAAATACCTTTCTAAATGTAACGAGATAAATCATAACAGTTTCATAAACATGTTGAGTAAACGTTGCTGTTGAGTTGAAGTGTCTAGGCCTACAATATACTTTAGATCAAATATAAGTGTTGTAATTTACTGGAACAGTATAGGCTTTGCATAGTAGTACGTGTTGTATACAGCCACACTCTATTATTATATAAATATCATACACACTGAAAGTCAAATTGCTAGCATTGCATATTGAAGTTCTGCTTTACTGTATCTGAGACTGTTAGAGTTTATGATTGCTGCGGTTCATTTTTCCTACTTCTCCTGACATCTATGATAACGACTTATCGAAATATTCCATTCCATAAAGTTTCTATTTCTCAAATAAAATTCTTCAGTTTTCACGGTCCAGCGTAGTCATGCGATTACCGGTAAAATTCTTAGATTGTCTTGATAAAAATACAAACAAAGCCATTAAAAACATTTAAAAGTAAATTTATTTTATTTAAACATAATTTTTTTTCTCAGGGTCCTCGATGACACTGAATGGGATCATGAGATTATGTTTTGTAAATTTTAAAACCCCAAAAGTGATTCTATTGTGTATACGCAGTGTTTAAATTTTTAGTTCCAGGAATGTAGAGGCAGAATGGCGTTTTGTGTAAATTTGATGGAGGGAGCATTTTAAGTCGACATTAAGGTCACCTGTATTTATAATTTATTTATTCTCAAATTTTGATGATTCGCAATTGTTATATTATTTTTAATTAAACGGGGTTACCTACTTACTAATGTAATGTTTAGTTTAATTCATTTCAGAATAATGAAGTAGAAACCATGAACGCGTTTATAATTTAACTTTATAAAAATATTTTATATTGGATTATTAATTTTAAGTTGAAGTAAATGTTTTCAATTTTAAGTTGAAACATGATACTATGTTTTAGGTTGATAACGGAATATATAAAACAATATATATGTATTTTTTTTAACGGAATCCTTAAAAAAAATAGCTCTACCCTTCAGCTTTTAAACATAGCCTGATACATTAAAATGAATAAAAATTACTTTGTTTTTGTCAGGTTTTTAAGTACTGGTACATACAAATGTACTAATAGATTAAAATAAATATACAGCATTTTCAAAAATAGAGTAATACTAATTTTAACAGTGATAAAGACTGTTTATAAACGTATTAGATTGCGCTAATTGACAAAACGTTTATAATTTTTGAAGAATTGGTTTTAATAGAGTAAACCAACTATCTGGAAATGGGTCGTATATAGAATCTAATGTAGATGCCGGGGAAGGGTCAAGGATTAGCGTTTATCATTTCTATTTGACTAAGTGAGTCTGTATGTCAGTTATGTTTAAAGCCCGACCTGTAAAGTTCACCATAAATTTAGTAAATTCATTATAGTTATTTTAGATTTTTGTAATGAAATAAAGTGCCTTGCTAGTTAATCCTTCAGCATTGTCTAAACCAAATATTACAATATTTATTGAGTAACAAACCTGAATTACCTTTCTAATTTCAGTGTATTGTACATTTGACATGTGTATGTTATCTTCTAAATATTTATAAAAGAGTGGAAATGTTTCTTAAAATGAATGAAAAATTGACAAAGACAAACTAGAGGAAACTAACACCATTTGAGATAGGGCGTTACAGTTATTCTTAGCGTTTATATTATTACTATAATGATACGTTGAGTGGATATTACTTGTAGAAAACATTTTAGTTATGTTATAATCTTATATAATTCATTCAAATTTTAACTGCTCAAGTAAAATGTTATAAAATATGATTTTTTTTTTATACAGGGTTGAAGATGTTGCATTATGAAGTAATGTTGTGAAGAAAAGAAATAATTAGTTGATGATATTTACTAAATAAAAGGAACTACAATTATTCATTTAAATTACTATAGTTTATCTGTAGGTTTACCGTTTTTCCTTAGGAGGAACATTTAAGTTTCACTGGTAAACGAATGGATGAAATTATAATATATTGAAGAGTGCGACAGAATAAGTCATGTGTACATAATATATCAAAGCTTGTTTTAAATAATCATTCAGGAAGAAGTTACACTATTATAATTCTTTATAAATAGTTTATTAATTTCAACAAATTGCTTCCTTTTTTCCTATTTAAACTTTGTTTTCTATTGAGTGCGAAATATTTGTAAAACGAATAAAATATGATTATTTTTCTGGTTGAATGTAATTTTGTATTTTTTTATTAACTTTATTTTTTCTTCATCTGTATAATCTGAACTACAAGTGAGTTTCACAATCGTGATGGTTTCATCAGGTCATACACATTTCACAATAAATACACGAAATATTCACGATCACAAATTAAATGTCATGTAATTAGCGTTACACACGTAACTGGTCACTAGGGGCACGTGGACCGTATTTATTTTCAAAACTTGTTATTTATCTCACTATTATTATAATTTTATTAATGTTATAGTTTGTTTTAAGACGTCGAAACCGAGAAGAAAAATCAATTTGTAGTTAGGTCTACCTTACCCAGATGCTCAAAAATACTTAAAAAAACATAACATTATAATTGTTTATGTATCAGTTGAATTTGAGAAAATTGATATTATTGTTGTTGGTTAAAAGCTGAGTTAGAATGTGCCTCGGTAATATAAAAGAACATTATAAATACTCCAAATTTAAATTTACTTATTTTCATAAAAATTATAATATTTGAGAATTTTAGGCGCCGACTTTGAATTTTACATTAGTTTATACGTATTGTTATGTATCCAATAGATAACATATCCAATATCAAATTTAATAATTTGAAGGAAATTCAAAACCAAGTTCGAATTTGAGGTAAATTTTTACATAACTGACCTAATTTGATCTAAAAACCATATTAATCCTAACTGTTACAAATTTGTATTGAGTATTTTTTAACAAACTTTAATGTTGTTGTTTTTAAGCAGGTAAATTTGAATTCAGTATTTTCTTTTAAAGCCATATGATAGCTGTCTATTTATCAATAATATTCAGCAAAGATAAAATTACCGATGGTTTAGTTTTATATTGACAAATGAAGAGAATTTACAAGAAACATATTACTTAATCACATAATCGAAACGGTTTCACAAAGTCTGCAAACCAACGTAGGGAGTACAACCGAAGTCCAAGGAGCAGACCTCAAGTGACACTCGACCATTCTAGTATCTCTTACTTACAGGAGCTTACACTGTAACGAGATGACTGTAATTTTTGTTATAATGGTTTTAATTATTTATCACAATATATCTACTTCACATATTTACAACTATATCCAATTTATTATTCTGAAAGTTGCATGTGAATACAATACAAAATATTCTTGAAGACTAAAAGAGTGATTTAAAAATCTAATAATTAATCTAGAGTATTATGATACCATCTTAATTTTATTTGTTTACATGATTCATACAATAATAACATTGTTGTACAACAATTTAATTCTGTTTAAATTTAATTATTGCAAACAACTATAAAATTACATTCTTTTTTTGTTTAATATTTTAAAATCAAAACTCTTTAAAAATATATTTTATTACCTTGATTTAACATTTAACTAAAACATTATACAAATTTTGCTTTATCTGTACTCTTATCTTCTGTTACTGTCTAAGTGAAAGTCTCTTAGCTGTTATTAGGCATTTAAAATATTTAATATTACCAAATTTTGCTTGTTAATACTACGCTTTGCTAATGCACACCAAACCGGGTGTCATGCCAAATTGCAATTTTAGAAGTCGAGGCGGGTGGCTGACACGCAATATTAAGATCATCCCACCTTGTTTCACATTAGTGGTTCTATATATAACATCATAAATTCATAAATATATATATATATATATATATATATATATATATTTAACAGAAGAAATAACGTGGGGGAAATAGAGACAATAAAAGTTTATTTTGTTTAGTCACCACTATAATCACACACATTAGAGTCACACAAACGGTTTATTGTAGTCAAAATTGTTTTTATTTTATTTTGGAATATTTAACGATATTTTTCCTCTCAAAAAATATGTGGAAAATATTACGTTTTTTAAAGTTTGTATCTCCATAGTCAATATTTATGAGATTAAATATTAAAAGATTTTTAACTGGGCATATTAAGATTTTAAAACATAAATCAACTTTTTTCACCAATACATGTTTGTCGTGTGTCAGGAGAATAATTACTTTGTTTATATTTATGTAATCTTATATTTACATTTTGTGTTTTGTGTAAAATTCTTAAATAATATATTATTAAAATTTAGTAAACAGACAATACATATTGTAGCGCCAGGTATAATGAAACTAAACTATATATTACGGGAATTGTTGTTGAAGTCTTTAAATCCTTTCGAGACCTTACTAGTACACTTGTTTCTTAGAATTATATTAATTGTCCATTTTTTTTTCGAATTTAAACGATTATGATCTTCGTCTCGCTAAAAAGAAAAAAAATCCAAATTAACTCTCCTCGTTTTTAGATTTACTCACCCAAAATACATTTAGAGATTTCAACATGTGATAAAATAACTGTTGAATCGTCTGAATGCATCCATTTGTCTCAGACAATAGAGGATGGACGGAAAGAAATGGATTTTCGTCAAACATGATACATAGGTATATTTAAAACCTGGGATTGGTTGATTCAAATTTCTTAACCGGGTCTGGAATATGTATAAGAAAAACGTGGAAAATTAACAAAATAAATATATGTTATCTAATAATTTTGATTAAAATAACCCAATACTTTCCGATCCAAAATTATCACTCAAAACGTTTAAAAAAATGTTATCCATAAAAGCCATTTTTAAAATTCATTTAGTGAAAATTTTCCAAAATGTAATTACTAAATGTTAATGTAAATGACAATGTTGTTGAAATACCCACATATCAAAGTGGATTGTGGGAGAAAATTACGGTTCATGAGGAGGCCTAGTTGAAAATACGACATTAACTCCTAAAGTTTGAATATTTTAAATTACTCAACATATCTTTTAGAAATGCCAATAATATATTGGAAATATTGAAATATCTATTATTGATGCTATTTGCTATTTGTTACAGTTTAGGATTTTTGTGGAGCTGTGTGGTGTGTTGAACATTTAATTAAAATGTTGAGATTTCATTTTAAAAACAATATATTTAATACATCTTAAAAGTTAACATAATTATCATCTAAACATAAGTGAGATTTGATAGTTTAAACTTATGGATTATTTGAAATAACATAATCAACGCTTTGTTTTGGATATTCTTTAAGCTAAACAACACATTTCATCCATGTTGACGAGGATTTATATAAATCTAAGCAGAGCTTGCAAATCAATCATTACAAAAAACCGACTTTATTTACTTCTGCACTCATGCTTCAAGAATAAATACATTTGCAACAAGATCGCAAACCTACCAAAATGTCTTTCTTATAAAATATACGCTATCTGTAGTTTTTTATTGTTTCCGTACATCTACAGGGGTTTTTAGCTTCGATCATTCCAATTTTTGATATTAGAGTAATAAATTAGGAAAGTTTAGACTGTCCTAGTTAAAAGTTTTAAAAACATTTATGGAATAGTTTGTATAAAAAACCATCTATTATCGAACATAATTTGAAAAATTGTGCTTATATATGAATTGTTCATACCAATCATTTGAATTAAATATAAATATTTTAAGTTGTTTGTTTTATTACAATATGTATTAATTTAAATTTTAAAATGGTAACGTATTATTCAAAATTGTAATTTAAGAAAAAACTAATGGTACCTTAATATTTATATAGCAATATATATACTGGGTTAATTATCACCAAAGCTTCATTCCTTTAACGCTCATTAACACAAGAAACACGAGTAGGCTGCAAACAGAGCACGATAAGTGAAAGTATGGTTTATGATATTTTGTAAAGTCCAATTTCTTTCTTACTTTACTAAAAATTTCAAAGAGTATCCCACAAAATTAGGAACCATTATTTTGTAAAATGTAGCAAAATAAGGATCTATTAATCTCTCAGAAACTTATTTCGTTTTCTATTGGTGAGCATTTAAATACCTATCCTTTTCTTTGAACATCTAAAATATGCAACCTTGGAGGAAGCATATATCAAGCGGTTACAGTTTGATTAGAATTATTTCTTCTCAATTATGGTTTCATTGGAAACACCCCCCCCCCTCTTTTACCTGCCTATCCCAAAATTCAGTATTCGATGTCCTTTAGTATAGATCAGCAATGTATAATTACAAGTTTTAGTATATTTTCATTTAATTTCACATCTGTTTCTTTATGCAAGTTTACTGTTTATTTTATTCATTTCATAAAACACTATCTTTCGCTATTTTCGTGTCTTAATCCGACGTTTTTAATGATAATATAACTTATAATTATATTTGCTTATACTTTGAGAGAATTACCAACTTTTCAAATAGACTAAACTACAAATTCGTAAACGAATTAAACATTTGATTATTTTGCGATATGTGATATGGTGATTATTTGTATTGAAACCATTTTAAATTTGCCTTTTTATAAGATTTTGTATGTAAAACTAAACTTAAATCAATTCATATTAATTTGTACATGCCATAGCAATATACATTTTGTACACAACCTGTCGTTTTATTTTTTGATATTTACTATTTTCACTTCATTTTGGTATTCTATATGATTTTTTTTTTTTGCAATGAAATGAACTTCTTTCTTTGATTTAAAAAAAAAAAAACAATATAACATCAGTAACGTAATACAATTGGTACGGAGTAATAAACATTTAAGAAATGTATGTCTGTTCACCAATCTTTTACATCAATAAGTGAAAATATTGTGTTATTAATATCTACTCATACGATTACTGTTTTAGATGGAAATATTTATCGCCAACACATTCACGTTAAGTTAAGCATGACAGATCTAGTTTGATATCTATTAATTTAAACCAGCTGTGTAATTATACTTTAAGTTAGGTTAGTTAGTTAATTAATAAACTCGGGTTCTATTTAACTACATTCAAGTAATAGCAGTTAGTTTTACGACTCATAAATCTGTAAAAATTAAGTAAAAATCACTTCCAATGGAGTTCCTATGGAATCAACGAATATCCTGATTGTGAGGTAGTTGTACTGAATACTGTGGCTTTGTGTAATTAATAAAGGTGTGTCCAGCATTGGTGAATGAAGATTAGATTGTCAGTTCAATTACAAATGGCGGCACTGTGTATTTAGAAAAACGGTTGCTTTCTACTTTCCAGTAATGTTCACTTGTTTCGAAATCATAAACTACACAAAAAGGAAACAGTAATTAAACAGCATAATTTTAAAAAAAAGTTTAAAAATTGAAATGTCTACATGGTATTAAATATAATAATATTTGGTATAGATAAATTAAAACAAAATAAATTTAAATTTAATCAATTTTTAGGTTAGTCTTACCTCATGCCAAAAATTCTTAAATGTATTCTACTAGTGGGCTACCGGGTTTGACTGTTAAACTTAATGTTTTGTTGTGGCAAATTCACGTTCATTTAATGTGAAACGTTCTAAGGTAAAAATAATTAATGAAGATTATTTATTTTACCAAAATGTACAGTCATCTGACTTCGTTTCTTAAAATTGTTTCAGAAAGCGTTACACGACCTCAATCATATCTTCAGTGAAACAGCAAATATTTAATGTTTAACGGATTTCCAGAAGATGGAATAATTGAGGTATCAACATGCCTTGAAACAATTGTTAACAACGAAGTCCTGTGACGGACTATCCTCGTAACATAATATACATTTTTGAATGTTTTATATTTTAGAAATATTCACACAAAATAAATGGTTTATTATGATTTGAAGATAAAGATGATAAATTAGGTCAACCGTTAGTGACAGAGGTGAATTATTGTCTGTGCAAATCAATTGATGATTATGTTCCTAAGGGGTTGCTAGTTGAATGATTAGCTTTAACTGTGATTAGCTTTAACTTTCAAAAATAGATCATGCAAATTTTATGTTAAAACATAAAATGAAATTATTTTGTAATAATTCAAATCTTGAACTTTCCTGAAAAACTAATGTTGTAAATAGATATTTATTATAATTATTCTATTTATATATATATATATAATTCTAATACTTTAATTCATATATTTGTACATATACACAAACAGAACTTTTGAAATAAGAATCTAGGCATGTAGGTAGTGTCAGTAGAAAATTTACAATATAACTAGTGACAAGAAAAGGCAATTTCATGAATGGTGGGGGATATCTGGACACGCAATATCTGGATTATCTCATCATGGTGATATAATGTATTCTTATCCAGAAATTAAAGTTATTAACGTAAAAGAAAATTTGATGTACATAGAAAATAATTTGGGAAATACATAAATATATGAATAAACTTACATTGTGTTCAATCACCACTATGATTAGTCTGCACGAAAATATTTTCTTTATTAATATTCGTAGGTAAAATCAAGTATCATTATAATTTCACGAGAGTGTATGTCCGTCTGTCGCAAAATCCTATATATTTCAAACTACGTATTTCTATTCTTTGTATTGTAGCATTTAAGAAAAATATAGCGGTCACAAAAATGACCTTGGGGTAGTTAAGTGGCAAAAACTATTGAGTTGAAAAATCTTATGTGTGTTGTATCGAATAAAAGTAAAAGTTATTCTGATTACTAATATGTATGTTTATTAGAGGAAGAAATTAATATGTTTGTTGGAGCTAGGCCGCTAAAAATACTTCACCAAATTATTGTCTCTACATGCCTATGGACCCTAAGTCGTATTATTTTAGCACACTTTTATTATGACTCTATTTAAGTGACTATTTTATTTTTATATTCAAAATGACACATTTTGACAATATGGTAATATTGTTATGACAAAATGTAACGACAGCAATTGTTTTCGTCTATATTTGTAGAAAATAATTTATTTCGATAATTTATTATCTTACAACTTTTGAATATATTTAAGCACTTCCACTTTTCAATTTTGTCCACATTCCTAAACAATGACGTCTAACAGATAAAATTAGAAATGACAGGAAAGTATTTGTAGTACCGACTAAACTAAACTTAGTTTAAGGTAAACTTAGGAATTAGGTATTTTTTTAATCATATTAATTTCTTGATAGGTTTAACAATCCTTCTTTTTATTTAAATTATTCTAAAGTCTGGCCAACATAACATTGGGCTACTTTTATCTCTGTCTGTAATAGGTAGATAAACATATTATATTTCTAATATTGGTCTAAAAATATAAAATTCAAAAGTCTTCCCAAAATGTAACAAAAGTTCAGTTTGACGTTATATAAAAATAAGAAATGATTTTGATGGTCTGTCAATCCGCTTATCGAGTGAACGATTGAGATATTTTAAGAACTTAATAGGCCAGTGTAGAATTATTTATGAGTTAGAAGGGATCCTGCAAGCTTCAAAACTTATCTGGAAAGAAATAACTGAAATAATGTGAACAAAATAAACCAATCTTTTCCATAATCAATTTAAACAATAGTTCCTTGTCAACTAAATAAGAAAGTTTTTAACTTGAATGAGCAACACTAATAGAAACTTCAAACCATAAATCAAATAAAATACAATTTTTTACAATAATTACTTTATTTATTTTTAACAAGATGACGTTTCATTGATTAAGTTATCTTCAGTTGCTACACTGTACACAAACCTCCTTGGTAGTCATTTTGTTACTATAACAAAGACGTTTATTTGAAACATCGCCTTCTTAAAAATTAAGTATTTAAAGAGGAGAATTGTTTTGAAACTGAGTTTTAGATATTGTTTCTTGTTTCTTTAAGGAAAAACATGTAAACTAATTTACATTAAAACTGATCAAAAGGATCACTACAATAAAAAATTGGACCGACTGTTAATATTGGTAAAAAACGTTTTAATTACCAATTTAAAAAAATTGGTATTCAAAAGAAATTAAAATAAATAATGTCCAAGCTGGAATTTTATTATTTTTAAATGTGTTTATTTACTTATTTTGTATTATTACATACTGTTATTCTAAAATTGAGACATTAAACTTGGAAGCATTATTAGTATTATGGTTTTGTTAATTAACAACCTCACTGAAACAAAAATGTCTAAAATATACCAATAATTGTAATTATTGCTAATATGCCCTAATCGCCGTCATGTCAATTCCAGTGCCGTCATGTCAATAGTGGTTCATTTTCACGGGACACAAATAACTATTGTCAACTTGGAGATATTCACTCATAATGTTAGTTATCGAAAAATTCGACTTTTGTGGAGATGTATGATACTGATCTTATACTCGTTTAATTTACTATCGTTTTGTTTTTTAAAGTGTAAAAAATAAGATTTTAAAAAACATAAATTGTTCATAAGGAAATACAAAATAAATAGCTTTTGTCTAGAGAATAAATCTTTTACCACCAGATATATATATTTCATCTCTAATGACGAGGGTTGATGTAACCCAAGGGACACTTGTTTAAACTAATCATAACAAGGCTCACTCTTGGTGGGATAACAATATGATGTTTGTAACAAGAACTCAACTTTACTGAAACTTTGATAATTTATAAATATGCTATTTGTATTGTTTTGTAGAACCTATAATTAATTTTGCAGATTTACATAAACGTCTGTTTGCAGTAATATGGCTTAGAATATATTATGTTTTCTATTCTCTTCTAAAAAGAGACTATAAATGTATGAAACATCTATCGATAATTCATATTAGAAATTATTCTTATCTTACATACATGATAGTTAAATTTCACAACAAGCATCTGTGGAAGGATATATTTAATACAAGAATTGATGATAGCTTTGATTGTAGCTTTCATTGTTTTAATTGAAATAGTTTATAATATATGAAGGGATTACGCTGATAAAATTGAAAACTTTAGCAGATTCTTTATCGTAATTATACCAACTAACACAATAATCTTGCACAATATAAAAATGCTAACGTGAAAACACTATTAAATTAAATTAGGATAATGATGTTATATTTCTAATATACCTGTACAGAAGATGGGTGCAAGCGAATGGCATTAGTTAGTAGTAGCAGTCAGGTCTGTCCCCATCTTATAAAAAGCCAATTAGCCCGTAACACTATTTGTTGTAACTGTATTATTCATGTTTCCTGTGTTTGTATCTTTAAAGATTCCATGTTACTACTCAATTTTTTACAATGTTAAGCCAAATATTTCTTTGCTTGTTTTTTATTTAGGGCTACATCAACTTTACTGGGCCTTCTCTGATGGTAGACTACATGATAAATCGAATCATAACTCCACAAATCCATTATGCGGTAACCAAAATAGAGATTCAAATATTCAATCTTAACAAAAATAACCATTGATTAGAAAAAAATTTATTAACTTAAAATAATATATTGTAACCTAAATGAAAGTTAATGGTTTTTAATTATATGAAAATTAAGAATACTAAATCATTTGAATTTTACAGATAAGTATGGAAGATAATTTATCACAGTGTAAAATCATAGAAAAGAAAAATTGATTTACTGAGAGGTATAAATTATATTTTTAAATGAAACGTTGCAGTTTTAAATTGTGTTAACGTGGGCACTAAATCATTTTGCATTTGACAGGTAGATCTTTAGAGGAAGAAAATGTTGGAAGATAGTTTATCCGAGCATAATAGTTATTTTTAAATGTAAGTTTAAAAATTAGTTTCACAGTACAACTGTCATTAAAAATGGATTGAAATTTTTGTTTATATTTTATTCTATTAAGTGGTTACTAATATTGATCTCCAGCCTTCTGAATGTAAGTATAATAATATTCGTCAAAAGGTATTTATAAATACGAAACTAAAAAAATCGGAACGCTATTTTATAATTACATTTTTTTAATGTTGAAATGTTTTACCGATTTTCTGTAAGTGTAAATATTGGAAATTTGTCTTTATGAATAATATAAATAAACACAAATATTCAGCAAGCAGTTTGGAATGATATTAATAAACCTACATATGCGATAAATATAATAAATTATTTTATTAGACATTAGTAATATCCTACTAAAACTTGTTGATACGAGTTTAAAGCCATTGATTTCAAAGGATTATTTCTGTTAATATTAAGAGATAAATTAAACCTGGAAAAATGGATGGTGGATTACGTAAACACATATTAACAGGCAGGATGATAGCTCTAGCAGAGATTACAATAAAAATATGCAAATGAATGTACAAAACAAGTAGGGAGATTAGGCTTCCAATTTACTACTTTACAAGGTTTAAAAATCTGATTTTACATTGTATCTATAGTTTGAATTCCCTTATGTTTTGTTAACTGTTTAGGAAATTTACAAAAAAAAGGTGTAATTAGAATAGCTTTAGAATGGTCAACATCTAAAATGCCCAACATATTTTCACAAGACGATGGATAACTATTACATACTTTTTTTGTATTTAAGATATTACTAATATTTAATGAACAACAAATTTACACACTTTACCCGACAAAAAAAAGGTACCGTTTTGATGAAAAAATTGGATGAAAACATCACATTGTTGTTGATGTAGGTGAATACAAATTTGATAATAAATGTTCGTCTTAAAGCCTAAACACCAAGGATGAAATCGATTTGTGTGTGTGTGTGTGTGCTCATTCGATTTATTTAGGAAAAAACATGTATATAGGTGTAAACTATTTTTTATTACATAGAAAAAAATATAACTGAATTTCTTAGTTATTATATAAGGTGTCAAATTAGTTTTCGATCTTTGAAATAAATTTAACTTTTACAACTTTAAACAGCTTAAATATAAGAGAATTTCGATAAATTTGGTCACTACTACATGGAGATAACTCTATACTCAGTGGCCTCTTGTTCACAAATAAAATACAAATGATTATACGTGCTCACATCAACTGTTTTTTAATAACAGACAAGACACTGACTATTAAACAAATTATCTCAAATAACCATTCCTCTATTGAAGAGCTATTACACTAGCCAATGAACAAGTAAATATCATCTGATTTACGACACAATCTGTTTAGGGTTTGAAGTAAAACAGTTAAGTGAACTAACGAAATGGATCTAGTTTAAACCTATATTAGAATTAGAAAACATGTATTCGTTTAATAAATCCAAACAATAAATAATAAACCTAACTGTAATACGCAAACAGGTTTGATTTTATATGGAAGTGGTATAAATTACATGAATTATGTTTATATTACTTGTTCAGATGAGCAATAAACCTGAATTAACCTAATCAGTTTAGGGTGTTACAACTAGTATCCTTGTTTTCATACGATAAAAGTAAAAACAAAGCCTATTTGAAATTAGATAGTTTTAAAACTACGATTCTTAGGTTTTGGTATTATTTATCCTAATGAACGTTTTCAAATTAACTCCCAACATCTACATTATAGTTATTTATATACGACCTTTCGGTTTATGCTAAATTATATATAAATAGCCTATAATTTCCCAATTGGAAAAATAGGTAAAATAATAAACTATTATTTCAAAAATAAAAGTTATCAAATATTGTTTTAAATACCCTATTACCACTATTAGAATATGTAAAACTTTCTTTTAATTTCTCTCATGTTTGAGATCAAAAGTGTACAAGGACAAAAATATAAAAACTTGACCTGAATTTGCCATAGAGAACTTATACACAAATTTGAGTAAATCCGGTATAATAATGTTTTTAAAATGAACCTCATTTGGTATTCCAATCAAAATTACATTTTAATATTCTGTTTTCATTTAACAAATTTTAAGTATAGATGTTATGTCACCACTTGAATTTTTTAAAGTAATATTTTGTCACTTTATTTTACATCAAGCTTCTTTACAAATAAGTAGTTTTCTTTTGCTATCTGGGAAAATTTGAATAGGTTTCCAGTGAACTTTTGTTTAAAAAAATAATAAAATAATTATATTGTCAGAAAAAAATGTATGCTTAGTCCCTACAGGGGCATATAAATTTAGAAATGTGGTAATTGAAAAACAATTTTAACGCTCATTAAAAACATACATAATTATCAAATAAGAGTTTTGGTGAATTTACTCTAAACAGTTTTAAAACATACACCATTATGGCGTTAAATACAATTACTTACTTCTTACTTCTTCATACGAGCTTCCGGCCTCAGGTAATGCCGACGACTCGATTACCATGATATGCCGCAGCCGCCAAAGCCCAATACCTCTTGTTCCGCAGTGCGTCTTCCAATTTGTTTTGGCTGTCCTTTAAAGCTTCTCTGAGAGAATCTCTCATTCTGTTCTCCGAGGTGCACTCCAGCAGTATGTGACCCATGGTCTCCTCTTTGACGCCGCACCTCTCGCAGCTGTCAGTCTCCCTCAGTCGAAATCTTCTCAGGTAGCTGTTTGTCACCGCGTGTCCCATTCGAGCTCTTGCCTTAAACGTAGCAACGCTGCGGGAGACCCCTCTATACCAGTTTGGTGCGGTAGGTGTTTCCTGGATTTTAAACAGAGACCGTCCAACAGTTTCTTGCTTCCATCTCTCAGTCCATTTCTCCATTACAAATCTTTCAATCTTCCTTTTGCATTTGCTGAGAGAGAATTTTGTGGGTGGGACCGGGTGCATCTCAGCCGCACTTTTAGCTATTTGGTCCGCCAGTTCATTTCCCTGCAATCCACAGTGCGATGGAATCCACTGGAAGACTATGGTTTTTCCAGTCTCCTGTAGGGCTCCTAAAAGGCTCTTTATTTCACTCGTCCGGAAGTAGTAGTCGTCAGGTGTGTTTTTTTGAATTGCCTCAATGGCCGACTTAGAGTCCGTAAGAATACATATATATCCTTGAGTCCGGCACCTGCCCGCATCCCACCAGCGCCGCATTGAGGGCCAACAATTCTGCATCCATGCTCGATGCCGAGTTTGCCGGTGCGTAGAAACGTTCTTTTGTTTTGTCGTTATAATAACCTGCACCAGATTTAGTCTGCTTCAGATCGACGGATCCATCCGTGTAGATCCTCGTATGGTCTCGGTATCTCTCCTCTATCATTTCCAGTGTCTCTGCTTTCAGTAAATTAAGATCTTCGGAGGTGCTTTTGGAGTTACCAGATGGTAGTTCGGTGTATGCTGTGACCTCCGCTTCCCTCCATGGTGGCCAGCTGTGTACCATTGGTATAGGTTCCGGTATAATTGATTCTGCAAACGTTTTCATGGCGTCCACCCGACACGTGAAAGACTGTCTGGTTGTTGTCGGTGCCAGTGTGAACAAGGGGTGATCATTTGGGAGAGTCTGTGTCTTGATCCATTTGGTCAAAATGTTTTTTTCTATAAGAAGGTCAATAGGCTCAAGGTGTGCTTCAATTTCCATTGCCGCTATTGGAGACGTGCTTGGGCAACCCAGTATTATTCTGAGGGCGGCTGATTGGATTTGCTGGATCTTTTTTAAGTGCGTGCATGCCGCAGAGCCCCAAACTTCGCTACAGTACAACATCTTAGGCCGCACATAGGAGGAGTAAAGCATCCTGAGTGTTGATGTGTCCGCTCCCCAATTTCTGTTTGCAACTGCTTTGATGGTGTTTACTCTTTTGCTGCATTGATTTCTTACCTCGTCAGTATGTTTGTTCCATAGTAGCTTTGGATCAAGATGCACTCCCAGGAGCTTTGGGCATTCATTCACCCTCAGTTCACGGTTCTCTATAAGCAGTCGCGGTTTGTAATCTTTAAGCGTGTTGCGTCTTGTAAAGAATGCACATTCCGTCTTTGCTGTCGATATTGTTAAGGACCACTTGACCGCCCCGTCCAGCGCTCTTTGAAGGAGAGCGCAAGCTTTGTCCGGTGAACCGTCCACGGCGAACATGGTAACGTCGTCAGCAAACACCACCAGGTCCACTCCCTCGGGCAGAGCACTGCTCAAGTCGTGTAGGGCGATGTTAAACAATGTTGGGCTGATGGTTGAACCCTGTATTATTCCATTCTCCAACTTAGCGGGTTTCGATAGCTTTCCATTTACGGTCGTTCTCACTATCCTTTCACTGAGGAAATTTGTAAGATACCTGAGGGTGTTGCCCCTCAGTCCCATTCTCGCGCTCTGCAACAGTATAGTTTTATGCGGTACCTTGTCAAAAGCAGCCTCAAAGTCCAGAAGCGCCGCTACTGTCGATTTGTTTTGATTAAAGCCTTTGTAGATTTTATTTGTAAGGTATAGCAGCGCATCATTAGTGCTTCGTCTTTTCCTGAATCCGAACTGCTTTGCATCCAGCAGGTTTTCTGACTCCAACTTGTAGGACAGTCTATTATTCACCAATCGTTCCATAAGTTTGCCAAGGCACGAAGTGAGTGCAATGGGCCTGTAGGATGTAACCAAGCTTTGGTCCTTCTGAGGCTTAGGCAATGGCACTATGAGCGATGTTTTCCATTCCTGCGGAATTTTTCCCGTTTTCCATATTGAATTAAAGAGCCCCAGTATTTTATTTAACATTTTCGGTGCGCAATGCTTCAGCATATCGTTGTGGATGTTGTCCTGCTCAGGAGCAGAGGCATGAAGTTTATCAATTCCATCTCGTAGCTCGTTCATGGTGAACGCGGCATCTCCGTCGTCTCTAGCCAGGGAAAGGAGTTCAAAATTTGCGGTCAGCTCCATCTCCTGTGCAGTTAGAGTTTTTGGCCAACCTACTGCTTTTCCGGCTTTGCTGCTGTAGTAGTAGTTGAAGGCATCAGCCTTTTCACTATCTTCCTCAAGCCACTCTCCTGTTTGGGTCTTGATATGGTTGATCTTGGTGCCAGTTTTGCCCTCTATTGCGTTGAATTTCTTCCATACAGTTGAGCTGGGTGTATTTTCGTTAATGGAGGCGACAAACTGCCGCCAGGCACTTCTTTTTGCTGCCAAAATCTCCCTGCGTAGCTTCGCGTTCCATTTATTATATGTCTGCCGACAAGAACTTGTCCGTCTGCGCTTCCATCTCCTCCTAGCACTTTGTCTTTTCTCTCTGTTCGTTTGGAGTTCGTCATTCCACCAGGTGTTTATTGGGTGCTGTGTATTTTTTATTCTTTTTTCGGGGATTGACCTGTCCGCTGCCTCCTTCAGTTCTCTTTCTATGGCCTTTAGATCATAATCCTCTGCGTTGCAATCCTCTGTGGCTGTACAGAACGCTTTCCAGTCTGCCTTCTTTATATTGTATTTCCCTCTTATGACGTGTGGGTTGTTAACTCTCTTTCCATCAAGTGAACTTAATACAATTTGCGAAGTAGATTATAAAGTCAACTTGCTAAATTAAAAAAAAAAAAAAAATATATATATATATATATATATATATATATATATATATATATTCAAGTTAATCAACTCAAGATAGCCACAATTAGGATCTATAAACTATAAGAGTGAAATATTTCATCTAGCAATAATTTTTTTGAAATAGCTACACCATAGTTTTATAGTGTTACGGATTTACACGAAATTAATTTTTTTTTTTTTTTTTAACTTTTACAAAGTCATGAGTAACACTGAAGTTGTTGAAGTATTAAATATTGTTTTTGTTAATTGATATTCAAAAATGCCTTACCTGTGGATTTTATGTAAAATTATTTTAACTGAAGTGTTATTTTTTTTTACTAATAATACCCTTTTCCTTCCCTAACCGTTTTAAATAAATTTTATTATATGCTAGAATTATTATTTTCTCAGTAGATATATTACGCTTTATAATTACAGTAGACTGGAGATATTTTTTATCTATTCCACAAATGAGTTATTTTAATTTTAGTTTTAAATAGGCTATTCCAGATTAAGTTTTTGACTTTTAAATATAAATAGACTCAACAAAATTTAAAAAGTGTTAATCAAAAACAATAATAACCGGAAGCAACACATAATAAGTAAAGTAACTGCTTATTTATATATTTATAAAACGATCTCCTTGTCTACGGAAATGAAAATAAAATGATAAATGTGTTATCCGATTTATCAAAAGAACTTCCTATAAGGTGAATTTTTGAAAAGAACAAAGTCTTACTTTAGCCAAGTCTAAACATTAACCTATATTTAACCTTGTAATAATGAAAAGGTTATACACACCGTATTAACATTTACTTGAATTGTGTTATGACTAACTTATATAGATTTTTTAACCTTTAAAAATTGCTACTGAAGGTAAATTAACACATTTTTTGTTTTATTATTGTCATGGAAAATTTTCTAAAAATCGATTTCTCAAAATGAATGCCTGAATGACTAATTTTTTTTTAATATTCCGCCGAGACACTCTTGGAGGAATGAGTACATTTTGAAAAAAATTGGTATTTTTCTCAATTTCTAATTTGTAGGTGTAATTATCTAAAACTTACTTCTGACTAATTAAAGAATCGTCTAACATGCCAGTTGATGTTGTCCCATCTCACTGTACACTTAGAGCATTGCGTGATACCTGTTATAGAGTTTGATAAAATTGTAAACGATGATCCGAAGCGATTTGTCGGTCCTTAAGAAAAGGGGGGTAAGAGATATCCTAGTTAGAAATTTTATCTCATATCCTATATACACTGAGCTATTATTTATTAAGTGTCATTATAACATAGAAAAAGTGTGAGTATTTAATAAATATATTTGTTATTTTTTAAAAAATCATAATTACACTTCTAAACTTTTAGTATAAACGAATAAATCTATCCTCCCATAATTATTCTATCATCTCTTGTGTACATCGACACTAAATGAGATACAAGTCGTCATCGAAATCGATATGTCGGTTAACTTAAAGAGTATCTGGAATAATAAATAAAGAGAGAACTAAACAAGTAGAAAAATATTAACATATTTTGTAATACATGTTTTTTACCAAACAGTAGTCTAAAACGAATGTCAGTATCTCAAAATCACCCCCCCCACTATTAGACGTTTTTGATTTCTTATCAAAGCTAGATAGTGCTTGGTATCATTATGTAAACATAAATACCAATTTTGAAAACACTATCATTAATAAAGTTGACTTTCTCCGTAATAAAATTGTGTCCAATAAGTACAAGCGCCCTCTGATTTCAAGACAACAATACTTAAAGAAGAAAAAAAGCCACATTAATGGTTATTTTGACTACTTTTATCAATTATCCTTTATTTTCGTCAGTTCCTTATTATTATTAAGATATAAACTTGTATTGAAGAAGATAAATAATACGCCACAATTTAATAATAATATACTTGCAGAAGTAAAATACAAAATATAATATACCCTGAATATATAAGAATAATATTTTATGTAAACTTATTTAATATGTTTGTCGATAAAGAAGAAAATTATTCATTGACTAGAAAACAATTCAATAAAACATGTTGAATTGTCAACAAGTTGGCAATTTATGATATTAAAATCATAACTACTTAAGTTTAGTAATGAAAACAAAAATTTAAATAGTGAATGGAATTTGAAAATCCAATAACACTATAAAACTTTATTTAGTAATTTAGATTTGATTTATATATCCCAAGTTTATGGACGTGAGAGCAGTAAAACTATCCATTTAAATATTGCCAATATTACAACACTCATTTAAACTGAGATTATTCTCTTGTATACGACACATTATCTTACACTATTCTAAACTTGATATTATAAAGACTAAAGTAGGCTATAGGTAAATTTAACGAAGACTATTATTTATATTAAAATAAAATAAGACATCACATAAACAAAAATCATACAAAATTGTAAACATACAAATATCACAAAGAGGTTGAAATCCCTACCGAACTTTTTTTGTGGTATATGCATTTTCAATAAATATATAGTAACATTTGAAAGAAGTTAAACATTAAAATACATTAAAAGTAACAAAAAAAATTCAAAAAAGATATTGTAAAAACATAATGATATCTGTAAACAATAAATCCGGGGTGGTTATGTGAAATCTACAAGAAAGTTTAACTATAAATATATTAAATTGTATTAAAGCTTTCTTGAACTAGATTTTGCTATTTTCTGCCGTTAATTTTATTATTTATTTATAGATGTTATTATTTAAAAAAAAAATCTTCTATAAAATGTTAATTAATTCTGTATACGTTTTTTTACTTTTAATATATTTGAATTTTAAACTTTTTTCATATGTCGTTACAGTATATATACCCTATAATGTATAGGGGATAAAAATTAAAAATAAGACAGATAAAAAATATACTACTGCAATCTAATTAGCTTTAATACATTTAATCCCGTCTGGGGCACACTTGTATTGAGTACTGGGTGTCAAACCCTAGATACTCTGGCTCGATCTACACTATTGCAATATTTTTCACTCTTTAATCTATCATATATGATCTCTTTTCACCAATTCTTGATCTCTTTCGACCATGGCGCTAATAAATTATTTGAAACCTAGGTGTCTCTTATCTTGTGCATTTACTTCTCCATTTTTAAATTGAAGAATGATTAGTAAAAAGAGATACTGTGCAGAATAACCAATCCCAGTACATGTTGGTGAAGTTAAAATGTGTATGTTTTTGTTGTTTGGGTTTGGTTCGATTTGTTGTTATGTTAAAGAGCATGTTATGCTTTTTTTTTTTGTTAAAACGATGATGACCACGATGCTTTTTCGCCCTGAAAATTCGAAAACCTGTATTATTTTTTTCCGAATTTGTACAAATGTTAGTGAAATAATATTGCGTTTCACATAAGAGAATTAGCTTCTTCGAAACATACGTTTATATGTTTTACAATCAAATGCCTATTAACTGACACATTTGCATCTAGTTATATATATATTACTTCAAACTAGCTGAATATTCGTAACTAAATTAGTTCTACGTAATGAACTCTGGTTAAATTTAAAAATAGGCCTAAGCTGAATTCGAAGGTGCTAAATTTGAAACTGAATTTTATACCGTAGTTCCCTATGAAACTCTTTCTAAACATTATATTTTGAAAAAATATAAATCTGTTTTCTTATAGTTCATAACTAAACTTAATTTATTAAACGTGTTTAAATTCTTCTTGGTCATTTTTTTAAAATGATGCAACCATTTTTACTTGAAGTTTAAATGAAATACTCCAATATTGCAGAATGCGATCATGGAAAAGAATGGCTTACATCAGTTGTTATAAGGAGAATTAGGAATAAGTAACACATATTTTCTGGTTTTGTATAAATGCAATGTACACCAAATATATGATCTGAAACGCGTTTGTTTGTTTTTTGTTCTTATATATATATATTTTTTTTTTAAACATGCAATGTCTAAGCAATGTATTTAGAATTAGTCAACATTTTCAATTAAGTTTTGAATCATTTTAATTAAAATGAGCATCTACAATTAAAATTGTATACAATAACTTTTTTACAGTTCAATATAAAATATCTAGAAATCTCTGACCTTTAGAAAAAGTGTACAACAACTAATCAATTACTTTTAACATTTTTAAATTCACTAACTTGATTTTGTTTTAACCTAAACAAAGTTTACATTACATTTGTAACGAATGCAAGTTTACTATTCAGAAAACTAAAGAGCTCTCTAAACTATTACTAAAATCATTCATTGATTGTTAAACTCCTTTACATATTTAAAGATTATTTACTCTCCACAGACACAATATTGGTAAGTTTATGTTTTTAAATATTAACAAATGTGATAGAAATCTAGTAGGCTAGATATTCAGTTACAGCTCCATAGCCGAGACGATGACAGGACAGATTTTGTATTTAAATTTGGTCGATTATTACGAAGTATTTGAGGATAAAAAAAAATATTGTTCCTAAATAATTTTGTTTTTATTCTCATTTTAAATGGGGGCATCATTAGACACCCTTTACAAGAAAAAAAAGGTATTTTTAAAATTACTAATGTTTACAACTTTAACTTACCTTTAATTTCTGTTCAACCCTGATAACAACATAACTAACATGTTTGTAACTTCAACCCATTTACCCTACTAAAGGTGGATTTATTCCATTCTAGGAAACTAAATTCTTTTGACCGATAAATGTTTCTATAATTAGATATTTTGAACTTCATTCGTACAAAAGGCTTCAGGCTATTGCAGGGATTTTCGTTGATTGTATAGTCTTATAGACGTAAAATATTTTCATATAACAATATTTTTCCCAATTTTTCTTTCATTTGAATTGTTTTTTATAATTTTATTTTAAATTTTCTGTTTTCGTTTATCATTTCACTTCAAAGACTTGGAAGAATATACATATTATTCGCATTCTTAATCAAATTAAAAGTAATATCACATCGTCATTTCCCTGCTTTAGTAAATAAGCACGATTTATTATCTACATAAATGACCGTGTTTGTAATAGAGTTAATTATTTATTTTTATTTCAATACATTTTGTTTGTTCATGTCAATTAAACCGATTTAAAACATTAGAGCCTATAAGGCTAATCTAAGATTTAAAACAATTTATTATACTAAAATCTATTGAACTATATTTTACGAGTTCAGTTTAATTGTTGTTGTTATGAAAAGTAGCAATATAGTGAGTCAATACAGTGATAGTTAAAAAGATACAGATGTCTTAAAGTTTAACTCAAATACGATATATTTTTGTGTAGTATACACCCTAGAGAAGAAATTTCCAAATTAGATTTAAAAATAAAGTGCATATTTTGTGCACAATTCTTCTATTGCTCAAACATATTATAAAACTTTAATGTAATAGCAGATATTTCTTGTTGAAACTCCATATTCAAGGATAAAATAAAGCAAAAGCTTAAAGTTTCAAATATTTAATAGTATAAATGAGCTACAATTGTTTCACCTTGCGGCATCGTCGGGCAACTGATAATTTACAGGTATAGACAACTATTTAAACATAAGTACAGGAAACTGAAATACAATAGAGAAATCGGGAAAGGTAGGGGGGTGACCTAGCAGGTAGATAAAGGTTAATGAACTATGTTACGAATGGGTTTTAGAAGAGGTGACGAATTTAATACAATTTGGACATTTAAGTTGAGAATAGGCCTAAGTGAAGTAGATCTATTTATTTCTAAACATTCCAAATTATTTAATCTATTGCTTTTATTTTCTATATGTAAAAGTTTAACATTCAATTTCGGATCAAAACTATGACCCGAGTCCAAAAGGTGAAACAATTGTAGCTCATTTATACTATTAAATATTTGAAACTTTAACCTTTTGCTTTATTTTATCCTTGAGTATTATAAAACAATACCCTTGTAGTAAATACAATCATTTCAACTAAATGTAAAGAATAGATTTTTGTGATTATGTGGAATAAATTTGATTTAGTTTTTACAAAAATGTTTAATACCGGTACATCAATTTCAGCTATTTTCGTTCAACCTTATAGAACTACCGACAATCCACTCCTGTATAGAACGGCAGTCCTAATGTCTGAGTTCATACACACAAATATTGTTATTTAAACACAAATTATTCAATAAATATTAAAATGGCTGTTATCGAGTTTGTTAAAAGGACTTTTGATAAAGTGGTTTTTCTTAATGTCCTACAATGTCCCACTTTGACTATTTAGAATAACTTTCAAACCTGCATCCAATGGTAAACCAACGACAATAAGAATAGCCATATCATTAATAAAATAGATTTGTTATTGTACATTACCAAATCAGAAAAAACACTGTAATGTAAAACTCAGAGTAAACGACCTAAATACTTTACAAAGGCAATTTAACTTTCAAATCGAGTATTTTCGTGGTACTTAATTAAGCTTCAAGAGGTTTTTTTTAAATTGAAAACCCCTAAGCGTTTCTCATAAACGCACCAGCTAATATTTACTTCTTACTTTCATATTAACTCACTTAAATATACTATTATACTCTAATATTTATTATACACACAATAAATATAACCAATTAAATCCAATTTAAAATTGCCGAATTTTTTTTTTAATAAATATACGCGTATTTTCTAACATGCCTCACGAATGTTTGTTTTCTGTAATAAACATTATTGAGAAATAAGTCAATAAAAGCAACGGAAGTAATAAGAACACGGAAAAAGCCTAGAGGGGTTAATAGGCGAAATTGAGGAGAAACAATTGTGTCGTAGATGTATTTATTTATTTAAGCAGCTATATAAATGTAATACTTCTCTTTAAAAAAAAATGTATAGAGGGATATAGACTTGCAATCCATTTTATTAAAATCAAATAGTAAGATATCAGTTATTTAATTTAGTTTTATTGAAATATTGCAACGCCAAATACAATTTCAGAACTTGAGAATAATAATCTGAATAGAATATGTAACTCGTAATTTTGCATTGTACAAACCATTGGAACACTGAAGAAAATGTTAATTTAAAATTAATCACATTTATAGGAATGTAAAATTTTTATTTTGTCTTCCTTTCTTATGTTAATCAGATTTAATTCAATTGTTTGAAGGTAAAATTTTCAAACTTAGCCCTCATAATTAGAGGGTTTTTTAATGTATTCAAGCGAGGACATAGTATCAGTGGAATTTATTTAATTAAAATGTTTTTTTTTTCATATCCTGCGTCCGACGAGAAAACTAAATAGAGGCAAATTTTGTGTCTACGAAATAAAATTTAAAAGAGAGTTCTCACGAATTCTATGACAATATATTTTTTCCATCCTTCATACCTGAACAAAAGGATTACTCCTTATGAAGAAACTGCTAATGAACTCGATAGTTGTGTTATGTCGTTGCGTACTCTACGCAGATTTTGAGGTATAATGGTTTGAAGCATCAAAAAGATTAGTTTTGTCGGAATTTTTCTTTTTTTAAAGTGGGGAAAATGTGTAACTTGTGTAAAAGTGTTATTTGTGTAACTTATATGTATTTGAAACATTTTCTACTGTTTTGAATATATTATTAACAATTATATTACACTTACCATTCATCCGTTATATGTTGTGTTAATTACCATCTCATATCTCAAGATTTACGTAATTATAATTTTACATAATTGTTCTGCTACTGTGATCACGGTTTATACTAAACTGTACTGTTCAACCACACGATACTACAATCGAAATACTGAAAATAGATGAACAGAATGATACAACGTGTAGCTTGTGAAACATATTGCTTTTTAGGTGAGATTAAAACTGTCAATAGTCAAGAGAATGTTCAGGTAAATGAGTGATAATAAAAGAAATATTTCGATTAATTAAAACTTGTAAGTATATATTTATTAAATTCAAAATTTAAATATTGCATGGTTCTAGGTTCACACGTGAAGGCACTTGAAATATATATGTATTTATTTTCATATTGCACACTCTACATAATAACTTCATGGAGAGAGAATGAGAAGAGATGTGTGTACAATAAAAATTAATACGTAGTGCTATTTAAAACGTAAATGTTATTACAAATATTTCATTTGTATATAAATGAATTACCTCCTAAGCGGATAGATAAATAATAGTGATTTGGGTGAATGACATATTGACATATTTTGTTGATATACATGTTGTATGTTAATAAAAAGTTTTCCGTAGCAATACCACAACTTCCTTTTTAATGAGTTTATATGTTAACATCTTATTTTACTTAAGAGTTCATCCAAAAGAATATAACTTTTTAATATCCTATCAACATGATCCTGCTATTGAAAATGAGATTTGGAATTGAAATACTGAATCATATTTTTTACAATTAACATACTGGGGGATAATCTGATGTAAACTGTGTTATGTTCGATGTTTCTGTAGGCTATTCTGCTAAAATTGTCTAAAATGAAGAGCGAAACTAGTTAGGGCCTAAGTGACATAGCGACTAGACATAAAAATGACAGCTTGATAGTAACAATATTTCTAGAATGTTAACAATTAATTAAATACATATATAATCATATCTCAACGTAAGTGGTATTTCAAAACTTGCGTAAGGAATAATCATGTAATTTTAATGATATTTGAGATTGGATTTTTTAAATAAAACATTCACCTTTATAATTGAATTACTTCAAATCATTTTAAAGGAAATAACGACGTATGTCTCGGAGTTTGTTGTGAGTTTGTTTTTTGTAATAGGAAATTATGAGGAGTTGGATTTGGAAACGATGTACAAGGCATGGTCCATGAGTACTCACAAGAAGCCAGATCACTTCATTAAAGAAGAGTGGTTGTCAAAATGTGTACTTTTTAGAATAGAAAGAATGCCGATTAAATTAAGTGATCCATTGTTTTAGGTAAATAACAATAAAGTTATATTTTGATTAAAAGATTATGTATAATTTCATTTAATCACCACTAACATTGAAGTTGTTTATGTCACATTAATATGCTTTGGTGAAAGGGCAGTCTCACAACAAACAAGGAAATATACCTAACATCATCTCCAATTTTCTCTCAAGAAGGAATAAAAACAACAGAAAGTCCTTTAACTGATAACCCCAGCCCGGAGGGAATAAAAGATAATATACATAAAGACATATTACCTGTGTCTTCCCGACTTTTACTTTGTCCAACTAAAGTATAGATTGTTCGTTGGACATGTAGACACTGCAAGCTGTAATTTCAATTTTAATAAATAGAAAAGAGGCATATGGGTTTCAAGTTAGATCTATTACGTCATTGTATATTTTTGAATAATTTGCTATATCAGACTCTTTACTGTTATTTAGATTACAATGATTTTAATTTTTTTAACGTTATTTACAAGGACATAAAACAAAACTATATAATGTTATTTCAGGAATTATTATTTATAGATAATTCGTTATTTTAACGTAAAACAAATCTCCCACCCTGTCTGAGTAATGTAGTATTACATTTATCCCCTTCTTTAAGGAAAAAGGAAGCTTCGTAACAATAAAATAACAAAAACTGACCGCCATTCAATGCGGTATATAAAAAAAACTGCTAAACCGATTTTCATTAAATTTGGTACTTTTGCACTATGCACTTTCTTTCCTAACCTACAGAAATTTTATTTTAAATAGTTTGGCTAATTAAATATATAGTTCTAGCTAAAGCCTATCTTATTTTTGTTTTCTCAAAATAAAATATATTTTCTTAGGATCGGAAGAATACGATAATTTTAACCTCCAAAAAAATATCATGGAGGAGTTGTGGGTTTTAAAGTTAAATCTAATCATGGACACCATTTTAACGGTCAACTATGACAAAAAGATCTGTTCTAATTTATGGTCAAATTTGTAAGTATAAAAAAAACCAAAATAATGTATCAAGACAAAAGTAAAATGTACCAAAAAGAAGATGGGTAGCATAATAAACTTGATAAACCATGAATCCAATAGATTCAATTTCCCACTTTTTTATCGTGTACGTATTTCCATGTTTGTATTTTTGTTTTATTCTTTGTCAACATTTTTTCCTGCCATCAAAAATCACGTATCAAAATCAAATTAGTGTTTAAGTAAAACATAGAATATCTTAAATATAAAACACAAAAATGGATGCAAACTAATATTTATCACACACAAAATAGTAAAAAGAAATTATTTCGTTGTTCTCTAAGCCCTCAGCACAGATCTGCAGGTTTTGTAAATGAAATCTCAATCTGTGACATAAATTCATTTATCCTTTAACCCTCTAAACTGAGCAATACGAGTAATCGTATTGTGGTCAAGTCGATATACTTCTGACGTAAAATAGCATTCGAGGTAACTTTTTATTCCGTATTCAATATAAATAAACGCTCGGTCCAAGTACTTTAAAATCAAACACACACTAACAACAACATAATCATCTCAAAGAGTTAATGTTCTATTCAAGACCTATTATTCTAGAAATGAATAAGCGTATAACCGCTAGTGTAAACTTATTTACGAAACAACCTGTATAGAATTGTAAAACTGTTTCGTAAACACACTACATAGAAATGAATCCTGTGTAAACCCAGGTGATAGTTGGCTAAGTGTCAAGGATTAGCCATTTATCACTCCTCTTTGACTGCCTCAGCTTGACGCTGTATTTATCTGAAATGTTAAATGATTTTATAATTACAACTTTTTAAAAATAACATATAATCGTGCTAAGTAGTAATTATAAAAAATGTTAATAAATGAATAATTAGAAATATATTATTGGTTTATGTAGAATACTCTAGAAATGTAAAATATAAATTTACCATCTAACCAGATTTAGATTTTTTTAAATCTAATTATATTTATTGCTTTTTATTTGTGAACTTTGTATTATTTGAATAAAATGATGATTTATTTAATTAATTCGATAACAGATGATTTTATTGAAGCATTTTATTTTTAATAAATCTCTTACCAAGAATATTTTGTTTGATGTGACCTTAGAAAAATAACCAAAAAAGAAAATAATTTTTAAGTTACTTATTACTACAAGAGTTGTATATCCATTGGAGTAATTTAAAAGTAATATATACATATATCCACACAGAAAATAACAAACTTAATTGTGACATCACGATTAGGTTAAGTTAGATCAGGTTTTTAATTTAATTGCTCTAAATTACACGAAAAAGTTTTATGTTAAAAGTATGTAGTTAAATTTAATATTAAACCTAAATTAACCTAATCTAACCTATTCCGGGTGTTACAGCTAGCATTATTATTTAAAACGTTAAGGATTCAATAAAGAAGTTTATTTCCACATTTTAAACCGTCAAATCATAGGATTTAGAATTAATTTAGCCAGGTAAATGTTTTTAAGTTGCTCTCAACATATGTTCATAATACGATCTTCTGTTTATGAAAAATAAACCTATACATATAATTGTGTCTAGTGGAAAACATAGTGTATATGTTAAAGTCTTTTTGAGTTGATGGTAGAGAGTTTAACTAATATTGGAGTTGTGATATATAAGGAATTTTAATCAAATTTTATTGTTCTCCGAAGTTTTAGTGGCGCAAATTATATTTTTTGAAAAAACATTTAATTCTGGAGTAACTTAATAAGAGATAACTTAAAAAATCTCTTACTAAAATAATAACAACTAAATTTTTAAACAAATATTTCCAGATAAATGGTTTTCTTTTACAAGTTACCTAATATTTGCTACGTGTGTGTGTGTGTGTGTGTGTGTGTGTGTGTTGCCGCGATTCTGCTTGGAGACTTTTACGAGCTCCTGCCCCACGTTGGTTCGCCACTTGCCGCGACCCCTTTTTCACGCGCCTCTAAAATCGCTTTGGAACGTCCTTCGTCGGGAGTTCTTACCTCTATACAATCGCGAACAAGACCAAGATGCTCACTTTTACACTTTTTCTATTGCAAACCTTGGCTTTTGTAAGTATGAGTTTGTTCTCATTAACTTACAATTTTTTAATTTACGAAAATTCCCTGAATTTTATTTTATCGCTCACTGAATTTATTACTTTCCTTTTCACACGCTCTTTCTCTGGGGAAGTGCCTTTTGGAAGAAATCGGCTCCTGAATTCTGATAATAATTTCATCGAAATTTTATATTTATTATATTTTACCAGAGCACAGTTATAGTAATTATCTTAAAAAAGCAATGTTAATAAGCAGAATGGTAAATGAAGAGAATTAAACTTGAGAATAAAATTTTATGTCTTATTGATCTTCAACACAGATTAAAAACAATTTTTAAATTTTATAACACAACAATAAAGAAAAAAATATGATACAAATAATCCAATAGAAATTTCTTATATACTAACACAAATTGAAAAAAGCTAGACTATTTCAGCTAGGACTACAGATAGCTTTTCCTGCACTGAAATAGTCGTATTTAAGTTTGAAATATTTTTTACACCAAAGCAGAGTGAATTGAGTTTACTGAAGTTAATTTTTCAAAATTTCCACAATGAATTTATTATTTAAATGAATTTACTAGTTACGAATTATTCCTTAGATTTAGTGTACCTTCACGCTTAACATGAAGCTCTCGTAGTTTTGTAGAAAATGCTTTTTGCCGAAGGGAAGAGGAATAATGGCTTAATTGTTAACAACAAACAGAATTCTTCGAGAAGAGTTAAACTAAATGTAATGTGATAGCATAAATAAAGATGATTTATATCTCTCGACCTGCTTGGTACTCTATACCTTCTAATTTAAGTGAAACTCTCAAGAATTTGAGATAATTCAACATAAATTATTTTTTCCTCCAATTCCTGTTAAATTAAGCGTGCTATAAATTATATTTTTCAAGTTTTTGCATCAAACATAAAACTCAGCATATACCTAAACAAAAAATATTTCTTATTTCATGGACGAGGCTCAAGTGAACTCCTTGCGGGAAAATGGAGTCAAATTTCTGTGTAAGAAATTTTGTAAAGGTGAATGTTATCTTGAACAAATTGTAAACGGTAATGAAAACCTAACAAAACCCAAAAGTGCAAAATAATTTATAATTATTGCTGGAGGGACTAACGATATAAGGACAAGAAATCAATAATCTTAACTGATATACTTTAAAAATCCATTAATAATATTGTTAATGTAAAGGTTATAACGATTCCTTTTAGACAAGAATTGTCTCATCTTAATAATATGTTAATACGTAATTGGTATCAACAAAGCCCTTTTTGAAATTGTTAAAACTAATAATTCTCTTTTATTAAACATAAACAATTATATTGTTCAAATTACTGTTGTTTTAAATAAATATGGCAAATCATTAGGGTTAGCTGAGCTTTTGAAACTCTTCAGCCAGCCTTATAAACCACAACCAACTTTGCAGTTAATACTTTGCTCCAACCCAACAAGTATCCAAGTAGAGAATATATTGAAGTAAGGAATCATTCACATTATGTTCATGTTTTTATCAGAGACATGTGTAATTGATGGGAATCTATGGTTATAAAGCCTTGTGCTAAGCAGGACAGTGCTGGTATTTCGATGGATCATGTGAGTTGTCAAAACTCAAACATAAATCTGAATATATTTGGATTTAATATTAAAAGTATAAATGTGTAAGTTCCAGAATATTTATCTTTCTTAGTTATCTTCCTGTAAAGCCAGTAGCTGTTTACCTGTCTGAAACATGGACTTCGTTATTCACCCTTTGGTATATGTGTTTGTGTTTGTTTGTATGTATGTCTTAATATTGTAATACTGACGAACTATATGGGTAATAGGCTACTGAAAATGGGATAGCAAGGTAAGGAGCGTCAAAATGATAATATTTAGAGAACAGGATCAACTGACATTTAAGTGTCCAGAAGAGTAAATGCATTTAAAACATTCTTTATAAATGTTACAGATAAACTAAAACGTAAGGGTGATGGAAGACAAAGCAAATAATTCCTTGTTCTTATATGCACTATCCTTTCTGAAATTTACAGGATTATTATGGATTTGAAAAACCAAAAGACAGCAGGCTGGGATAATATTCCAACATCTGTGTTAAAGCCTGGTGCACATTTGATTTTTAAACCCCTTTCTTATAATAATGTATCGGTCAATTACTTCGAGTATATGAACAGAGAATTTAAAATTCACTTTTTATTAATCTTCTTCATAAAAAAGGCAATGTAATGAGATTTCCAAAAATTGGCTTATATCAATTATTTTTATACAATCTTTGAAAAAATAAATTTATTTCTTCTAAATTGTAAAATATAACTTTTACAAAAAACAGCTTGGAGTCAGTAAGGATTGTTCGACCTCTTCTGCTATTTATTCTCTTTTAAATAACATAGCTTTTTTTTTAAATTCACATTACATCCATCTATTATGATCTGCCAACAGATTTCGATTGCACTGCAGATGTATTTAAAAAAAAAATATATATATATATATATATATATATATATATCTATAATAATAAAAGCCAAAACCCACTCACTGACTGACTGACTGACTGACTGACTGACTCACTGATCACGAAATCTCAGGAACCACTGAACGGATTACAATGAAACTTGGTACACAGCTTCCTCATAGGTCCTAGACGCGCACTAAGAACCGGTTTTGAAAAATTCAATGTATAACCGCGGAAATCGCGAAAAAACCGCGAAAAGTAAAATACATTATTTTTTGTAAACTATGAAGCGTACAAACGTGAAATTCGGCAAACATGTTCATCCTGGTGTCTAGGTGCTCGCTAAGAAACGTTTTTTAAAAAAAATCCATGTCTAACCGCGTAAATCGCGAAAAACCGCGAAAAGTAAAATACATAATTTGTTGTAAACCATGAAGCGTACAAACGTGAAATTAGGCAAACATGTTCCTCCTGGCGTCTAGGTCCTCGCTAAGAAACGTTTTAAAAAAAAATCCAGGTCTAACCGCGTCTAACCGCGTAAATCGCGAAAAACCGCGAAAAGTAAAATACATAATTTGTTGTAAACCATGAAGCGTACAAACGTGAAATTAGGCAAACATGTTCCTCCTGGCGTCTAGGTCCTCGCTAAGAAACGTTTTTAAAAAAAATCCAGGTCTAACCGCGGAAATCGCGAAAAGTAAAATACATTATTTTTTGTAAACTATGAAGCGTACAAACGTGAAATTCGGCAAACATGTATTATTCTCACTGTATTTAAACACGAAACCTAGAGTTCTGAAATTCGGTACATGGTTTCGGGTAAGTTCTTAGAGGCGTACTAAGAAAGGGTTTGAAAACCTTTTACTCGAAGGGTAGCTAACACCCCTATTACAATATTTTCAGTCAAACGCATATATTTGTTATTAATACATTTTTTCGGTGGCTGTTATTTAGATGAACAACTTCAGCGGTTTTTGATCATTGTGAACACTCATGACAAGGCCTAGGACTGCACGCCACAGTTTGCAAGTGGCCTTATCAGTAGGCTGCAGGTATCAGCTGATAAGGGGTCTACATTGCCCCCTACCAGTCAGTCTAGCTACAGACTTTGCTACTTGCTTTGTTTTTTCCTGAACCTCTACACACTTCTGTTCACTTCAGTTCTGTTCTATACGTCAATATATTTTGATCATTTTAGGCAAGACTGATTCCGTTTTCCCTTTTACTTGATACATATAATATTTATATTTCTCTCTATTGTCTTTCTATTTATATATCTCTACTTTCTCACTATGGAAGTCATCAACGTGGATGGGGTGCCTACTCCCCACCATGTATTGCCTATCAATCCTGATGGTCAGTGCTTATTCTCATCTTTGGCTTACTTCGTATACGGCACTGATTCACAAGGTTTCCAAGTTCGGACCAGTGTTGTACAGCACGTTACTAACAATTGGTGCCGATTTAAACCATTCACCTTAAATCGGACGGGGGGCATTTACAGAACAAAGGCAGAATATATGGCTGATATGAGCAAACCGGGAACTTTTGGGACAACATGTGAAATAAAAGCAGCCTCTGAAATATTCCCCTATGAGCTGCAGGTTTACACAGACCAAACTCGGTTAACCAGTTTCGGGCAGCCGGTTGAGGGAATAAAAAGACTAAGGTTTACTGGGCCACTGACAGCAGGCCACTTTGACGTCCTTATTCCCTTAGATCCTGATTCCTCTCTGACGTCTGACATTGTGAATGTGGAGGCTAATCTTGGGGAAATCCAGGACCCTGCCAACCTCTCACCCACTGATCTCCCACAATCCTCATCCCCGTCTCCAGTAAATTCCCTTACTATATCTAATACTACTGTCTCAGATCACCCCTCCGTAAATTGTTCTAAAACAAACAAGAGACGGGGGAAGAAAAGGCGTAAGCGATTTTCCAATATTAATCGTACAAAACGTCACAGGCAAGCAGTAAATAAATATAGTGAGAACAATCCTGAAGTCAATCGCGCATCCGTAAAAAAATACAGTGAGAAAAATCCTGCAATACATCAGGCGGCTGTAAAAAAATACAGTGAGAAAAATCCTACAATACATCAGGCGGCTGTAAAAAAATACAGTGAGAAAAATCCTACAATACATCAGGCGGCTGTAAAAAAATACAGTGAGAAAAATCCTACAATACATCAGGCGGCTGTAAAAAAATACAGTGAGAAAAATCCTACAATACATCAGGCGGCTGTAAAAAAATACAGTGAGAAAAATCCTACAATACATCAGGCGGCTGTAAAAAAATACAATGAGAAAAATCCTACAATAAATCAGGCGGCTGTAAAAAGATATAGTGAGAAAAATCCCGAGGTAAACATAAGTGCGGTAAAAAAATACAGTGTCAAGAGAAGTGAAATAAATTTGTTGCCATGGTCTGTTAAATCAATGTCGGGATTCAAATACAATAGCGATACTGATTACAACAAAGATAAGGTTGTTGCCTTAGGTAAGTGGTGTAAAGCTAGAAAATGGAAAGATGAAAGTCCTGGTCTGTGCTGTGCTAACGGAAAAGTCCATCTGCCCTCTCCTCAGCCAATGCCAGAGCTCCTACAAGCTCTTCTGACAAACAATCACCCTCTTTCTGAACACTTTCTCTCAAACATCAGGCAGTACAATAACTGCTTTCAAATGACTTCCTTTGGAGGAAAAGAGATTAAAGAAGGCAACTTTATGCCAACCTTTAAAGTTCAGGGGCAGGTGTATCATCTAATCGGGAGTCTTTTACCTTCTTCAGAGCGGGAGCCAGCATTTTTACAAATATACTTTGTTGGTGATGAGGATAAAGAGTGTCAGCTACGGTGCAATAATGCACCTTCTGTAAAACCGTCGTTAGTGAGCGAACTCCAGAAAATATTCCATGAGACAAATCCATACATTAGGGACTTTAAAATGGCGATGGAGATTGCACCAAAAAACGAAGGGTTTCAGGTGGTAATAACAGCTGACAGAAAACCCGTAGGTGCACATAGAGGTCGGTACAACAAACCCGCAACAAAAGAAGTGGCTTTGGTGATCGTAGGTCAAACGTTTGAAAAGCGAGACATCATACTCCACAGCCGAGATACACGACTGGTGCGCATAAGTGAGACTCACCGTGCTTACGATGCGTTACAGCATCCACTCATATTCTGCCGTGGGGAAGATGGTTACTCCGTTAACATACCTCAGCTTGATCCGACCACCAAAGTTGCTTTGAAGAAAACTGTATCGGCTTCCACTTTCTATGCATTTATACTTATGGAAAGAGAAGATAAAGAAAACCTAATTTTACGTTATCGCAGTCTCTTAAATCAGTTTTTAACTGATATGTTTGCTAAAATTGAAACTGAACGATTGAACTTCTTGAGACATAACCAGAGTAAATTACGAGTTGAGGAGTATGTGCATCTGCGAGATGCAGTCGATAAACGTGATGGGCAAGTGTCAGAGCTAGGGAAATTAGTGGTCTTACCTTCCAGTTTTACCGGGGGGCCTCGCTACATGCACGAGAGGACACAAGACGCTATGACTTACGTGTGCCATTACGGAAGACCTGATTTATTTATCACCTTTACATGTAACCCTAAGTGGTCTGAAATACAGGAACAGTTACACGTTGGACAGGCTCCTCATTCTAGGCACGACGTAATAGCGCGAGTGTTTCATATAAAAGTAAAAAAAATTGTCCAGTTACTTCGAAAAGGCTGTATTTTCGGGCCAACTAGGTGTTACATGTATACAGTAGAATGGCAGAAGCGTGGGCTGCCTCACGTTCACATCCTACTGTGGCTTACCAATAACATTACACCCAGCCAAATTGATAATGTCATTAGCGCTGAAATACCGGACCCTACTCTAGATCCCACACTGCATGAAATAGTGAAGTCAGCCATGGTACATGGCCCCTGTGGAAACCTCAACAGAAATTCTCCGTGTATGGTGAACGGCTCTTGCAGCAAGCGATACCCTCGCCCTCTCACCAAGGAAACGCGGACTGCTGAAGACGGTTACCCACTGTATCGCAGGCGCTCTCCCACTGACGGGGGATTTACAGTGAAGGTGAAAGACGTTGACTTGGATAACAGGTGGGTAGTGCCGTACAACCCTGTTCTGTCACGCACCTTTGAGGCTCACATCAACGTTGAAATATGTAACTCCATAAAATCTATAAAATATATATGTAAGTACGTAAACAAGGGCAGTGATCAGGCAGCGTTTGGTCTACAGAACGAGTTTGATGAGGTTACACGGTACGAGTCGGGTCGCTACATCAGTAGTTCAGAGGCTGTTTGGCGGATATTCTGCTTCCCGATCCATGAAAGGTATCCACCCGTCATGCATCTTTCAGTCCACCTAGAAAACGGCCAAAGAGTGTACTTTAGCCCGGACAACATTGGAGATAAGGCCAAAAATCCACCTAAGACAACTTTATTGGCATTTTTTAATCTCTGTAAATTAGACTCTTTTGCTCGGACATTATTGTACAGTGAAGTTCCAGCCTTCTATGTATGGAAGAATAACAAGTTTTCCAGAAGAAAGCAGGGTAAGAGCGTTCCCGGACACTCTGGAGTAAAACAGGACGATGTTTTAGGTAGGGTTTACACTGTGCACCCTTTGAATGGAGAGTGCTACTATCTCCGTATTTTACTCCATGAGGTTCGAGGACCCACATGCTTCAGTGATCTGAAAATGGTTGATGGAGTAGTTCACCCCTCTTTTAAATCAGCCTGCAGAGCACTGAGATTACTGGAGGATGACAATCACTGGCATCACACTCTCGAAGAAGCCGCCATCTCCAACTTTCCACACAAGATTCGAGAATTGTTTTCAGTGATGTTAGTGTTCTGTCAAGTTGCTGATGCCCTCAAACTTTGGGAAAACTACAAAGAAAGCATGTCGGAGGATGTAGCCATGAACCTTCAGAAGGAGCTTCAAGAGGGAGTGCTGCCTGATGTGGCTGTGGTGTATAACAAAACCTTGGTTCTATTGGAGGATATGGTTTTTGCTATATCTGGCCAACACCTACTCCAGTATGGCCTGCCTACTCCTTCTCGCAACGAAACTGTTGACTCAGTCAACCGTGAGTTACTGAGGGAGGTTTTCCATGATATAGCTGAAATATCAGAGTTGGTCCAAAAAAACGAGCCTAAACTTAATAGTGAACAAAAGAATGTATATGATACATTGATAACCAGTATTCACTGTGAGACTGGACAACTATTTTTCTTGGACGCTCCGGGAGGCACTGGGAAGACCTTCCTCATTAACTTATTGTTGGCTAGAATAAGAAAAGACAGAAATGTTGCAATAGCTGTCGCTTCTTCTGGAATTGCCGCTACCTTACTTGCTGGGGGAAAAACAGCGCACTCCACTTTCAAATTACCTCTGGACCTCAACCGCCATGAAACTCCAACCTGCAATATTTCTAAACAGAGTGACATGGCCCATGTTTTGAGGCTTTGTAAGTTGATTGTGTGGGATGAGATCACCATGGCACACAAGGGAGGGTTGGAGGCACTTCATAGAACCTTACAGGACTTAAGAAATAACAACAACTTGATGGGTGGAGTGACTGTACTTTTAGCAGGAGACTTTAGACAGACCTTGCCTATCGTTCCAAGAGGAACTCGCGCCGATGAGGTGAAGGCATGTCTTAAGTCATCGTACTTATGGCCAAGAGTAAAAACTCTATATTTGAATGTTAATATGAGGGTACAGTTGATGGGTCATTCAGAGATTGAACAATTTTCAAATCTTCTTCTACAAATAGGAAATGGTCAATTAAAGGAAAACGATGGTAAAGTCAAACTTCCACACAATCTCTGCACTATTGATAGCCAAATAGAATCCTTCACTGAGCACATTTATCCTAATTTGAAAAGTATGAGCATCATTGATCCATCTTGGTTAAAACAAAGGGCAATACTTACACCAACAAATGAGTCAGCAACAAATATTAACAACTTTCTCTTAGAGCTGCTACCATTAGAGGAGATGAAGTATGAATCAGTTGATTGTGTTGTTGAGTTAGAGGAAACAGTCAACTACCCTGTAGAGTTCCTCTACACACTAAACCCACCAGGGATTCCTCCTCACAGCCTCCGCCTCAAGGTGGGAGTACCTATCATGCTGATTCGAAACATCAATCCTCCAAAACTGTGCAATGGCACCAGACTCCAAGTTAAGACTCTCCATAAGCATGTGATCGAAGCCACAATCATCACTGGTGTAGGCCAGGGGGAAACTGTCTTCATTCCGCGAATCCCTTTGATTCCATCGGATTACCACTTTGAATTCAAACGTCTACAATTTCCTGTCAAAGTATGTTTTGCTATGACAATCAGTAAATCCCAAGGTCAGACTTTGAAGATAGCTGGTGTTGATTTGCGGAATGATTGTTTCTCCCACGGCCAATTGTATGTCGCCTGCTCCAGAGTCAGCTCACATGAAAATTTATTTATTTTGCAACCGGAAGGTGAAACTTCCAATGTAGTTTACCGTGAAGTGCTGCAGTGAATAGGCCAGTTATCAAATTCAGGATGAGATCATAATGTTTACCATTTCCATCTGACGGCAGTAGGCACGGGGACCTGCCTAATAACTAAAACTCCCCAACTTTACGTTGACGGCAGTAGGCACGGGGACCTGCCTAACAATTAAAACTCTCCAACTTGATGTCGACAGCAGTAGGCTAGGGGACCTGCCTAATAATTCAAACTCCCCAACTTTACGTTGATGGCAGTAGGCACGGGGACCTGCCTAATAATTAAAACCTCCCAACTTGATGTTGACGGCAGTAGGCACGGGGACCTGCCTAATAATTAAAACTCCCCAACTTGGTGTTGACGGCAGTAGGCAAGGGGACCTGTCTAATAATTAAAACTCCCCAACTTGATGTTGAAGGCAGTAGGCAAGGGGGCCTGCCTAATAATTAAAACTCCCAACTTAATGTTTACGGTAGTAGGCTAGGGGATCTGCCTAATATTGAAAACTCCCTGACCCGGACTTGACATGAGAAACGACGTATGGCCACCTCCCTGTGGTGTTTCTCGGGTAACGCTAAGAGCCATACACTTTAAAGATTAAAAAAAGTAAACATACAAAAGGTATTGTATTAAGATTTTAATTGAATTAAATAGATAATGTAGTATTCCGTAGCGAAGCACGGGTATGTCAGCTAGTATATATATATAAAGTATTAAAGTATAACCCATAATTTGATAAAATCATATTTATAGGCCTTATAGTGATAGTTTATGGGAAATAATTTAAGCTTAAATCTGACTAAAACTAAAGGAATACATTTAAAGGAAAACATATTGGACACATGGTCAGTATCAAACGAGAAGAAGAAATCCAAAACAAGCAATTTTAAAATTCTGACTGTTCTTTTGGATAAAAATCTAAATTGGAAATATCAAATTTCAAAACTTGTTGATTATTTATGATCATCTTGCTTTATGATTTAAAGAGATACTACTTAGAGACCTTCAAATCTGTTTACTTTGCCTGTAAGTTCAAGGCTAAGATATGGGATGGTCTTCAGGAGGAACTCTGTTGAATCTTTAAAGATTTATTTCGTATTGAAATACATAGATTAAGAATAATGTTTAAAGTTAAATTTTAATCAGTCCTGTAAACCTTTATTACTTTATTAAGTAATTCAACATGTTAACAATACTATACATAGTATATTAATATTTCTTTAAAATCCAACCAGAGCTTGATAAAATAAAACGGCGCCACCATTAATAACCCGTGCAAACAAAACAATTGCTACAATATCTCGTCCACAGATTATCATTTTGTTTACTACTCTGTTTCTAAACTATTTAATAACCTTTCTGAACATTTGTAAAACAAATGTTCTTTATCCGGTTCCAATAGTTCACATTGACGCCAACTCGTAGAACAAGCATTCCATTCTGTAGTTTATAACATTCTGGAGGCAAGTATTTAAAGTGGATAATACTTTAAATGTATATATTTTTATGTATGTTTAGTATGTATTTTTAAGGATATATTTTATATGTACATTCAGTACTGTAATAAAGGTATAGATAACAAACGTTTACAATGTTTTGAAACAAGACATGGAGGGTTTTCGTTTCTCCCTCTCACAACGTGACCAGGTTTAAAAATCTTGTTTTCAATTGTTTTTGGACTTTCGACTAACTCTTGGTTTATTTGTTAACGATTGAGAAACCTTTATATATGTAACGTAAAATTATAACTATGTCAGAAACATATTATCGATGAAAGATTCTGTGATTATTACTTTAATTACTTTGAAGTATTCAACATACTTGTCTAACAAAATACAAGTGATTTAAAATATTTCATCAGTATGAGATTTACTAGGTAATACATTTGTACAGGATAACTAAGTTATTTACATGGATATCAAGAAATGTTCACTTTAAATAATGTATTAAAAAATACTTTAAGTGAAATTGTTTTCGAAATTCTGCATTATCCAGATGGCCATGATTTTAATTTCCTACATACCTTGAATTTCATGATCGTTATCTACGATCCAATGAAATTTCCATATCCACATTTAATCACTCAGACATCTTTATCTAGAACAGACATTAGATTACAATTTAAATTATATTTTTAAGTGAAAAATAAACCAAAGCCGTTAAAAAATATTAGCCGTAATGGAGTATGCATGAAGAAAAAATTCTCAACATCCTTTTATAGTCGCTGAATCAGAAATTTACATTCGATTTTGTTAATTTTTAATCCAAAAGTAGAATCTATGGTATATACGTGGTGAATATGGACGGTGCTAGGAAAACAGGAGGAGAATAAATAATTTTTTAATGCCTGCGTGCTTTTGTATTTTTCAAAAAGACAGCATTAGGTCCAATAGCAACTGCATTTATAGTAAGAAATATTTATTTTGATCTCAAATTGTCACAATATTTCTTGTTAATTGTCAAAACCCCTTAAACGCTTTCTACATAGATGTGTATTTAATTTTAAACTTAAAAGAATTTTCGATCAATGGAATGAGAAGAAATTGACTTACATTAAGCAATAAACTTGCATGAAAAAGTCAAAGCAGAGAAAAAGTCTTGGAGTAATGTGAAACTTATTCCTTTTTTTTTTTTTTTACCAGGTTGATTATACACGCAAAATATGAATTCGAAATATGTAATTTTATAATATGGCAAGAGATTATTCCAGACCAATCTGTGGAGTTGTATAGCGAAGTAAATAGGAATAAAGTATATGACTATAGACGTAAAGTACATGAGGAGTAACATTATGCCAATTAAATTTATATCTATAATATATCTTTATAAAATGAAATAATGGATGGCCTCTTTGAGTGTAGGCTACATCTTTAGTTCAGTTATTGCTTTTAATTTATGTATATCATCTGTGAAATAAATGAATAAATAACAATAAATAATTATTGGCAAGGTGAGTAAATACTCAGCAAATATAAAATATACGAGTATAAATTTAACATAATCACAATATTTATTGTACCAGTACAAATTAGCGATATTCTATTTCAGGATTAGGCAACACAAATACACCTTATATTATAATTTCCTCTACAGTTACCAAACCAGGCTTTCGAATTTGTAAAGTCTGTATAATGAAATTATATACTACGTAAAACTTTATTGATCCCTAGATAATAATTGTGTTCGTAAATTACCACAAAACAATTGTTTGACGTGATCCTATAGGTTTGGCAAAATTTATAAGCAGGTAGTAGTAAATGTTACATTTCCTTATTCAAATGTGTATAAAGGTAAAAAATGGAGTGTATATAAATGTGAACCATTAGTTACAACTTCAAAGAAAATACTACACATAGCCTGTAAATGTTTTGGTGGGACTGACTTCCTGCGACAAACACCCTATAAACCTATCTACAAGAAGTACATAAGGTTGTTGTTGTTGTTACATGTTTAAAAGTTTACAAATTAAAATGAAACTTGAATAAAATTGTTGTTTCCTAAAAAATACAAATAAACCAAGAATATAAATTAACTGTCTGTACAACTTATAAAACAAATACACGATTACAAACACAAATGTTTTTATCTATTGAGATGAATATAAAGCGTTAGAAATAACTTCCTTCATCCGTCAGGACTGAATTGTTTGTTTTATTAAGTTATTTACCTAATATTTATCAATGAGTTTATATATATATATATATATATATATATATATATATATATATAATTACACACATACACAATACATAACTTCTCCTTACACACGTAATAATTATTATGATTCGAGTTGAGTTAAAAAAATATTTATCCATAGTAAAAGTTTCATAAAACAAAAGTAAAATAGAAAGTCTCACAAATAGTATGTTTATTTATTAAAATGCGTTTCAAAGACAAAGTCGCCATCTTCAGTGGTTAATAATGAGCTACATTATCTAACATATAATTGTTGTTAAACACTTTTGAATAAATGAACGTATTTTTGTGTGAGAATTGGTGTACTTGTTTTATTCCACCAAGTATATCATCTCACTAGTCAAGCGCAGTATTGAAAGTTGAAAAACTGTTTCCCGGTTCTAATACTATAAAAAACACTACATAACAAAATTAGAAAAATGAAATGCTATTTTGTTATTCGTGTTTTCAAAAATTGACATTATACTTTCTATATACAACCATTCCTATGTATCTTTCTGACATTAAAAATTATTTGTTATATTCACTTTTAGTTTTTGTATTTCCCAAGTTGTTTTTTTTCTTCGTAAAAACAATATCTTATTGCTTTGATAAATTTATGTGCTATTAAGACCAGCTCTGTAAAACATAGAAGGATAATCCTGATATTGCGTGTCAACCCTTCGCCTCCCCTTCACTCCTTTAATTATAATTTTGCATGTCATTCGATTTTGATAAAAATTTGCAAACCCTGTTACTAACATGTGGAAATTTATATTATGAATATATGACTAGTAACCAAATGTACAAGACGGTTTGTTTAGACTAAACTAAAATAAGAACTTATTCAATTTACTAATTGTTTGAGATAAATTTTAAATTGAAATTATTATAAATTTAATCTTTTGTATGTCTAATAATAATACATAAGACCAAGGTATTGTCAAAAAATATCGGGAAGACAGCTGACCAAAAAGCAAACATTTATAGTGGCGAATTTTGGTAACTTTCACTTCAGGTGTAAATCAGACAATATATAACGCCATACGTCAAACAAATTATGGCTGATGCGCTTAAGGTCGGAATTTACAAGAAAAAAATATTTCGGTACAAAATACAAATGGACTATTTCAGTACTGTATTTGCGAACCGTGAGGTATTATAAAAAATAATATTTATGGTCATAACACGAAATATTTCTTGGCAGTCCTCATAAGAAACGTTTTATTTCAAAATTACCTGTATAAGATAGGGAAGTAACGGATAAAAATAATGAGAATGATCGGTAAGTGCCAATTGCAATTTTGCCAGGCCTTGTTCACATTATTTGTGAGTTTGAATTCTTTAACGCGTTCTTTGACAATGAAATGTCTCGATTTTTCATATTTAAAAGAAAGTAATTGGAAATTTTTTAACTGGATTGGAAGTATGTTTTTTCTTTTCGAAATAAGTTGAAAGATGGGTTCAGATAATTGACGTTTCGGTTAAATGACGTCTGGGCAATGAACGCCTTATTGTAACAGAGATAAAAATATTTATAGCGATCGATATCTTGAAACTTATTATCGGAATTTAAACGGTAATGGACTGAGCGAATATCTTAATGAGATAGATTTTTTTACAACGTTTGAAGAAATCTGCTATATTTTTAATGTACTATTGAGGACAGTAATACTCACATATTAATAAGTTACATTAGTACAATGTCTATGTTACAGGTGTCCCAAAAGTCTTACTTCTAGTCTTCTAAATTTTTTAACGAGTGACACAATTTTGCGCAAATTTATAGAAAAAAAGACGTTTTTAGAGTATAGTGAAACTTTTGCCCCTATCTCCAATTTGTAATCCCTATTATAAAAGGCATAGTGAGTAGAGACAAAGAGCTACATAATCTGTGGGAACTACGTGACAGTTTATCTAGCCGCATTTCGGCCTACAGTGAACCGTCAAGAGTTACGCAGATTCAAGCCTGGTTGTTGATTTACGTTTTTAGGTGAATTTTCAAGCGTTGTTTACTAATCGCTCCTCATCATTAGTCTAACTGGCATTAAAGTTAAGACGTTAAAAGGAACGTTTAAAACGATATGTTAAATGTTGGCAAAAATATCTAAGCACAAAGTAATAGACGAGAAGGGAGATAATTGATTAGAAAATAAAAATAAAATATTTTCAAGCTTCAAAAAAAATTACTAGCATCATTAAAAAAAACCTTTTTAACGCCTTTAAGACCCATTGTACATATAAATTCATTTTATCAGAATTTTGGGTAATAATAACTATTAATTTTATTTCCAACTTCATAGTCGACATTTTAAATTTTATTTAAAAAAATCTGATTTTGAATAAATCGACTTTTGACTTTTTCGCTTAAAGTTTTATATTTTTCAGATAGTTATATAGAATCAAACTGATAATAGTTGATACGTGGGCACATTTATGCCTTATCTATAGACTTATTGTTTTTCTACAGCTGAAAACTTTCGAGATACCTACCGTAAAGAATAAACCTCAAAATACCATTTTTACAAAATCCAATGAATGTTTTTAGCCAAACTTTTCTCAGGCGTTGCATACTTTGAAATGAAAAGAAGACCACGATTGAAACGTGCTGTAGGACAGTAAAACCCTAACGATATTATACCAATGATGTCACACAGCTTTTTCAACTAACACCAACAGGATATTTTACCGACTTTGAGCAAAAAATAACATCGTAATTTAAGCACGAAATGACACTAAATTTAGTCAAGTAAACATAGTAGACTCATTTTACCGTAGTTTACCAAGTAGTAATTACAGTTTTGTATAACAAAGAACAAATGTGATACAGGTATAATGTTTTATGTATAAATAACCCTTGCAGTCACATGAAATATTTGAAATTTATACAAACAACTTTCAGAACAATAAGTTCCAGTTATAAATTAATGAAGTAGTGTTCAGACACAGTACACGTACCAGAACAGTTATTAGTGTTTGCTGTCAGAGTCTATATGCAGTATAAACCCAACTTGAATGATAAACTGCGTATTACAATTAATTATTGTCTTGCAGGAATAAAGAATAAATTGAAACAAACATCACATTTAACATAATATTTCTTTCTGAAACCAACCTAAAGTTTTAACGAATAAAGACAATATCTCAGTTTGGTAAGTATCATATTTCAAGCACTACTCTTGCCGTAATTTTCCAGTATACTCGTACATTACATAAATATATTTTAGTTAGTAAAATATACTATCAAAGCGGGTAATAAATTTCACGAAGTATTACAGTTTGTTTGCTTCACGGTCTTCGACTTTTGTTGTTTTGTCTTCAAATATGAAATTATTAGCTCTGCTTACAGATCTCGGCTTTCATAATTTGAAAATTCGCATTTTTGGGCTCAGAAAACATCAAAAACGGACATTTCAGCAATAAACCCAACATCAATTTTTGTTCCAACACATAATTTACCCTCAGTGTAAAAGAGAAAAATTGAAAGTAGTACCAAAAATTACCTTAGCTCTACAAAAAATAGACGCTTGTATAACTAATAACTCGTGTTTTGTTATGGGGACGAGAGTTGTAATGAAAAATATTTTTAAAACTACTTGGAATAATAACCATGCAGAGGTGTTATAATAATCTATTGCTTATTTTCTTAAATAATACAAGAAAATATAATTTAAATTTAAATACGTTAATATGTTTCCGTTGTGGGTTACGAATAATTTAAAATAAGACTAGTAACACGAAGTAAACCTACAAATATACTCTATTTCAGTCTGTAGGGATTGTAACAATATTGTAACAGTCTAAAATGGAGCGATTGCAACTTCTCGTCTTATGTATTATTAAGAACCTCTAAGTTTACTATTTCTTAACCTCACCTTGGTTGTCTGTAATTAAACGTATAATTAACAACTGCAACTAACCTACTCCAACACTTAATGTGATTATGACTTATAACAAGACTTTGAAGGGGTAACAGTGAAACAATAAATGACCACACATTACTACAGTCCAAACCTTTTGCAACTATTTTACAATGAAATGGCTTTTCACAATAATCACTTTTAATATAGTCTAGTATTTTTCTATTTTACGGATTCATAATCCTATTAGCTTTTCATAACCCCGAAAGAGTTTAAAATCCTCAAATGAATTTACAACACGCGGCGCTCTTTCTGTACCCATCTATTTATTTCTCATAATAAACCACAAGATATAAATACTGTAACCGAAAAAAAAATGTTTACTTGTTCATTTTGTAATGCTATGTACATTTATGATTATTAAGATGTAGGGCAAAAAGTTTTTTTCTTGAATTTACTGTAATCAGAAATGCAAAAGGTTCAAGTAAAGAGTCATTAGTGCTTGCTGCAGTTGTTGAAATTTACATTAACCGTGACATACTATATATATATATATATATATATATATATATATATATATATATATATATATATATATATATATATATATGATTTAAACAAAATGTATATTCAAATTAAAGATTTATAATCCTTTTAATTATGTTCACAGCAATGTAATTGAACACTAGGATTAAATGATAATATAATAAGTAACGATACTTGTTACATTTGAATAAATACCTCTTTTCTCTATGCCCTGAATGTACTTTTTCTTATTTATTTTGTTTTTAATAGACAGCTATTTGTAAAAGAAGAGAAAATTAGATTTTTTATTTAAATACTTAATTATACAACCTTTGTAGTTCTGAAAGTGAAGGAAGTAATTCATAGTTATAAACTTCAACTTCTCCATTTTAGATTCCGTTTTATATATACGTAAATCAAGCATATATATATATATATATATATATATATATATATATATATATATATATATATATATATATAATTAAATAATAATATATAATATATATATATATATATATATCAATTTAAGTATATTGTAGTTAATGAATTGCAGTATTATTATATATGAATATATGTCAATTGTAGCCTTTGATTTACTATACCTTAATTATACGCGGCTACATATTTCACTGCCACAGGTGATGATGCTACCAGTAAAACAAAAACTACAATAAAAACATAAAGTAAATATTGTATTGTATAATATATGTAGATCTAAGGATTACAAAAATAATATAATTATTTATGTTGTATCAATGTAAGTTTTCTTATGAAATAATAAAATTACGTGAATGAAATTTTGCGTTGCTTTCCGTATTCCCAGTTACCAGGAACCGAAGAGTAACAATTAGTCTCACATGAGGTGATATCGATTCTCTCAGATTGTGTCCTTTTTCAATATTAATTTTCAATATTATTTTTAATGAATTTTCGCCCGTTTTCAGGTAATTTATAAAAATTAATTATTTCCCCTCCTTCTGATAGTTGTACAAATTTTACATAGTTATTTAGGGAAGATATCTGTGCAGATAAACTGAAGTTGTGTAACCTCATCTTACCACTTACACTTTGTGTTACGTTGTTAAAGTAAATTGGCGACACCTACAGCTGCAATTACATAAAAACTTCAGCTCTCCTTTTGTGGCACTCATTGTCACTTCGCCAAAATAAATAGAACTGAAGAAAATATCGGTCGGACCTGAGGCGTAAACTGAATATAGCTTACAAATCTCCATTTAAGATAGTTTTACACAGTTATTTAGGACAGATAACTGTGCAGATAAACTGAAGTTGTGTACCATCTCTTGCCACTTACACCTTCTGTTACATTGTTAAACTAAAATAGTGACACCTTTCACTTAGTCTGACTCGACCAATGTCTCTTACATTAAGTATTCAAGTCTTGAAGCACATATTTATAAATGTATTAATGTAACTCCTCCGTCTTGGTAATATTAGGTGGTTAACTTTGTATGTATATACGAAAATCAGATATTATAAAACAATGCCTACTATATTAGGCCTTTGTCAAAACATTGACTCTCAATTTTCTTTTTACCTACGACTACACCGTAAAACGCTTACTTTGAATGCACTATGCGTTTTAACCTAAACTAACACATCTCATTAGCGTTGAACTTTTTCATTACTGTACGGATTTTTTCATTACTATGTAAATTGTCAACGAATCCCAGCACAAAACTGTCCAAAAATAACCAATAGAAAGTCAAGGTTTTTTCAAAGTTATTAAATTTGGTGATCTTCATTTGTCATATTGTTTGTTATTTGTAACTAAATGTAAATATCTAATGTTGAATTGTGTTGTGGGCAGTGAGTTTTTATTTTACAATAATTTAAAATGAGTAATAGTAGCTGTGGCGAAAAAAATATGTCGCTCATGCCTAGTGACAATCGATAACACTAAATTACCTATAGACAATCTCGTCCCTTCCAAATCTAAGATAAAAAAAAAAATGAAAAAGTGTACACTCAACTTATAACATGATTTCTGTAAGTTTTTTTATTGTTCTGTATATTTTTCTTTATGTATATTAGTAAATGTTGTAGGAATTGATTGTTTAAGTTTTTGGAACACCGTTCTATCTCTACAGGTGGAAGTTCAAGTATGTCCCCTTGATAAAAAGAATATTTTACTTCTGAATAGTCTGAATATTTTCCAATTTAAAGTAATCGCACATGGAGTGGTGTATGCAACAATCGTACCCATCTAGTAATTATTTGAAGTTTAATTAGATTACTGAATGGAGTTTAAATTGCTCGGAAGTTTTTGACTAGTTTCATATTTCTTCTAAACACAAAATGTGATCTCATATGCTTGACCCAAAAATGTTTCTCATTGTATTACTACTTCACAATGAGTTAATGCACTACACAGTAGGTGCTGGCCACCATATTTATTACCCCTAAAGACGCTCCAGTAATTAAAACCACACCGTTATTCCTATAATGTTGACTTCACATATAAATAGTCAGAAGAAATGATAAAGAATTTTAGTCACAATTATTCAAGACTAAAAGAAATATACAACAATAACATAAATTAACAAATACCAAATTGAAACATTCGGAAACAGTTTGGGACATATTTGAAATTAGAGTATACTGTAATTTTTATCTTTATTCTCATTAGTTAACAGAAATATCCTACTAAAAACTTGACGAATTGAATTTAAAGCCGTTGTGGTTAAGTTGAACAGGATTGTCTCTGTTAATATTGAGAGATAAATAAAAGACGTCAATGGAATGATGGTACACCCTATTTACTGACAAGATTATAGCTATAGTATCGATAACAAACGATTACAACTTGATGTACAAAACGAGGAGGTAGTTCATGTTCTACCACTTACTACGTTAAGAAAATCTGACTTTCAATAGTCTCTAGAGTTTTAGTTCACTTTGGGTTTGTTAATGCTTGAAAAAATTTCAAAAAAAAACAAATGTTTGTAAATTGCACAACTTATTTTCATGACTAAAAATCTACGCAACTAACATCTACACTTATAAAATATTTGTGGTATTACTAAAATTAAATTAAATTGTTACTGATTATATGCTTAATGTTTAAGCAACAACAAAAAGGAACTATTGGTTAATTAAGTTTTGATGAAAAACATCCCATTTGTTACTGATGTAGCTAAATAAAAAATATAATTTAAGTGTCTTAATTAAAGATCAAGGGTGAAACGTGTGTGCGAGTAGTATTGAATGTATTTACAGGCGCTTTAGTCAATAACTTCCATATTAAAATATAATTTGTTTGATAATGAGATTGTTCAGCTGTCAAAAATCACAAAAACTGGACCTAATACAAATTAAGGAAAATAGTTTAAATAATTCGGGGATTAATTTTTAAGTATTACATGTAAATATTAAATACATTACACCATAAATAATATTATCAAATATACTGTAAGTCCTAGAAACAAATTATATAGTTTTTATCAAATTATCTGACAATCTGTAATATAAATTTATCTTTTCATCCCTCTAATATACTCAAATCATTAAAAAATCGTAAATGTGGTTATATCACCACTACTACATAGTAAAAATACACGCTAAATACGCACTTCAAGTACTTTTTAATAGAAAACACAAGTTAACATAATAATTATTATAAACTACGTACTTCTCTATTCACAAGCTAATATGCTAATAAATAAACATGTGAATAACAGCTAGTTTTAACTGATTTACGACACAACCTGTATAAGATTGAAGTGAAGCTGTTCCGTAAACAAACTATAAGGAAATTCATAGTGTGTAAACCCAGATGGTAGCTGGCGAAGTGTCAGGGATTAGCCATTTATCATTCCTGTTTAACTGCCTGAGCTTGACGTTGTGTTTAGATAAACTGTAAAACCTTTACAGTTGATTGATCTCATAACTTATACTTTAAAACTTATATTAAATCGTCATATAAATGTAATAAATTATATATTTTCATAATGATATCATATAAATATCTGATTTTGGGTAGTATTCATTACATATTTTCTTTTAAGTGTGAACATAGTATTATTCTTTATAATGTGTAAATATATTGAAATGTATCAATGGCAGAGGATATTATTGAAACGTTTAATTCCTATTAAATCACCTAGTAGAAATATATTGTCTTTTTCTCCTGCCTAAAAAACAAAGTGGCTTTTGGAGTTTGGGGTTTATCAGTTTTAGTTTGTCTAATTCGATGGTAATGATTACTTAGATTCTTTTAGTATAATTTTATGTTAACATTTATTTCTTTTATTATATTTTTGAACCCTATTGATGATGACTAATATGCAACTAAACAAACTGGAGAACGGTGGACACTAAGGAAATGATTTTTAATTTGAAAAATTTGAGTAGGGAGTTAGTGCTGAGAAGCCACCTCTGAGTTAGTTCTTACTTTTTTGTATATTTTTCGCAGAACTTTTCAACGTATTTTATATATTGAAACAATTTTGAAAACGAACTTTGAGCGAAATGCTCACTCCTTAGATTGAACGTTTTAAAAAATCCAGAGTATGAAATATGTGGTTATAATTGATATTAGTCGTTTTAAAAACCCACACAATAGGTAATAAGCATAACGGTAAAATCGCGAGCAGGTTAGGTCAGGTCAGGTTTTAAGTGTTATAATCAGCTATAATTAAGTGGTATAAATTACACGAATAAGTATTGTATTACAAGTATAGAGTTTACTAGAATATTGCACCTGAATTAATTCAACCTATTAAGTTAAGGGTTTTATAGCTATAATACTCATATTAAAACGATAAATGTCGAATTCGAAAGACTGTTTCGAAATTAGGTCGTTTAAATCGGTCCAATAGTAGATTTGAGCATTAATTAAGCCCAGTGAACATTTCCAAGCTTGCTCTAAACAGATACAATACAGCTAATCCCATATAGTCTTTATCTTTAGGTTAAATATACGTTAAAAAACCTATATACTATAAACTTTAATGTAATAGCAGATATTTCTTGTTGAAACTCCATATTCAAGGATAAAATAAAGCAAAGGCTTATATATTCAAATATTTGAAACTTTAAGCCTTTGCTTTATTTTATCCTTCTATATACTATAGGTTATGCATAGTGAACTGTGTAAATAAAGTTAACAAATATGTTTTTAAACTACCCTATAAGGCCATTATAATATAAATAGAAATATTGTGGTGTCACATATTTCTTGTTCAGGTATATTATAACGCTATATTAAATGTTTAAAATAATTGTGTTTTCTACACTACCACTTTCCCCCTCAATCCTGGGTATAGAAGAAATTGTGGTTAGGTAGCATTGCGGGTTGCCGCATACCAGGTTACAGATTTATCAATATAATCCTAGTCCATTTAGTCTAGTCTTCCACCCCGCTAATCGGCATGAGCCAAAGTATTTGAAGAAAGTAATCTTAGACAAAGCAACGAGATCGGATCAGCACACACCTCCAGGTACACCCTGCTTCCAGGCCCCATTCAAAAAGATTTACAACCTACCCTCACGCTTACACTCAAACCCTAAAACGTCATTTGTGTTAACAGACCAAAATCCCCGCTACGCGCAGCAACATATTTGGTTCAAACAAAAATAAAAGAAGAACGTGTGAACTGACGGTAAAGTTATTTTCATCTCTTGGAGACTTCATTATTTCTTATATCTGGATAAAAAGAACAATTTCGCAAAATTCTAGACTTTAAAAATTGTGTATTATATACTCATACTGACTCTGTGAAGTTAAATATAACTTAAAGCTTTTTGTTTAATTAACGATAAATGATTTACAGTGCACTGCACTAAATTATTCGGTTTTATATTTACAAGTCAGTTATTTAAAATCTGAGGATCAGTAATTAAAAAACAGAACTATTGATGAAAAACAATTATATGAACATATTAAATACAAGTGTACAATAAAATTATTCATTGACTAGAAAACGTGTTTGATTGTCATGAAATTATTATAATAATTATAATATTTAAATCACAAATACTAAAGTTTAATAATAAAAACACCAATTCCAGTAGCGAATAAAATTGCAAAAGGTAATAAAACTCCAAATAGTGAAAAAGTATTTTGGATTTAATTTAAATAGCCCATATGTATGGTACTGCGAGCAATAAAATTATATTTAACCGTACAAATATTACGTGAACACTGATAAACTCAGATACCCTACTACACGTTTAATTGTTAGAATACCAAGCTAAACTTGTTATAGAGATAAAAGTAGTCATAAATTTAAATTTAAAAATACAGTTTATTGACATATGATGAGACGTCACATAAACAAAACTGTAAACGGACAAATATCGGACAGGATTAAACATTTTATCGAACCAAGTTAATTCTACTAAAAATGAATTTGGACTCTGTTTAATGTAATGTATATTATCGTGGTTACAGTGCGCTAGTTTTATTGTCAAAAATGTAAAAACTTTAGTCGTATAGTATGAATGATTCATTTTAATAATGAATAACCACAACAATACTGTGCTTATTCAACGGCGCGATGACAGATAAATAAACATTTTCAACGATTTCCTCAATAACGCCTATCCATCTTTAATGTTCATACAATAAATAGAAATCCATTTTACACTCGAAAACAGATCAAAGTTTATCCGATACCAAAACTCGTGGTTCACTTTCGACATTGTAAATCTTGTTATAACAAACAACGAACAAAAAGTGACAATTAATTTATTAAATGATTATATTTAGTATTGTATAACTGTTTACAAGAGTTTAGTGTTTTTATATATCTGAAGATAATGCAATGACAGCGAAAGAGATGTAATCCAATAGATAGATAACCTGAAACCTGTTAGGAATAATTCTAAAAACTATCAAATAAATTGTTATTCTAACTCCTAAGACAATACACAAAAGGCAGCTTATTATAGTGAAAAAATAATAATAATAACAATATTAACTCCAAATTACCTATTTCGTTAACCTGTCAAAGTATATAAACCCACCATGACCTAAAAAGTGGGTTAGTCATAAAATTATTGAACGGTGTTAGCCCTGCTCATCGATTGACCAAGAGCATTGGTTAGTCATTATTGAAAAGACCAACAGTGAGAGTTAGAAGCTCTGCTCGTCGGTGACCAAAAGATACAGGTCGAAACTATCAACAGGATTCATCAGAAAAATACGGTCAAAAACACGGTAGCCAGTACATACAGAAATATATGTGAGCGAACCGACAATGTATTCTTAAATAAATTTAATTAAAGAAAGTAGACTCATTTGAAGTTTATAATAATTCACAATAATATTCAGCTGGCTCTCTCTTGGGACTATTTGATATAGTTTACAATCCTCTGTTAAAGGGGACTAGATATTAGTAATGTATTTCTTGGAATTATAATATAACAGTGAATGCTATATGAATTTTATATAACAATTAATCTGAAATAAATAACTTTCACAATAATAAATGATATATAAACTCATATATAACAATGGTGCATTGGCCTTATCTAGAGAAATTTTATTTAAACTAAAAATTGGTGTTAGGGGATCTAATTTTGTTATACCTTATTTTTTAACATATATAACGATTTCGTAACGCTGAAAACCTGCCATGATTAATAAGCTGTTTAGTTGATCTAAACAGTTTATTGATTTAAAACTAATGTTGATCTGCGCGGAAAAAGTACTTTGCATAGTAACATATAAGCTGTATATTCAAGACACTGTCACTAGATATTTGTAGGTAGGCATAACCATTTATATCTGATAAAAACTAGCAGAACCAAACCATAAAATTACGGCGACCTACACCAGCATAACATTTTATTTTAATTAGTTAGATCTAAAGTGAAATCAAAATAAATTAGCCAACATTTGCTATTAATTTACACAATTTGTCACGTTTTACTTTTTATATAAAATTATGATAGATGATTATGTTAAATTCATATAGCATTCACTGTTATATTATAATTCCAAGAAATACATTATTAATATATAGTCATCTTTAACAGAGGATTGTAAACTATATCTAATAGTCCCAAGATAGAGCAAGCTAAATATTATTGTGAATTATTATAAACTTCAAATGAGTCTACTTTCTTTAATTAAATTTATTTAAGAATACATTGTCGGTGATATCAGAATACAATACATCATTAGAAACCATTCAAAGATTTTGTCTGGTTTCTAGAATTTGTCATATTTCATCCAAATTTACATTATATTTTTCAACTTACATTTTTAACAATTATGTGTATTGAGAATTATATTTAATGACTTCTTTAAACTTAATAATTGCATTCCTTTATGCAGATTTGAGTCTTAGAATGTTTTATTTTCAAAATTTAAAGAAATTAATTTCGTTTCATAAGGAAAGGGATGAATTACAGTGACAGCGGCAACAGTCCTAATTGCGTTATGCGATGTTAGATACGTTAAAATCTTAAATATATTTACTCCTAATATAATTTAAAGTCAGCAAAACATTACTGGGAAAAAAAGACGGAGTGGAGAAATTTATTCTTCTAAGGAACTAGGCATTGATGATTTACTGTATTGACTTGCTGCTTCATTGCAAAATCATAAATTGGCTGCTTTTCATAGTATGTTGTATCGCCTCATTAATATTCCTATGTCTAATGATGTAATTTTACATGTTAACGTAAAAAGTAGAAAATTAAATGTTTTCGAAATTTTAGAAATTAAGAGACTTTTGTGTAATGATGATAATCTAGTTTTAAATGAACAAACGGAAATTTTGTCATTTTCTCCTTTACTTCAACCTCTATTCAAGGTTGGTTAATACCTGTGTGAATGACCTGTGGGGTTTTTCCCCTGGGTCTTTGTGCTTTGTTTGTTAACGGGAATTTCCTGCCTTTCTCAACCTTTTATAATAGTTATGTTGTGCTTTGTATTGTATTTAGTCTTGTAAGAGCCTCGTCAATGCCGTAACTGGCGAAACCATGGTCGGCTAGACCAAATAAATTATAGAATTTTTACAAAAGAAAAATTGTGTTTTATTTGTTAAAATGGAATTATATCAAGTACCGTCGGTCATCAGTGTAAACAGTTTCAAATTATAATGAGAGTTGAGTAATTTTTTCTGTCTTTGTACGCGGAAAACTAAATTATAATTACTCGTAATATAATATAAATCCAACTAAACATTGCAGCCGTACATGACGGAATGAAAGGTTTAATTTTCCCAACGGAATAAGAAAAAAAGACATTTTTTAGAATTTCTTCATTTTATTAGTAAGATAAAATGTTGAACATAAAATTAAAACAAATTAGATAAAATTCAGATGAAATATTTACTTACAAGAATTTGTTCTTTTTCATATAATTTAAAATAAGCGATAATTTAATAATAGAAATAATGTTTTCTGTATTTAATGTCAAGAGAAATAGCTTTTTAACCTTTTAAAATCATTGATCACATCTCTGTAATTTTTATGTAATCAGAGAGTTTAACGCAGGAAACGTGAAATAATCCACTTCGTATTGTATTCTTCCTTTAATAGAATTTATTTAATTTCTGTGATGTAAGTATTTATATGATATTTTAATGTATGACTTTAAAAATACATTGTAATCAAAATTGTTTAATAATTTTAAGTATTAGACTAAATATAATTGAAAAATAAATGATTTTACACCCTAAGCAAACCCAAATTAAAGGATATTAAAAGTAACTGTATCGAAATTTTTATTATACGTTTCCTGTTACAGTTTCCATTGATTATTATGAAAATAAAATGTTGACAAAAAATAGTTCTTTATTACAATGAAATAAACTACATATTATTGTTGAAAAGCTTTGAGTACTTTGTATATTCATCGACTATTTGAAGATGGATAGTTACCCCGAAAAATGACATGATTTATTAAATTAGGCTACGTTTTTTAAAAAGGAATCAGATGTTTTTAGATATTGTGACGAAATTAATTCCACAATGATTAGAACTTCTAAGGAATCAATAACATTACACTTAACATAAATATTGTACATTTTTATTAGAAGCACACAAAAACTGATTCCCATTTGTTGAACTTTTATATTATTGCATATGATTTGTATATTGACATAATGTTTTATATGTGTGAAAACATATTTTATTTTTGTAGTGGATAGTGTTATTACGAGTCACATTGTTGTAATACTTTGAAAATGCAAATGATTATAAAATGTTATTTTGGAAAATAAAAAAATATAAAATAATAATACTGTGTCGCTGTTTACAACGTTTACTATTATGAACTATGTAACTGAAATGGTAATAGCTGTTGAAGTCGCCACAAAAGTAAAATTCCACCTTTAACTTGTACACATAGGTCGTACCCCTTTCCACGTTGAATATTTGCGTTTGCGCATTACAGTTTTCTAGAGAAGACCGAATATTGTTCGATCCATGTGATATTCTGTTTATGAAGGTTGCACTACCAACTTGGCTGTCACAGAACACAGATGGGGCTGCTTCGGACAGATGAATTTGTTTTGCTCCGTCAATGTCAGTCCAAGCGAAAGATTTAAAAAATATTGGCAAAAAAAAAAAAAATTAAAATAAAAAATAAATGTGCAGCTTTAATTGTAGTGTATGGTATTTAATTTTGTCTTGGTTTAAATAAGAATTTACCTTCTTAAAATTATTTGTGTTTCTTCAGTAGTTGCTTATGGATGATTGTTATTACGAGTATACGTTTATGTTTTATTTTATTTTGCAATTATTGCATCTGTCTAAATTTTCATTAGAAACATTATTTAATCTATGCAATAAATCATTCACCTACCATCCAATACTTTTATAAGAACTATCATATTTGCCACAATTATAAAAGTTTATTTCCAAAAAATAAATATTGTTCCTCATTTAGAACATAGAATATTGAAAGGTAAATAGATGTCTTCTATACATTTTGTAAACTAAAATATAGGCATGCGTAAGTGGACACTCATAGACACACCCTCACAGACAAAACGTTCACTATTTTGATTTAATTAATACAAATTAATTTAAAACAATATATATATATATATATATATATATATATATATATAGTTCAGAGATTTTTGTATTAGCATAACCACATCCCAGATATTTTAAAATTTCAATTGCTAATTTTATTAGTGTTTTTTTATGTATTTGCAAACTACCTGGGTTCATTGTTTTGCTTCGGGTACAGATACGTTCATTCCACCATTCACGTTGGACACACTGGTCTCCTTCTCATAGGTCAGATGATTGGGGGGGGGGGTTGTAGATTTTAACCTTAGTCACTTAAAATTTATTTAGTTTTAGTTTATGAGTATCTATCCTCTGATGGTGATAATTTTGTTTTTGAAATGTACATCAGGAAATTAAGGGACTAAAAAAATTATTATTCATTTGTGTTTGGTGTTTAGTTATTTGTGTTTTCCCTTAAGTATGTAGTTGAAAATTATTATTAGTGTTTAATTATGAGAATATATTGCGCAGTTTACATAATGCTGAAACAGTTACAATATATCATGTTTATATTTTACAAAATAATTAGTTTAGAATATTATGTGCAAGTTCTAATTTATTACAATATGAATTGGTCTCAATTCTATCTGATTTTTGACGTATTTCTTTTAACTACTCTTTACTCATCTTGAATACGTAAATATTGACTACACGTATTCACGTAAAAGCAATTCCCTTAAAAATTGTGTTAACAACATTTTCTTTGAAAATATATCTATTGAAAACCTCCACGGCTAAAAAACGATAAAATATAAATGGCCTACAAGTTATGGAAAAAAAATGTGCGATCTGCCGTCCTTCCATAATTGTTGTTTCACTCATTGTAACAAAAAGGCCTGTAAAGGAGTTTACATGTCAATGTGATTTTCTCGTGTCTTAAAAAATTGTATAACGTTGTACAACGCTTATCTGTCTGAAAGTAAATTCGTAAAAACACAGCTTTTATAATCAAAACACCCGTAATCTCAAATTTGAGGAACAAAGTCCAACTATCATCAACAAAATATACACGAAATTCACGAAGAACCTCTTAGATAAATTTTATTTAACAGTATTCTCCTTTTTTTGAGTTTCATAACAACAAAAATTACGGATTTGCATTATCAGAATTATTTTATAAATTTTGGTATGAAGGTACCAATTCAAAAGAATTACTAAAATTTGCACATCCATAATTTCAATTATGAATATATGAATATTCTATTGTATTCATGGAGAAAGTAACACTTTAATTATTTTATTAGAAGAAATTATCTATACCAAGCACCATCGAGGCAAAGTGACAATTTAGCTTCATCATCAATGAGTCCGCAAAAGTGATTTCCTACAGCCATCCTTCAATACTCGTCGTTTATACATAACCAGAATAACTATCACAAAAAATTATAAACAATTTAATGTGTTAGCATCTTAAGATTTTATTGAAATGTCAAAGTGTCTATCATTTAAAACAAATTTTTGTCCATTATCTTTAAAATGTTTAACTTCAATAAGATACAAATTTCAAATTTTACGTATTGTACATATATAAATGTATAAACCCGACCTCTCTAAGATTGAAAGTAAATAATTGATTGAGGAAGATAGACACCAAATATCACCTACAAAATTTTATCATAGCAATGTTTTTTGATAAGAAAAAGTAGTCTTTAAGGGCCAGGAGTAAAATATTTCATAACAATGCCCATGCAAATATAATTTCCGTCTTCTTTCCAAACATTATTTCGTATGAAATGTGAAAAAGTTTACTGTCATAACCGCTTTAAGAAACTAAAATTAGCCTAAAATAAAGTCGATAGAGAATCAAAGTTGGTAAAAGGAGATTTGATAGAAAAGATGAAGGGAGTGGTATAATTCAAGACGAGATCAAGGTGTAGATCCAGCTAGGTATTTCGGAATTACCACACCTGCACTCATATAACTGAGGCCTTGAGGTTGATTTTCACAGAGGAAAAAATTCTAAAGTTGTTAGTTCTTAAGACAAGTGAAGTAGCAATTGATGCTAAAAATAGATATTTTAAACGAATACTATTTGAGCCTGATTTGAAAATTGTTAAGAGTGGTTAGTAGACAATTGTTACTCATATTTGAATTACTCATCTGTAAATAAATGTATTACAAAATAATAAATAATAAATATAAAACAGCTCTCAATCTGATAACTGTGTAAATGATAAACTTAATATGCATCTATGTTACCCAATTAATCAACATATCCTCAAAGAATAAATATTTCTATTCACTAAATTTGTGGAAAATCCTTTATCACATATTATACTTCCAGGCTCCTCATATGAAGATTTATTTTAGATTATTGTTACTCCACTTTTATTTCCATTGAACTACCATTGTATTCAGTGAAGTCACGTGTGATGGAATTCTTTGTATTTTAAACATAAATAATCTATACTTAGTTTTAACGTGCGGGAAACTAGCATTATTAATTCTCTTTTCCTCCTATATTTAATTTAGTTTCAGTGCTTCATTATTTTTAATAGCAGTGAAAGAAATAAAATATATTTTATAATTTTCCTCGATGAACTCTCACAAAATTTATAAATAATTCAAGTCAAAGTAAATTTGAGTAATGCATTATGTATAATGTCATTTCTTGTCAGCTAGATTTACAATTTTTACTAGACCAATGATGGAAAAGTATAATAATGACGACTCATAGAAATAAGTTCCTTTAAATTCAATAACATACAAGAGCTAATAATAGCGATTTTTGAGTAAATTGATATATGTATATAGTATTATCAATATTGGGGATAAGGGACGAAAACCATGCAAAATAATTGCACAAACATTCTCACTCACTCATCTCCAAAACCAAACAAAATCGACCCTAAAATAACCCTCACAAAGAATGTCAGATTGATAGTTCTCAAAAAAAGTGAAAATGAACAATGGTCGATGACTTTGATCAAATATTTAAATAAAAGGATAACCTTGTTTCGCTTATGCGATAAACACATCATCAGCGTAAATCGTAATTCAACAAATCAAACTTTTAATGAAGGTGGTCAATGATAATTTTTGAACTGTAATATATTTGGTATTTTCACACTAGTTCACGCCAATAAGATTCATTAAAATTTTAACTAAATCGGACGAGTAGATTTTGAGAAAGTACGTATTTAAAACAACCCCATAGCCAATTTTTCTTTTTTACCTATAACTTATGTTATCTCCGGCTGAATTTTAGATCAACTGAGCTTTCACAAACAAAATGTTAATGAAGAACAAATTTTATTACTATATACTCATACTTTGAATATTATAGAATAATACACTTTGTTGAATATGATAATTGATACAGTTATATCCACAAACGAAATCAAAAAATCTTGGTAGTTAATTCACGAGAACAAACAAGAGCTCTCTCGCGGTCCCTAAAATTTTGGATTTTTTAGCCAAACTAATAAATAAAAAATCCATTCGATTTTCAAAATTTCACAAATTGGATACGAGAAAACTATGTTCCTACGTATGATTGTTAATAGGTTCGTTAAAATAAGCTAGGCTATAATAATCAAACTTACTTCTCCATCTCCAATTTAAGAAATGTTAGATGGAAAATTGTACATCGTGTTTGATTATTTACTTATTAGTTTTCTTGAAGTCTTAACACTTTTAGATGTCATAAGGAAGCTGTATCAATATCTCAAATTAACCTTAAATAAATAAGTTCGTTGTGTGGAATGAAGGATTTACCAAATTTTATCGTTTTAAGGTTCTGGAGATAAATTTTGTTACACACACTCACAAACCCACACATATACATTTCATGATTCTCCAATTTTCTCACAAATATAGCTTGATTGTTTCAAACTTTAGTTTATTTATTTCACATATCAAATCATTTAGAATAAAGTGAACACATTTTTCAAACTCCATGTTTTAATAGTAAAAAACCACTTTAAAAAACAACACAAATTTCGTAACAAAGTTTTATTTAGAATATTAAATAAATACAATAATAATATTTACCAAAATAATAATTATTTATTCTTTGAGGATATAAGTCTCCCACTGATCCCAAGTTATACTTTAAGTTCACTACAGCAAAACCCGACAATGGTGTATGGGAGTTTGCACAACGAAACACTGCAATGCCGTACTGGGTTCGTAAACTCATGTGTTGCTAACAAATTAAGAAATATTTACAAACATTTGCTAACAACGTCCACAATGACACTACTAATGAGTGGGTGAAAGTTATGGATGTCAGAGCAAAAATCATGATAGTGTGTCTGAATGTAATGTTTGTCTTATGAGAAAATGCATATGTTATATGTAAGTCAGTTTGTCTGAGAGCATCACCATGAACCATGAGCGTTGGCTCGAACATTGAATCCCGGTATCAGAAGAATCCCAATACCCGGCCTCCAGCTGGTAGATTACAGGAATACGCCACTATTCCCAGCCAAATACTTTGTGAAGAAATTTAACGCTAAAAATGAACATTATATCCTATCATATTGTATATCATTTTACTATTGTGATATATGCAGCGCTTTTACTTGCAAATATTTGAAGTTCATTTTCAATCAGTTTTAATTGACAGCTAACATAATATGCTTTATATTGTGTTTTAGTGTTATTTGTGTTATTTTTCACAATTAAATATATATTGGGTGAATTCTGTTATTGTAACCAGCTTAATTCTATCATGTTTGCTTTTTATATCTCCTTACATGTTTAAAGTTCTATTGTGTCATTTCAAGTAATTTATATCCAAATACAGTGGAATCTCGATATCACTGACATAATACAACATATTCCTCGATAGCACAATTTTGGTTAATCTCTCATGAATAGCATATAACTCAAAATGATAAAATTACGATTTGTGCAATGTAATTAATAAACCATGAAGCACAAACTTTTGCATCATAATCTTAATACCGCAAACCTCGATGTCTCAAATTTCAAGTTAATTTTTTTAGCATTCCCATGAAATTTGTGCTATCCAAGTTCCACTGTTTATTTTTTTTCATTTATTAAAAGTTGTGTAATGTATGAATTGTAAATTGCTCAACTAATTATATTCTGAACATTTGGTACATATTGAAATTATACAAAATTCTATATTAATGTAAAATATAATGTATGATGTTAAATGTAGGGTTAGTTCGATTATCTTGTATTAGCTATATGTAAAATGTTCAGTAGTAAATTGACACGTGGTGCGTACTATCGCGTTGGCAGTGTAAAATAATAAGCCACGCCCCCTTCAGTTTGTATAAATATGGGGTTCGGCGCAAAGCTAGATTCAGTTATAGTTTGATTGGTGTAGCTCGTGTATCACTGAAGAGGACGACCTTGTCGTTGAAACGCGTCTGATACTTAGGCGTTTTTTGTGAGAATTGTGTTCTCTGTGTTTGTTATACTGTATAATTTTTCTCATAAGTCAAGCTCAAAATTTAATATATTAATTAGAGATAAACAGGAATGTAAAATGAAGAGCAAGAGTGGGGTGAAAATGGTAATGAAAAACTGTAAAACAACTTAACTGAAACAAGACTACTTCTGGAATTGAAATAAATTTATTCTTTATGGATCTCATCTAAAGGTTGAACTAACAACTTTATTTTATACTATCAATAGACACTGTATTTTATACTATAAAAATAATAGACACTGTATTACAAAGTGCGTGAATTTACTTTGCAGTTGAAGTTTAATACAATGTGCACGTTAAGTACACTGTACACATTAACGTGTAGTACGTTAACAATGTGCGTAGTCTGCCGTGAGCATGACTAACTGGCCAGTGACCACGCGGTGTTCCCTCCTCTGACCAGGTAATTCATTTTTTATTTATATTGATGATAACATCAGGTCGCCAAACAGGTGATAAAAGGGTCATTGTTAAAATATATCATTTATTTCAGTAAGTCTACTGACTTACTAAGTACGTGTTTACTAAGTACGTGTTTACTAAGTACGTGTTTTAAGTATTTTGGTCTGCAACATGTTTACTTTGTTTGTAATTATTAAATAGGAATAGAGGCAGAGTTAAATCTTCGGCTATAATTTTCAAACCATCTAATCGTTATTTGTTAGAGATAAATACACTTTTTTTAAACTTCCAGAAGCCTGAAGGAAAGTACATAAAATCATTAGACTTCCAGGAAGCGTACAACTGAAAAAAGCTAAGGCTAAATTTTGTTAAAATGATAGTAAACCGGATTTAAAGTTAAAGTTTTTTAATCCTTTCTTAGAGAGCACCTTGACGACTTACGTGAGAAATTTCAAGTTTTTAGGCTTTTTAGAGATTTCCTGATGTCTGAGTGAATGAGAGAGTGAGTAGTATTCAGCTTTTATATATATTGATGAAGTAATAGATATAACATGAGAGCCACCTGCTTCTTCTCCATTTATTAAAATAGAAATTGCAACTCACAGTGTTTACATCAGGGTAGAGCATAGAAAGTAACATCTCTTTGTCTATATCTTGTTTCACTCCCTCCAGGCTGGAGTTGTTAGAAAAGGACTTTCCGTTGCTTTATTACTTCCTGTCAGAAAATCTGCGATGGTTGTCGGGCATATTTTTTCATGTATTCTGAAACTGACCCATACAGTAAAGCGTGTTCCACTAGATCATAATATTTGTACCTATAATTTAACGTAGAAAAACTTTGGGTAATTTTTAATAATTAAACTTTAAAGTGTTTATCGTTATCCGGTTCAGTATTTTTTCTTATGTTCCAGAAATCAACATATTACACCAATCGATCCCGTAACGTTTTCATCCTTTCCACGCAAAACGTTTACAGATTCCACGTTCTAGTGGTCACTCTTTTACATCGCTGTCAACAAGTACCAAAAATTAGATGAGTGAATTTTATACGTTGTGTATAAGATAACAATATCATTAAGTTTGTCTAGTATTTTTTTTAAAGACAACATAGACGAAAATCCTTCTTTATGGAATAAACTCATACATAGTGTGAGATAAAGAGATTTATTTTAACAGTTATGCTTCCTAAAATGATCTGCAGTCTTTTAGTTATAAAAGAATTGGGTGAAACTTTTATTTTAAAATCCAATTACATATAAAAATAAAATAAGTGATCATTTATTACGAGAGCTTTAATATTAGATATGATTCTGAACTAAATTTAATGGCTGTATTCTTGTCATATTGCTTCTACAGGGGTGACATATTGATGGCCACCTCGCTAAGTAGCTTTACTGGTTTCCCACATACCGTACGATATATAGTCATCTTATTATAAACAAAAACCTGATAACCTATTATTTCGTTGTATTTACAAATAGTTATTAACAATGTTTATCAATAATTTAACGAAATCTCATCCGTCTCAGCAGGAACAGAAATTGGTCAACATTAGTTTTGCCCTGAAATGTGACTTTTTTTTTATTTAAATCTCAATAATTGTATTTGTTAGCATCGTTATTTCATATTTTAAAGCATAATTTAAAACTTTTAATTTAAAACGATATACGTAATTTAAAACTTATACATACAAAAATTAGAGCATTTTTCGAAATTCTTTTAAAGTACTATATGTCATTCACAAAAATCTCCTAGGAGTTCTATTATTGATCTATAAATAGTATATCTACATTAAAATATTTTGAGTTTTAAAACGTATTATGTATACATTTTATTAAAGTGTAATTATACGAGTAAATTTTTTTTACACATTAACCGATTCAATATTTTTGTACACGAAATATAATATACCGTGTGTGTCAAAAAAAGTCGGAACACTTGAGCGTCATGAATCAAGACAATTTAAAAAATATGAGACAACGTATTTCCTAATATTTTTCCCCTGGGAATCGAATGACGATGTCAGATTTTGGGTCCAAGAGCCCTGTACGGCTCAACTTTGAAATAACAATAGGAAACCTTGTTTTTGGTTTTTACAAATTCAGATTCTGCGGGAAAGATTACGTCCGAATACCCTAAGGCCCTTAGTAAGTCCCCTAAAAAGATCTAAAGGGTCTGTGTAACAAATTTTTAATTGTGCTGCTATAAAGGCCCCTTTTAATTTTTTTAGGGATCCTACAAAAGGCCCTAGGACTCTGAGAGGGGCTTTAGGGCCACATAAGAGGCTAAATGTATTCGGACGTAAAATTTTCGGCAGAATCCGAATTTGAGAAAAGAAATTAGGGTTCCCTATTGAAACTTCAAAGTTTTACCCAACGGTGTCCTTTTATGGATCTTGGGCCCAAAATCTGATTCCTAGGGAAAAAATATTTGTAAAAAAGTTGTCTATATATTTTTGAAATTGTCTGGATTCATGACGCTCAGGTGTTCCGACCTTTTTGGCACACCCGGTATATAATTGCAATAAAGAACTTCACTTTATAAAGAAGAGGCTTTTATGTAAAACTAAGTTGTTTTTGCGACAAAGGATTTTCTAAATGTTCAACCAAAGGAAATATTGCTCTACTATTGACTCATTTACCGACAGGTTCTCCGATAGTCGATTGACTATCCGATAATGTAAGATATATAACTCGTGTAGTCCTAAGGCTATAAATAATTATGGACCGATGTAAAAAGCAATTTGTTTAACAAGCTGCGATTTGTATCATGCTTTCGATCTATCCACAGTATTCCGCTGGAATAATTCTGTTGCAGAATAGTATTTTGTAAATCGTTCTCAAAGTAAGAAAAAAACTAAGGATTATGTTATTCTTATAAAATTCTAAAAAATTATTTAACTGAACTGAAAACAGATGTATTAACTTTATATTAATATGTTAAAATGGGCCTAGAAATTATATCAAATACAAAAAGATACAAAAATATAATATAGTTGATATTTAGTTTCATTTTAAAAAAACAATAATAAAATCCGATTGAACTATTTTTTGTGTTCTTTTACACCTCAAATTCTACCTGGACTACACAAGAGGTCACATAACTGTCGAGTTCTCTGTGATAACAGTTCTTTGATATGATATCATTAAATTCATAACCCACTTCTTGAGTTATGAAGGATGCAAATTATAAGTTTTGGCCTTGTAGATTAGATGATTCGGTAGATCTTATACTGTCGATTCTGCCCCCACCCCACCCTAATGGTCATAAATAGGCGGCGTGCATTCAGTTATCTTAGGTTCTATGTTCATTTATGTATTTAAAGTCTCTTTTTTAAAAATAAACTAGATATATTTTGAAAAAATATATAATACACTACTGGGAAAAAAAAAAGAGTACGTGATATGTTTTTTTTCTGGCCACTGTATGGAAATTAGCAAGATTTACAGTAGTGATAAACTCGATACAAACCTGGTTCAAGAAAAAATTGTAATATTCTATATTTACCAAATGAGGAGATTTTTATTAATTTTTTTTTGAAGTGAATACTTCTTTACGCCCGGTACTTAATTTTTGGGTGCTGTTAAATCGATGTGGTGAAAGGAAAAATCGTCACGAAAATGACGTCACGAGTGAAAGGGAAAATCGTCACGAAAATGACGTCACGATATCTAGAAGCTGAGGCTAAAATAAAGTAAACATCAGAGATATCCAATTAAAACAGCTGATTATTTTTCTATGTAAAATTTAATTCAACAGGAACTTACATAGAGGACATATTGGTTTGCAGTTATGCATTTGGTGTGTTAGGTTATTTGGTAAATTAGTTTTTAATAAAGTTTAAATAAATTTCATTTGATCATTAAACAAATACACAATGCAGAGTTAATAACTATCGTTTGTTATATTTATAAATACCATTCGTCTTGACAACAAAGATTATTAATTGTTTCAATAATGTTGTTATTGAATTAAAATTTGTTATTTTGAAAAGTGCATTGTTAAAATTTTAAGAACTAAAATTCAATTATTTAATAAATTTAATTTTTCAGTGTGAGTGTATTTGTAATGTTCAATCACAATTGATATGGTGTATTACGCATATACCGCTTTCCCCTATTGAAGCGTATTTTTATATTTTACTGTATAATTTAAAAAAATATAGGTTCACACAAAATTATAAAAAAATGGACAAAAAGAGAAATAATGATACTTTAAGTGATGAAGATACAGATTTACAATGTATTAGAAAAATACGAAAAGCTGATAAACAACGATCACAAGGATACAGAGATCGGAAAAAGCAAAATTCTACAAGTAAAAAAATAATTCCTAAAACAAATGTCCAATTAATCAAAGAGTGTAGAAAAAGGAAAAAAGCTTTGAATGTTTGTATATTGGAACATAATTCGCAGGATCATGCAAACGTTTACCGACAAGAATTGTAGAAACGTTACAGAAAATTCTAGATCAACTACGGATGATTTTATTGTAAATGAAAATATACGTCAGCCCCTGACAAACGACGGGGCAAGTACAAGTCATCAACTTCAATTGAGGAAGTTATAATGAAATTGTTTATTTATATGACAAAACGCATTCGCAACAACTTTAGTATAATGCATTATCAAGAGTTACATCAATTAAAGAACTTTATATCGTTACGACAAACAACAACAAGAAATTTTACAATGGTATAAGACAACCAGCAAGTATTAAATCAGTGCAAGATGAATTTACAAGGCTATCTCTTAATAGATTAACAACAATAGATCAAGTATTACTAGAAGCAATAATTAATTCAGATATTTCGATATTTACTTTTAACGTTCAGAGTCTAAGAAAACATGCAGTAGATTTACATCTTGACACAATTGCAAAACGATCTGAAATTTTACTTCTTTCCGAAACATGCTTAAAAGATAATGAAGAAATGGAAATACCTAATTTCAATTGTATTATTAAATTCAAGAGACCTGATGTTAGAAATGGTGGAGTAGCTGTGTACCATAGTTCAAGAGATACTAATAATATTGTCATTGTAAATGATGAAGTTAATTTTTAACAAAGTAATACGATTTCTAATGTAGGTGATATTTGTTCAGTAGAATGTAACTTATATAATAGACATAATATTGTAATTGTACCAATGTACATATCGCCAAATCAAACAATTACAAATATTAAAAAAATACATACATAAATTTTACTTCCATACACTACAGCAGGTTCAGCTATACTTAAAAAAGATTACGATAAAATGCCAATGATTATTGGTGGAGATTTTAATCTTAATTTTATTTACGAAGAATCAAGGCCATTAACCGAATTTTTAAAGGAAGAATTTAATTTGACGTTAAGCAATGATCCAACTAAGTCAACAACAAAATATGGGACAACAATTGAAGGAATATTTTCAAGATATATTAATCATTTTCATTCAGTTAATTATCCATCACACTATAGTTATCATAAACAAATTATATCGTACTTAAAAAATGACAATTAAACAAATAACAATAATTAATTAATTAATCATTAATTTATTTATATGTGTTTTTTTAAATTTGATTTTTTCCCAATTTAAATATTATTACTGTTTACAAATAAAAATAAAACTACAAAATTACAAATATAAATTATGATATTAAATTTTTTAAATAATAAATAATTAAATTTGAATAATAAAATTTACATTTCAAAATATATTATTTAACCTCGAGATAATCAATTAGCTAATATGGTAAAAACAGGGTTTGAATAAGTATTAACTTCTAACGCGCGTAGTCTCTACTCACCCAATTTGTTTTTGGATTTCTTTAAATTCTTGGGAAGAAACTTTTTTCACTTTATTTATTTAATACAATTTTGTATTATTATTAAAGTTTTGTTGAGATACCATGATATGGAAAATTAATTTTAAAATTAATATCATAAATAGTATATGCTCGTTTGGTTGGGGGATGGGGGTTGCAAGTCAAACACTTTAAATAGCAACCCCTATTGAGTGATACATCATTTAAAAACCCTGTTTGAGAAGAAAAAATCGGTGTAAGGTAAATCATTCTCCGATACTACAATCCAAAATGGTAGAGCCAAGAATTTCAGATTTTTCAATTTTTCTCCATATTGTATTCTATATTAACTCGATGTGTATTCATTTTAAGACATGATGGTGCGCCAGCGCATTTCGGTCATCAAGTACGCAATATCATAAACGCAAATTTTCCAAAATGAGGGATTGGGCGAAGTGGAATGGCCCGCAAGATAGCCGAACTTGTCTCTTTTAAACTATTTCTTACGGGGCTACATCAAAAATATTTTCTACAAAAATAAAACTCCAAATAATGATTATCTGAAAAATAAAATACAAGAAGCTACCCGAAATGTTACAATAGAAGTATTGAACAATGCACTTTCTTCATTTTATAATCGGCTGGCACACTGTCAAACAGTTTAAGGACACCAATTTGAACATCTGTTGCATTGAACTGTTAAGATGACTAACTATTTAAAGTTGTATTTAGAATACTACACTCTAGAAACAATGTATTCCAATTTAACTTTGAAATATATCATTTTAATAAATAAAATGATTTACTATTTAATTGCTTTTTTATTTCTGTAATTTTTGGGGTATTACATTTAATTAGGTATAATTAGATTTTATGTATTAAGTAGGCCTCATTTTCATTAATTTGACAAAAAAATCTTGCAAGTTATATTTTACTAAATCGTAATTAATGTAGATTAAAAAAATTGTCCAATATTTTTGCATCTTAAAATGAACACACATCGAAGTGATGTAGGAAAAAAACATTAATTGATGTTCAATACGTAGAAAAATAGAATAATCTGAACTTCTTGGCTCCGCCATTTTGGATTGTGGTATCGAAGAAGGCTTTAATCCGATTTTATCGTCTCAACAAGGGCTTTAAAATGAGGTTTCCCTCAATAGGGTTGCTAAATAAAACTTTTGACTTAAAAACCCCTCCCCCAAAAAATAAGGGTGGATTTCATTCATACCCCTATAAGGTGCAGAATTTTATCATTATAATTGGCTAAATGTTTAGAGGTAATACGAATAACAGGCTTAAAATTATGAAGGGGTTGCGGAACTTTTGCATCAATATGTGTATATATATATATATATATATATATATATATATATATATATATATATACAGGTAACCTATTAATAAATTGTAACAATATTTATTGCATGTTATAAATTCCTCGAATCATTCTATAAAAACTTAGTATTACATTTATATAGCTCCTATAATTAAATTCACCATTGACATAAATAATTTTTCATCTTCAATTTCACCTGTTAACCCCTCTGAGCTTCCTTTGTCGTCTTATCACTTCCATTATTTTTATTGACTTACGTATCAATAATCTTTATTATAGACATCAAAAGTTGTTGAATCATATTAGAAAAGGGAAGAATATAAACAACAGAAGGTCAAACAAAACTTCTCTCATATTTTAAATTGTAATAATTAGTTATGTTCATTGTGCAATATATTATATATGTTCATATTATATATGTTCATTGTGTAGTTATGTTATTATAAATATTGGATTATAATAAAACTTTAGTTGAGTTAATATAAAAAGTAATAAATATGGAATACGAGGTGGTGTGTTTTATGAGAAGTAATCGAGATCTTTCTATTGGAAACTGTTTGTCATTTTGTAACTTTAATCATAATTAGTTGAGCTCCATAAAAAAGTTTTTGATTGAAATGTAAGGCTTTTGAGACTCTTTGGGAAGTCGATTATCTGTGTTCTAAAACACAGTCTTCTCCTAATTTTAAGTCTGTCTACGTACCAATATGTTTTTTTTAGCTACGGCTCATTAAAATTTTTTAATAATTATTTGGACGTTGTAGATTCTACATATTGTCAGTAGGACATTTTATAATAGACTACCAATTTCAAATCTATTAAAAATTTGTTTCGGTAATTGGATGTTATTTTTAGGTATGAAATTGCAGACATTAAGAAGTATAGATCCTTTAGCATTACACCTATAGCTGCAGTTCTATACAGAAATGGATTTTAGGGTATTCCATACTGTGTTTGTGGATTATTGGTGGCGATTACTACAGCTATGAATTAATGGCAGATTTATTCAGTTGATTTTTTTTTTTTTTTTTTTTTTTTTCAGTTGATAGAAAGATATACTATATTTGACATTATTTCGACTAAATGAAATGTACGCCAAGTGACCCTCATTGAAATCCATGTTCTGTTATTTGAGGAAAAGTTTATATTTACTTCAGGAGTATGTGTTTATACTGTGTTTGTGTAAATATAGAACTGTGCATGTGAACTTCGATAATAATTATTTTTTATATAATTGAAACATTTGGTGGTTAGTGGTATTCCACACAAAAATATACCTTGTAAAAACATTATTTTTAATTTTCACCATCATTACTCATTGTTATATTGTTCACGTAAAATTTAGTTCAATGGTTTTTCAGTATAACAAACACACAGAACACAATTCTCATAAAAAATACGCCTAAGTATCAGACGCGTTTCAACGACAAGGTCGTCCTCTTCAGTGATACACGAGCTACATTAATCAAACTATAACCACTAGTTATAGTTATACTAGTTATAGTTACTAGTTATAGTTTGATTGGTGTAGCTCGTGTATTGCTGAAGAGGACGACCTTGTCGTTGAATCGCGTATGATACTTAGGCGTATTATTTATGAGAATTGTGTTCTGTGTGTTTGTTATAATGTATAATTTTTCTCATAAGTCAAGCTCAACATTTAATATCAATGGTTTTTGTTAAACACATTTGTTTTTAGATTTGTAGTAATTAATTGTAATATATATTTTTAATACAAAACTGTGATTAGTATTAAAAGCCCTAAAGTATAAAATCGGATTAATGGATGTCATCAAAAAATATATATTTATATAAAATAACAATAACTTCAATAACAATAACAATATATATAATAAAAATATCCATTACACACATACAATGTCATTGAGTGTAGGAAATAAAGCATGTGTACCTCCTAAGGCGAGATTCTAGTGATGATATTTTTACTCTAATTTGATTAACAGATAATGCTTTCAATACATTCGCAATTTCCGAGGCATTGACGTTCAGAGATAAATGAAAACAGAGGGATTAAACAAACAATAAAATAAATTATTAATGATTTTTAAATGAAAAAAGACTTATGAAAAAACATTATTATACCTAAATATATTCAATTATATTATTTTATTATATTCTTGTATTATTATTATATTATTATTGATTAAGACTGTACAATCAACGAAAAATGCTTAACGCAGTTAGTTAGAATAAAGTTATAATTATTTATTTCAAGGGAATGTAACGGACAAACAAATATAATTTAATTGAAGTTAATATATCCACCGGTAATAGGACAAATTGGTTGAAGTTGCAAACATCTTAACATCTATTTAAAGTGTACTAAAATAAGGTAAGTAAAATAGAGGATTACTCTCATCTTCGATAGTTTGATGAAGGTTGTCTAACGCATTACATTGATCGCCCATATTAAAAAAAAAAAAAAAAAAAAAACTAAAAAACACACACACACAAAACACAAAATGTGTACACTCACCGCCTTGGATTTGGAGGAGTGGATTCTGTTGAAGATATCTAAACGGATTTATGACCAATGGCTTTAAATAAACGATACTGGTAATTTAAAGACCTCTTAAGTGATATGTACTTGCATTCACTATATTTGTTATTCTTTATGTTGCCACTAAAATGAAGATAACATCAAATTTAAGTTAAAAGTAATTTATCATGAAAAGTTTTTATTCGTAATGGTTCTATTATAAATGGAGATTTAAATTCTATACTTTATGTTTTATGGAGAAAAAAAACAAAAAAAAAAAACTTATAATTTACAATACGTGATTTTGTATAATGAAAAACTTTATGAGTATGCATATTGTGAACAATATTACATGTGAAGAATTATGTTTATCAATGGATAATTGATAGTAAATATTTTATCTCATCGGTCTTATCCAGTATATTTATATGCGTGTTGTAGCTTTCAATCTGAAATTTCTATTTGAAATCGAAAATGTGTGTTCGAAAATAGATAACTAGTTTAATTAGAAAACCGTTAAATAACCGAAGTAATTGTACTTTATTAGAGTACGGAAGAAATTAGACGATTAATATTCGTAAATTTATTAACATAAATATTATTTAATTTTCCTATCAATTATTTTAAATTACATTCTCTACCATGGAACTAAATGTACTAAATGTCAGTTCTTATGCACATTACAATAGCGTGTCTTGAAAGCTGGTCTCACATTCCAAATTGTAAAACGTTATCCTCATCATCTTTGACATTAAAGAAAGTCTAATTTATTTTTTATAAGAACTTACAAGAAACATTTCATTTAAAAAGAAAAAGAAATATCTGCTTACGATATTGTTTGGTGGCTTTCTTTGAGAATAATTTTTGCTTTCTAAATTTATATTCAAAATATTTCCATATTTATGGAAGTATTAGAAACGGCTAATGTATTTCTAGTCGGATTACATTCAGTCACGGTTTTGAGTAGGTATCGTTGAAAACTTTACATTAAATTTAATAATCGTGTACATACATCAATAGGCGTGGTTAAAAAGGATAATATTCCTATGGTTCATAAGGATTATTAGCCGCTTTTGATCGTAGCTGCCAAACACGCAAACATGTGGAATAACATATTGTTAAACTCTTAGGCCCGCTTGGGAAATATACTGTTTTTCGGTCTTTGAGTAGGTTTTTTTTAAAAAAGTACATATTCTTTATTTCTACATATGGTTTATTTTCTGAAATTATTTAGCAATTGCTGGCATCAAAATTTAATATTTAAAATTTCCATTTCAAAATTGGAAATCAGTTTAGTTTTTGCAAAACTCAAATACATGCATTATTATTGATCTTGTACTTTATCACTTTTTCATACGTGCATTTTTTCTTTCGTGTAAAAAAAAAAAAACTTTCTGGAAATATGAACTTACACATGTAAATAATACCAGTAAATAATTTACACTGAATCTCATTGACAAGCAAAATTACTATTTCAGAAGAGGAGTGTAATGTCTGTCACGCAATATGAAGATTATCCCTTCATAGCGACATAAGGTGTTCTTATTCAGAAGAGGAAGTGATTAAAGTAAAAGTAAATTTATTAAACAAGGAGCACAATTCAGAAATATATATTAACTTTTATTATTACTGTAACTACTGCATAAGTCAACCTCAAAAATATTTTCTCTCTTGTTTGGATATAAAACTCCACATTTGGACGCTAAAAAATACATTGATAACAATTTGTTACATATTTGTATAACATAGTTTATTTAGATAATTTGTGACCCTAATAAGATTTAAATAATATCAATGAAAGCTATTATTTTAAAACACTAGTCATCAACTTCAACATTGATAGTGTGTAAGATAAAACAGTGTTATTTTCCTTTTTTTTAAAATTATGTAAACGTTTATGGAAAAGATATATTTACACATTCTTGTACTTTTTAATTTTTTTGTAAAGCCCTTAAGCAGTGAAAAAAGAATAATTTAGGGGTAAGGCGAACAAAATTTGTAGCACCGGATGAATTAAACCAAACTTTAAGAATGGAGGAATATTGTATGTTACTATAACAATATATGTTGTGATTGTGTTTAGAAATTTAAAAAAAAAACTTAACAGATTAAATTTTTCTTTGCATCTTTCTATCTTAAAGCCTATGTTTGTAAATTAGGTCTTCAATCAAAATGTTCCTCGTTTCACGCTTTGTTCTGTCTAACTCTTTCTTTCGGGATGATAAGTACAATGAATGATAAATATATAGCCTTAGTGTAGGAATAACCATTCACAACATATCTACTTTATGTACTCACTCATGCTGCTATAATAACATGATGTCTGTAACAAGAACTCAACTCAACTGAAACTTTGATCATTTATAATGCGTTATCTGTAGTGTTTTTGTAGAAGCTGTTATTAACGTTACACATTTACATAAATTTACATTTATTTCTACCTGTTTACTTGGAGGTTACACTTGTAGTATATTTAGCTTATAATGTTATAATCTTTACCTTTCCCTTATAAAAAAAACAAACAAACTATAAATACATGAGAAGCCGATTGTCAATTCATATTCTAAATTGTTCTCAATATATATATATATATATATATATATATATATATATATATATATATATATATATATATATATATATATACATTATGTCAGTTACATTTCACTAAATCTATTAGAAGAAATGATGTCAGCTAGTATTGTAGATTTTAATAGAAGTCGTTTATAATATCTAAAGGGATGTCGTCAGAAAAAAAAGAAAACTTCAGCAGATTCTTTATCGTAATTATACCAATATCACAACACAATAATCTTACATATAAAAAAAAACATATATAATAATTAAATCCAATATTCCTTATGCAGTAACAAGGACAGATTTTCAAAATGTAATCTTAGTTTAATGAAAACTAACATTGAGTAAAGGAACAAGTATTAATTTACTGAGAATCAAATATTGAATTTGTAATTGAATAGTTACAGTTTTTGTATTATGTGTTAATGAAGGTCAATAAATAAATTTGCAACTAACAGGTACGTCTTGGAGAGGGTGAATATTAGACCATAATTTACACTATACAATTAATTGTTGTTTATAATTTTTCATAGTAAAACTATTATTGGAAAGGAATGTTAAATGTTTGTTTTAATTGTATATTGTAAATGAATATTAATATTGAGTTCAGTCTTCTGAACATACTATAACAAATCTTACTTTATGATTTTATATATACGCACATAATTCATGCCAATATTATTAAAATAAATACTTTGAAACATGTAGGTTTTAACAGTGTCTTTATTTGAAAAATTAAAGTTTAAAAATCATTTACAATAAAAAAAACAATTATCGTTCAAATTTGATGCACTTAATACTTATACAATTAACATCTTAATCTACTACTTATTCTAAGTACATAGTTAAATACAAGTTACTTATTCTACAATGTCTTAATATACAATAAAGAAATAAGAGTGCATCAGAGTATTTACTTTTAACTTTTTGCTTTTAATTATTTTGATAAAATGCTCAGGCTAACTGAAATTTATTATTTATTAATTTAATATACTTTCTCTTTATGGGTTCGTTGGGTTCTTTATTGACTATAATTTACTTATTATAAAATAGAATTTGGTGGTAGTTTGTTTAATTGAAATTGTCCATTAATTTGTATTTATCGACTCTGAAGTTCTATTACAGCTCAAATGTTCCTGGTTCCTTGAACGTGGTTCCCGCGTAGACTGCCAATAGATGGATTGATTTGCCTTAATCTTTTCAACGAATCTTCTTTTCTTCATACACTTTTATTTTCTCAACATTTTTCTTTTCGCTACTAAGAGAAACACTTTCTCCGGAACACCCTTCTTCAATAAGTTAACAAAAAAGACTCACTTGCGCTTCTCTTCCACCCTTATTTATAATTTTTATTTTCAAATGCTTTATTTCCATCCTCTTCCTTCATTGGCTTATTTTAAATATTTTACGTTACTTCAGAATTGACGCAATTCTTTTCATTGGTCATTTTCAAATAATTTCGGTTGAAGGCATTGAACTTTTGAATGGTTAATTTGACTCCTTGAGGTCCATTACTGACGTTAGAATCGTTTTCCTAGCTGTCAACCCTTTCAACTCTCCTCAATTTATGGCCTGTCGAGCACTGACCTTTTGGGAGCCCTCTATTCGTTACAATACGGTTACTAATGTTAGTTAAAATATATACATTAATTAGAAGCGAGATAAATGTATTTAAAGAATAATATATTCCATATTGTTAAACAAAGATAAAATGTTTTACAGACTTTGTAATGCGTAAATTTTATATATTTCTCGTTTTATGAATTAAATACGAAACTTGAAAATTTATATATATTTTTTATATTATAATTAGACGTAATCCCTCTAATGGTATAACTAAAATTACATATTATTTTTATTCAATTACGGAATAGTAATAGTCTTGGGTTAATTATAAAGTATGATCTCTGTTAATATAAAAATGAGAAGAATAAATAATAGTTCATGTAAAAATCCATTGACAATCATATTTATAACTTTATAAGTGATGACAAACGATTACAAATTTGTGTAAAATACAGGGGGGAATTTCCTGTGTCCTATTTACTAGGTAACAAGTTTATATAAATCTGATTTTCAATTGAATTTAGAGTTTCGATTCATTTTGGTTTACTTTAGGGTTGTTAACGTAGAAACTTCATAAAAATAAATTAAAAAGATTATAACAGTTTGTAAATTGCACATTTTTACTTGTCATGGCTAAACTTGAACGAAAATTTGTAAAAAAATTTGGGGCATTAATAAAATTTAAATAAATTGTAAAGAGTTATATGTTTAGAATTTTTATCCAATAAAAAATACGTGAAACGTTCATTTATTTATATAAAATTTTAAAGAAAACAAGTTATTGTTCTTGATATAACTAAATAAGAAATTGTCGTTTTATAAATCCCACCAGTAAATCTAACTCTAATAAAAAAAATAAAAAAGTATTTGTTTCATAAATAAACAAACTAAATGATTTCTGCCATATAATATAATATTATAATACCTAGTGAAAATAGAGTACCTAATTATAATATAATATTATCTAAATTACAATTTTATTGCAGAAAAATGAATGTAACAATTGATGTAATCATACTCCAGACGAAATATAAAATCAGTTTTTTATTTTGTTGTTAATTTATGGTACAATATTTTGTTATTTTATTTATAAATGATTGATAAGATTTTTGCCGTATACCGCTTCAAAAGCAGCTGTTTTCAATGCATGCATTGTGATGCTAAAGTTGTTCTTTTTAGTCCTAGGACCTAAAAATATCAACTGAGTCGATTTCATCAGTTGTTATTTCGCTTATACGAATTAATTACGATTGTAAAGAATCTTTTAAAACAACCGATTCTCTCGATTGTAAATAATTGTATATATTGTAAATCGATTGTATATAGTGATAGATAAAACAGCTGTTACCATCGATTTTATTAATAAGTACCAATAACACAAACTAAACACCTGTAATAGCTGCAAACTTGTGCAACTTATCCAAACTTTTGAAGGTAAATAGGTTATAACATTTTAGTTTTTGAAATTCTTTTCTTATATTGTTTGTAGTATAACGAAAAATATCGTTCATCGCTAGGACCAAAAGAAGCTTTTCGATTTTCGCTCATTTTCCGTCCTCGGCGAGCTTATTTCGAAAAGCTTGACTTTTGGCTCTAGTGATGAAATGTAATATATTGGGATTATATGCCTACATAATTTCATAAATCTTCCCAAGTGCTCTGTTCACATAAACCTTTCAGATAGATTTCAAAATGTTGTGTTTCATGCCTTAAAATTTGGAATAACTTGAAAATTACAAACATAAACATTTGTTTATATCATGTGACATATAAATTAGGTCTGCCTTTTTACCCCAAAAACGATTACGGTAACGGCAATCAAAAAGTGTGTACCATTTAAAAAAATATTAACTTTTATTTATTATTTAATCATATTTTAATGTTTTTTCAAAGGAACATAAGATACATGACTATGGACTGGTTTCAATTATAAAGTAGATGATAAAAACAGAAATAAAATAACTTTAATTCCTTTCAATACAAATCTTCTTTTAAATAACAATATAAGGTGAATAACGAAAAATATAGTTCATCACTAGGACCAAAAGAAGCTTTTCGATACAAGCACAAGGAAAATGAGCGAGGATCGTAAAGCTTCCTTTGGTCCTAGTGATGAAATATATTATTGGATATATTTATGTATATTTGTAAATTTTAACTAAATCTTCTCGCCCACTTATTGTGGGAAGAAAACGTTATTACATCCTGTTATGTATATCATTAAACATTTCAAAGGTAAGAAGAAATTTGATGTTTGTATTAAAATATTTGCAGGTCAATATCGATTTGTTATCTGATTTATCAGTTTTAAACTATTTATAATAAAAACACAAAATCCGTAAACATTTATTTGAAATAATATGCATAATATTAGACCGCAAAACGAGCTAACAAGAAAATAAGTATAAATAAAAGTCGAAATCATCTCTACATAGCAATACAATTCACGTTTAAAAGGTAAATGGGCCTTAGAGCAGATTAAACTTTCTTGCAAATATTGCTAATTGCTAATTGATTATAATCCTTTGTTAAATTGATGCGTATATGTTGTAGTGTTCGAGCATGGCCTAAAGGTAACAGATATTGTAACCAATTACCTGTTGCATGTAACGTACTATTACCTTGAAATATCTCAGGGGGAAGGGTCAAGTATATAACATCAAGATTAGTAGTAATTTTCTGGTGTGACCTAAATATTTTAATAAGTTCACTTAAGCATTGAGAATTTTTAGTGTTATATTTCTCAAGTAATAATTATATAATGTATTTACTTGATCAAATAGTTTTATAACACTTATGTTCGACACTTGTTTTTGTATTTACTTGTATTGAATGAGTCTGAGTAAATACATCGAGATCAAATGTATTAAAAATTGTATTTAAATTTGTTGTCTTTGTAGCAAACTTTTTTTTTTTACATTCAAAAAACTAAAATATCAATATATAACTATTATTTAAGAATACGATTTGTTATATAAATAAACCATTACGACCTTAGTTGTCTTTGCATGCTTTTATCAATCTAGACTCTTTTCCTTAAAATAATTTAATTTATTTATAAATTGTTTATTTAATGTGAACTCGGTTGGCTGTATTTCTCATCTTTTGTACATACCTAAAAGTAGTACATATATAAAAAAGTTCATCTCTTTATTTTGTTAAGCTCTGAAAACTTTTTTTTAACCTCCCTACTTTTATTGTTTCATTGTTTCTTTTATATTCGAGATATTTTAAATTTAACTTAATTTATTCTTAATTTGTGTTGTCAAATTATTTTGTTTAATAGAGGATGTATTTATTTGAATTTTAAATTTCATATTGTTATAAAGAAACAACAACATAAATTTCTTCCTTTTATAAATCCAAATGGTGCTTTTATATATCAATAGACAACCATTTTATACTTTTGCAACTATTGACATTTGAAAAATAAAACTATAATATGTGTAAAAGTTACAATTGTAAAATATAAAGAACAGCGAACAGAAGAAAAAAAGAATTATTATATTATTGTGTAATATAAAAGTAGTTTTAACCGTAAATGGGAAACTTGTGTTTACAAAACTAATTAGTTTTATTATGAAACATGCCGTGGGACGCATAGGCAAGCGCACAATTAGGTCTCCATTCCAGACACTTCACGCAAATAATATTTTTGACGATAAACATTACTAATTCACGGTAGATTTACCGAATCATTTCCAACCAAATGGAAAGTCCAGAATGGATGTTTTGTATCGATCATACACAAACAAAAGGAATATGAGTTACCTGATTCCTCATTTAAATTGGTTATAGGGGAAACAATTTTGATATTAATTATTTAACGGAAAAAAAATTGATTAGTTCAGTATCGACCTCTTTGTAAATCATATGTTTTCTAAATAGGTCTGTTTCTTTTTTATGTGATCAATTGTCCTCCTACTTTGAGCAAAATCAATACTCAAAGTATTTTGTGTTTAGTATAAGAATCCTACAATCGGAATACGGTAGAGAGATGATACAACGTGTAGCTTGTAAAACAAATTGCTTTTTACAAGGCGCTACAACTGTCTATAGCCTCAGGGACTACACGGGTTTTATTCCTTGTGTTATCGGATAATCAATCCCCTGTCAAAACAATCTGTCTATAAATGAGTATCAGTAAAGAAATATTTCCTTTGATTAAACCTGTGAAAAATCTCTTATCGCAATCATTGCTACGCTTTAGATTTAAACCTTTATCTTCAGTTTATTGTAATTGTATATTTATTTAATTTAGAATTAAAATGACAAGTGTTTACGTATTAGTGAAGGAATTTGAAATACATATATGTATATTCTCATATATCATATACAGAATCTTCCTACACAGATATGTCTAAATTATAAAATATATACATAGTACATTTAAAACATTTTATTTGCAGACCTTATTTGAAATAGAATTGAATGAAGCTATATTTTATGAGCTGAAGTGAGAACCACAGAGTCTTCTCTTCCACTTATTCTCATAATTTACAAAATACATTAACACCTAAAACGTATTTATATACAATAACTTCAAACAAAAAATAATGAACTATATATAACAATAAATACTTTTTTTATATATAAATATTCAGTTAATCACCACAACTATTCAAAACCTCTTTTTATATATCATTAAGGGATACAAATATTTTCTTACAATTTTAATAAGAATTCTGGAACACACTTTATTGTAAAGGACAGTCTCGCAACATAAGAGGAAATATACCAGCAATCGTTGCATTTTTCTGCCAGGCAGTAATAACAGCAACGGGAAGCCCTTTTCCTAACAAATTCCTCACGGAATAAAACAGGATATAGACAAAGACATGTTACTTGTGTTATCGATTATTTTTTATTGTCGTCATCTACAAATCTTCATACACCAAGTTGGGGATGAAGACAATGGAAGCTGTAATTTCTGTATTCAAATAGAAGTGAAGTGGGTAGATTTCAAATTGTATCTATTACATCATTATGTAATTTGTGAATAATGTTTCTACATCAGGATGTTAAATGTTCAATAGCTTATAATGATGTACACGTTTTCCTAACGATCTTCGTCAGGATGCGTAAATTAATCAATAAATTGTACATGTTTTATAATTTCTAGCGAATCATTCGTCCAGTCTAAGTAGTTAGTTTATATTATATATGCCCTTCATTCCTACCAAAAGGCAACTTAGTAATAAAAAAATAAAAGCCTTATTTGTCGTCCCAAAAACGGGTAAACCGATTTTGATCAAATTAGTATTTTCGTACTTTATTGCAGTATCAAAGGGATTTCTTTAAATAGTTTGTACAGTCGAACATTTAGCTGAAGGTAAAACAATTGTTTTAAAAATCAATAAATACAGATAATCTTTTGATTTCTACTTCAAATTATTTGTACTAGTATCGATTCTACTCGATTGTTGATCAGTTTGTTTTCCTCTAAGGAAAGTTTATTTACTACGATATAACATTGTAATTACAATGGACGAAACAAAAGTTCAATTTTATTAAATTTATACCTTCATGCCTACATACAGGTTAAATTAAATTGTTAACTAACCCTTCTATAAAAGATTGCTTCATTAATATGCAAAGCACACAAGGGAAGGAAAAACTCTCTGATTAAATCACCACGACCTGTAGTTGGATTGTATGTATTAATTTATTTTCCCAGTAACTACAATGCATTTTATGATATCGTTCTAATAAAAATCGAGAATAATCAAAATAACAACAAATCTGTTGACGTTAAATGAAAAAATATATATTACATTTACTTTTACAAAATCTAACCTATATTTATTCTACCTTTAGATTTCTTTGATAATGTGATTTTTTCGGACATTAATATATATTGTTCACTTTTGTTTATTTGTGAAAATGACCATAGAATTATATATGTCAAAACGTTTTTCGTATATTACTTGTGGACTTTAATCAAAATCATAAAGTAAATGTCAATAAACGTTATCATTTATCAACGACAATGAATATTAAATAGTTACATAGAATAGTGTATTCTCTATTTAGTACAAAGATGGGCAACGTATTAATTATTAGTACATCTGTATTATATTACGATTTTTCGTAGTTGTGGTGACTTAAAATATTCCGTGGTTATAAGATTCGAACAATTTTAAAAAAATAAAAATTATTCGTTTTGATAACTAATATTACTGCAATGAAAATAATTGAGATAAATATAACTTTTGGAACAAGTTGTATCATATTATTATTATAGCAGTACCATAATGTACTAGGAAATATATCCGGCAGGTCCAGTAACTTTTCTATAAGGAAATAATAAAAGTAACGGGTATATTAAAAACTTCAACCTGGAGGGAGTAAACCAAGATATAGATTAAAACAAGTTACTTTGACTTTTTCTTTGACTACATAACGTCATATGCTCGTTCGGGGTCGTAGAATCTCGACTCAGTGTGCTGTAATTTCAGTTTTAATAAAGAGTGAAAAACCATGTGGGGTTCAATTTAGTGGTACTGGTACGTATGTTATCATTTTAAGTTTCTAGAATGACGCGTTGAGTCTTATTTTTATATAAATGTGAGAGAAAAGTAATCAGACCCTACTTTTGAAAACATTCTATGTGGACGAATCAGATACTTCAGGTTAAAATGAAACAAATTTAGCTGCCCATCTGTTTGTGCTTCCTTTTCGTTAAAAACTACTGAAATGTTTCTAGGAACCGATGGTCTGTGATGATAGTCTTATAGTAAGTAGCATAAATGTGCTTGATAATGATTTAAAATATATAATAAATAAATATTTAACCTTAATGTATTATTCCTTTGTCCTTACAACAGGACCACTACACCCATTTCTTTAATTACTGCGTGTCACTCATTTACTATTTTTAAGCATTACAAAATAATTCACCCCTTAGTTGTAATTGTGGCAAACAGCTTTTAAATGAGTGAATACAATGAATCATATCCACTTATTTTTCATAGACAGAATCACAATTTCATCTATAATATTATCCAGATATATTCATTTGTATTGGTTGAGAGGTATTATTGTTTTAAAGTTAAATACAATGAAGTGATCTGCAAAGAGGTTATTTCAGTTAATAACAATAAATTACAGCAAAATGAAAATAATTATATAGAGATATTGTATATTTAACAATAATATTAAAATAAATGACATCCTCTCATGTCTGAGTCTCACGTTGTTTCAATAATAATAATTTAATTATATGGTTTATTCGGATATTTGACAACATTTGTCTTCATACACGAATCGTTTAGAGAGGAAATGCAGACTTTGTCTCTCAACTTTGTCATATAAAATATGTTATAGCAATAATTAGTTAATTGGTTTAATTACAACCTGAGTACTTTAGATGCGCCTTTCATTTAATACTGGTAACGAAAATATTTATTTAAAAAAATATATATTTTATGGGAATAATGAGGGGCACGAGTATGTAATTACAACAATGTTGCTACATATATTTCTTTTGTAAAGACCTGTGATATAACTATTCACCAAACGCTAAAAATATCCTGAATGAAAAACGCAAGAACACAAATAACTTGTCTTTGTCTCTATCCTGTTTTATTCCCTCGAGGATGGAGTTGTTAGCAATGGGACAGTCCATTGTTAATATTACTTCCTGACAGAAAACTTCCAATGCTTTTCGCGATTATTCCTTGTATATTGAGACGCAAATATTCTGCCTTGTTCATTGAACAAATTATTTAAACTGCTATATTTAATAATAAGTTTTGCCACAATTAGAGAAAAATACAAAAATATGTGTCTCTGTGACAGTTTAAATAAGGTTTATTTTACAATTTTTATTTTTATTTTCCTTTTATGTAATAGCAACAGTTGTCTAATTTGAATGCTGTCCATTATTTGTGATTTATGAAAATAGATTTAAAATTTAGGTAAAAAATAAATCCATGAAAAATTTCACAAATCAACATATATTGTATCAGCTTTTTTCGTAATTAAGCATCTTTAGACAACTATGAAATAAAATGTACAAAATCCAACTTGAGTACCAACATCTATTCTAAGAAAGTGGGGGATTGAATGCAAGGAAGGGGGGCTGAATCAGGACTACCTGCCTGAGAAGGTAAATGACCTGACAGTATGTGTGAAAATGGTGTTTAACAAAGGAGATGGTTTAAACACTTGTTCATTTAACCCTGGATTACTTTTCTTAGTTCATTGTTACTTGATCACTTTTCATTCGTAAATTTTACTACATTCTTTTTTTAAATTATTATTATTATTTTTTAAACTTTATTTTAGTGTTGACTATTTTTTATATTAAATTCTCTATTATTTTTAAGTGTTTATAAAAATATTTAACATTGAATTCCTACATATTTTAACTGTAAAAAAATATGTTTTTAACACCACTACAAGTTCGTTTAAAAAATAATAATACTCTGGAAAAAAAAATTTAAATTTTTTTATTGGAAAAATTAATAGGATATTCATAAAATACATCATTTTTAAGTGTTAACTTTATATAAAAAGAGAAAAATGATTTACAATAAGTTCATTAGTTAGAATGCCAAAAATACCAAAATTAGAGTCCTGTCTTCACTGAGAATCACATTCCTTGCACTGATTAATATACACTTAGTAGCTAAATCAAACACTATGAACTCTAAAATCACTAATTACACAATAAACTATTTACAACACTAAAAAACTAACAATATAAAAACAATAATTTACAAAAAAATATTCAAAGACTTAAGTTAAAACTTTCGCAAACACTATTCTTTCGTAAAATATACGTGAGCTTGAGTACGGTATTAACGGTTCAACCTTGAGCCAATGACTACTCATTGCTTGAGCTTAGCCGAAGAGACACTGGCCTCTATTCACCATGTCGGAAAGGTAAACAAAAAGACACAGCGTGTCCGTCTTTTGTCTACGAGTTCTCCGAATTTTACAAAGGGCGGGTCGTAATTTTTACGAAGGAGTAGTGTTCTAGGGTTGGTTGGAAGCATGGCAATAATTGAGAACAGATCTGTTGATTTCTAAAAACTCGATATCATTTAATTTTCTACATTTTTGTTCAATATGCAAAACTTCGACATTTTCAGTAGGGTCAAAACTATGATGTTATAAATACACGATGTAAATCATAAACCTACATGTAGTCGTGATAATTGTGATATTGTAGTCGCTTTAATAATATACAGAGTAAATAATAAACTTACCCGTACTCCTGATATATGAGAATTAGTAGTTGCTATAAAAATACACACGGTAAATAATAAGTCTATCCATAATCGCGAGAATTATGAAATATTAGTTCTTTAAAACATCCACTTAGTAAATAACAAACCTACTTGTAATGAGAATTTTATTACGAAATATTAGTTCTTTTAAACATCCACTAAGTTAATAACAAACCTACTTGTAAAGATAATTATGAAATATTAGTTCTTTTAAACACCCACTAAGTTAATAACAAACCTACTTGTAATGAGAATTACGAAATATTAGTTCTTTTAAACACCCACTAAGTTAATAACAAACCTACTTGTAAAGATAATTATGAAATTTTAGTTGTTTTAAACATCCACTAAGTAAATAACAGCCTACTTGTAATGAGAATTATGAAATATTAGTTGTTTTAAACATACACGAAGTAAATAACAAACCTACTTGTAATGAGAATTACGAAATATCACTTGTGTTACAAATTAATAATTTTACCCGTAATCCCTAGATATATGAAATAGTTATCATGTTATAAATCCATAAAATAAATAATAATCCTACCTATAATCGTACAAATTATGTATGAGTAGTAGTTTAATAAATACAAACTTTAATTAATAAACCTACTTGTAATCGTTAAAGTTATAAATAGTAGTCCTTTTATAAATCCTCACTCTAAATAATAAAATTTTCTGTAACCATGAGAATTATGAGAAATTAGTCATTCTACAAATACATATAGCCTAGTACTACCTAAAATCGTATTATTTTTTAAATGGTAGTCCTTTTATAAATCAGCGCAGTAAATAATAAGCCTACCTGTAATCCATTGATAAATGAAATATATTAGTCGTTTTACAAGTCTTAAAAATATATAATAAAATTAACCGTAATCAAAAGAATAGTTCGAAAAGCCGTCGTTTTATTTACGCACACATTAAATAATAGATTTAGGCCTACCTGTATTCGTTGAAATTTTGAAAAAATTGCCTTTTTACAAATGCACACAGGTTCCGTTAGGTTTACAGAATAATATTATAAGTATGAAGTCTACTTGAATTTTTTAACCTCCAATAACATAATCGAACCTATTAATAAATTTGTTTAATTTATTTTGACACGATTAATTATAGGTTAGAGCGTAAATTTTGTTCAATGAGCGTTTTCAAGTGCTCTCAACATTGAAATTGTAGCTGGTTTTAACCAATACTTCTGCTTATTTTTAATTATACGTACGTAAATATAATTATGCTTAGTGTTAATGGAAAACAAACGAATAAAATATTTGTAATGTTAATAATCAGAAAATCTAACCTCGAGCAACAACAAAGTGCAAAGCAAGGATACTTAAATATTATTAATTATCTTTATTTAAATGTCTCCGTTGTGGATGATTTAAAATAATAAAAATCCATTAATGTTCAAGAAAACTGCATCTAATGCACACTTAAATAAGCTAAGCTTGTTCATCTTAAAAACATAACCTTGATTAATTTTAAAATATGTTTTACCTACAGTTTTTTATGAAAAGACTTTTACATCTTAAGGAAGGAGTTTGATATACATATTTCTAAGCATAGTTTGTTGTAACTTTGAAACCAAATTTGTATTAAAAATTGAACTCATTGTTTGTTATTAATGGAGGTAATTCGGTGAAAATTTTATTTGTTCGTTGATACTTTTGGTAAAAATAAAATTATGTACTGGAATTTCAATGATTTGTTGAGAGAATAAGGAGTTGTATGAGAAAGTAATCATGGAAATTTTTGTGGGGAATGTTGACGAATATTAAATTTTAATTTTTGTGAAAAACGAATAAATAAGTAAATTTCGTACCAGCGTAAAATATGAAGTATTCAGCGAAAGGTCAAAAAATAAACTGAACATATTTCAACTAATTTATCGTAATATTTATTATAGAATTAATATAATTTGTCTGCAGCAGAACTAATATAAATCTAATTGATGTAATCATATTCAAGGCGAAATGTAAAATCAGATATATTATTTCGTTTTTAATTTATGGTACAATATTTATGGTAGATATATTTTGTTTATATATATATATTAAATATTTTTCACTACTTATTGTGTAACAATATCGCAATTAAATACTTTTTGATATCTTACTAAACATCTCAAGCGTAAGAAGAGATGTTGTATTAAAACATTTGGAGGTCAACATTTATTTGTTATCTGGTTAATCTGTTTCAAATTATTGAGAAAAATGTATTGAATCCCTAGGTATTTGTTAATGCTATTTATTTTACGTTATTTCATTAGGAGAATAACACTGAAACATCTCCAGAAAGGCTATAAGTGTGAAGAAAGAATAAATATAAGATGAAATAATCTCTACATACAATATATATTCACGTTTTAACGTTAGATGAGACTAATAGGGATGTGGCATATTACATTTGCTATCAAATATCTTGCTAATTGATTACAACCCATTGGCAAGTTGGTGCATATCCGTTATTGTAACCAATCTGCTGCATGTTACAAACTATGAACTTGAACTACAATGTGAGATGATCTTTGGTCAAGTATATGTCAATGTCATAAAAACAAGATTCTTATTCATTTTCTGGTGTAACCTAAATATCTAAACAAGTTCATTTATGCTTTGCGAAGTTTTATTCTTATATATTTTAAAACATTTACTATGTAATGTACTTAACTAAATCATTAATAGGTATTTTTACAACACATATGCACACATTATGTTTAATTTTTTTTTCTAAATCTTTGACATTTGTTTTGGTATTTTACTTGTATAAATTGTCATTGCGTTAACACCATATGATCAACTGTTTTAAAATAGATAGTATTTTATCGGTTTTCTTTGTAACATAAATAGTTATCACATTCATAAGGGACAGTTGAATAAGAATACGATTTGTTAGATTACATTCTTATTATTACAATATAACCATTACGTCCTTTAGTGGCCCATTTATAAAACTTTTTTTAAAAAATAATACTATTGTTCTGTTGTAAAAATAATTAAATTTATTAAAGTTTTTTTGTAATAATTTCTTTTAATAAATTGTCTTCCTACTTTTCTATTAGTTTAATTTCTATATTTTTTAATTAATTTATTTTTATAGTATTGATATTGTTTTTATGAAAATTTACTTTATATCAGCAATATAATTTATTCAACACATTGTTGTCTTACTTTTCTGTAGTTTAATGTTTATTTAGTGTAAACTCTGTTAGCTGTATTTCTCACTTTTACTTTTCACCATATATTTTTTAAGTCCATATATACATCCTTCTTTTTAATTTATTTTGCCTAAAACAGTTTTTTTTTTTTTACTTTACACAAAAAGATTAATGACGATATATTTAACATAAAAAATAGAGTATGAAACGAATCATTTCCAACGAATTGGAGGGCTTTGCATCCTTCATAATTGAATATTAGGATTATGAATTATCAGATGTCTCATCTAAAATTTTGTTAACAGCGGAATGGATATTGGATTTAGAAATTAATGGTTTTACCCAAAAGATTAGTTCAGTATCAACCTCTTTGTGGTTGATAAGTATTCTAAACAGTTCTGTTCTAGTATATACGATATTGTTTTACAAGATTTATTGTCCTTCTACGTTGAGCACGATTTATAATAAACTGTATACTCATGGAACACTTTAAATAGATCAAAAGCATGATACATTTTATGGCTCGATAAACAAATTGTGTTTTACATCGCATTACAACTGTTTATAGCCTCAGGGACTACACGGATTTTATTCCTTGTATTATCGGATAATCAATCGACTGCCGAGAGAATCTGTTGGTAATGAGTCCAAGCATATCAATATTTCTTTGATTAATCCTTTATCGCATGTGTTGCTACGCTCTATATTTAAAACTTTAATTTCAGTTCATTGTAATTATATTTTATATAATCTAGAATTAAAATTGAATGGATTTATATAAATATATGTATATACTATATATATATATAGACTATATATATATATATATATATATATATATATATATATATATAAAGTTTCTAGAGAGATATGTCTAAATCATAATACCTAGTACATTTTAAAACGTAAATTTTAATATATATTTTTTATTTGCAGACCATATTTAAAATAGAATAGAATGAAAGTTTTTATTGAGCGAAATTACAATCACAGGGTCGTCTAGCCCACTTAAACTCAACAATTACAAAAATCATTAACATTTAAAATATACTTATTTAATCACGCATATAATAATTACAAAATTTGAAATATATAAAAGTGAAATTTTGGTGAAGGACACATTTTATTTAAAATTAAAATAACTGAGATAAATAAAACTTTTGCACACTCTGTATTATATTATGAGAGTAGAATCATAATACAGTAGGAGATATACCCACCAAGTACTGTAAGGTTTTGACTGGAAATAATACATATAACAGGCTGTCCCGATATTAAAAAACTCCAACCCGGAGGGAGTAAACCAGGATATAGACAAAGACAAATTACTTGTGGCGTCGTGACTTTTTCTTTGACTACATAATTCATATGCTTGTTGGGATTGTATAAGTGACACAGTGATCTGTATATAGTAAAAAGCATGTGGGGTTCAAGTTAGTGTCATGTCATTGTGTGTTATCGTTTTAAGATTTGGGTGATGTTTTTTATAAACTTTTAGAATCCCGTGCTGTGTTTAATTTTTGTATAAACAAAAGGGAAAATAATCAAACTCTATTTTGGAAAAATTTGTAAGTGGGCAAAACAGATGCTTTAGGTTAAAATAATCAATAATTAACTGTTTGTCCATCGTCTATGATTTATTTCCCTTGAAAACTACTGAAATATTTCTTGGAACCTATGGACTGTGATTTATTCTTAGTCAGTAATTTAATACGATCGACAATAATTTATTATATAAATAAGTAAATCTTTAACCTCAGTCTATTGTTCACTTTTTCGTACGAAAAAGAACTCTGTGTCTGTTTCTTTAGTTTCTGCATATCAGTCATTTTTTAACAATTATTTATTTATTTTCCCCGCTGGCAAAAGATTTTAAGTAATGGATCTATTCCGCTTATTTTCCATAACTAAAGAACCGTTTCATCTATAATATTATCCAGAATAAGGCAAAGGTCTGGGAGGTATTTACATGTTCAAAATCAAAAATAGTCTAGTTAGATTAGATACACAAAATGTTATTATTTCCCATTCAACATCTCGCTCTAAGACTGATTTAAATAAAGCTTTTTGACATAATTTATAGAAGTTATAATACTTGGATTAAACAATGAAATATGAGTAGTTCAGGTTTTCCCCGAGTAGTGCTTGAAAATTCATAGAAATAAAATGAAATCTGTGTGTATCTAAAGCTGTAGTTTATGATAGAATTAGCCCATATAGGCGAATTCTTGTGATTCTATGGACTCTATGGTTATAAAAATCGGTTGATAAATTTCAAAAGCTATTATTAATGCAAGTTATTTCACCATCAAAAGCTAAAAATGATACAGTAAATCGTTAATAATATATATATATATATATATATATATATATATATATATATATATATATATATATGTTGATAAAATGAATTTCAATTATTGGTCATGTTTTAACTTACGATCATTTGTTTTCGTTATCACAATTTTTATACAATATATTGATTAATTGTTGAGAACGTCCATAAATTAAATTAAAATTAAATCACATCTTCTCATTTCAAAGTCTCACTATGCATAGGGAGATATTATTAATTTATAGTTATTGATATTATTACAATGGTATATTTAGACACTTGATGTTATTTGTGCATATAAAAACATCAATACATGACGTTTCGAGAGTATAAATCAACTCTCGTTATGAAGTGTTAAACCTAAAACATAAAACATAAAATACAAAAACAAAAATATAAGATCATGTTAGAAACTAAAACTAAACCATTATCATAAACAAAGAAGTCAATCTTATAACTAACCTAAAGCTAAGCAGAATAGTTCTGTTATATTAATTGTATATTCTACTTGAAGGTGTAATATTAAATGGAAGAAGTTTCAAAATAAAATTTTTGTTACTTTAAGGACACAATGTATAATGGAGTAAAACTACTTATCACAAAGATATCAAATTGTATAAAATTCAGACATTAAAACTGTAGATTTTAGATAAATGCATCAACTACAGCTGAATGGAATATGTTTAAGAAAGGAACTGGAGTCTTCCTTAGGTATACAAGTGGTTCTGTGATCAGTAGTCGTTGCTCCTTGGTTGTTTTAACATGTTCAATAAATTAATCTTGTTCCAATATGGCTACTGCCTAGCGCACAATGTGTCATATGAACATTCATAGTTCAAAAGGTAAATAAAAAACACCTGTCGTACTCTATATTTAAAAAAAATAATTCACAGGGATAAATAATACAGATTTTTAGTGATAATACTAATTTTACAGTGGTAGTGAATTTTTATTTTATCTATTGATATAAACCTTATAATTCTGACTACTTTTATTGAATAAAACTGACCCTCACCACTACTCCTGGAATTAATTGGAATCATAAACCTCCCCCACTGTTTACATATAACTCTAATTATAAAGTATATGAAATGTCATTATTCATTTGAATTTGTGGTGGTACGATGGTTCACTACGCAAAATTTTTACCATTATATTTAATTCTTCGGAGGAGCTGCTGTATTTCTAGTCGCAACAGTATATCCATTACAGTAGTCCAACAGTCTGTATGAATGGATCTATGCTTTAGAAGCGTGCAGTAACTGTTTTACAAAATTCAAATTAAATTTAAGAATCTAGTAAAACATTGTTTTGAAGCTTTATAGCGATTGGTACTTGCAATTAACCGTAGCAACTTATCAAACACGTAAACATTCTAGACGGAATAGCACACAGTTAAAACAATACTTTGTTCCGCTTGGTATTCAATGCTGTTATTCGATCTTTGATGGTTTATTTGAAAATTAAAAATATTTTATTTGCTTAAATAGTTTTACAATTATTTAGCGATTTTAAAAATTTAAATTAACATTAACAATTTTCATCGATATGCAAATAAGTTTAGTTTTATGAATTCTCAAATGCATGCACTAATATAAAATGTACGTATGTATGCTTGCTTGTATTTTGCAATATATGCACGTGTTCATTCATGTAAAATATGTTCATATTTTTGGATGTTTGAACCTACACAAGTAAATAATTTACACTGAAACAGAGCGACAATTGTCATTACAGTTTTAGGAGTGGAGGGAGATGTCCGACACGCAATACCAGGATTATCCCTGCCTTGTGATATAAAGTATTCTTATCTAAAACATGAAGTGATTCATGTAAAAGTAATTTTATTGTACAAAGAATACAACTAGGGAAAATAAAGATATAACTTTTATTATGTCAATAACAAATAAGATTATTCAACATCAAAAATATGTATTTATGTTTGTATCAAGATAATATAATAATAACAATTTCTTCCATATTTGTATAAAATGGTTTATTACTAGTAGATCATTTATAAACCTAATAGGAATCAAATAGTTTTAATTAAGCCTAATATTTTATGAATATAAAACACATTTAATCGATTTCAATGTTGTCAGTGTGTGAGTTGAAAGGAGAGTGACTACTTATTTTTGTGTTATGTCACCCTTTATGTAATCACATATAACAGAACGTATGTCCTTTGTAATTTTGTGTAAAATATGCGAAATTTAAGGAGAATTACTCGGGGGAAAGGGCAACCAAAATTTGTAGCAACGGGTAAACAAACCAAACTTTAAAAATACAGAAAAAATGTTTCATTCCGTTATAATATATACTGTAAATGTGTTTAGGAATAAAACGAAAACTAACTGTCTCTTTCCATCTCTCTATCTCTAAAGCTAACTGATGAAAATTGGGTTTTCAATCAAAATGTTCCCCATTACCCCTATTATCACGCTTGGTCCTAAGTCTTTATTATATATATATATATATATATATATATATATATATATATATATATATTATTCCAGTTAAATTCCACCTAATTTATTGGAAGAAATGATGTCAGCTGCCATTGTGGCTTTACAGAAATCGTTTATAATATCTAAAGGGATTTCGCCAGAAAAAATGAAAACATTAGACTCTTTAAACATCGTAATTATAGAAACATCACAGAACGAAAGTCCTCTATATAATAAAAACATCTTAAATTCAAAATTCCTTATGCGGTAACCAGGACAGATATCCTAAAATTTAATCTTATTTTAATAAAACAAACATTGTATAACAATGATAAATTAATTTACTGAGAATAAAATATTGTAATTATTGTAAATGAATAGTTACAGATTACAGATAGTATCAATGGGCCGCACTAAATCCATTTGCTTTTGACAGGTAAGTCCTTAGATAGTGTTGGAGGGGATATTAGACTAAATTACCGTAGTAAAATAGTTTTTTACATTTTTTTTTCATAGTAAAACTAATATTATACATTAATTTAAAATGTTGTTTACTTGTATCTTGTAAATGAATTTTAGTTCCAGTCTTTTGAACATACGTATACTGATGTTAGTGAAAATGAGTTTATAAATTAGAAGCTAGATAATCAATTCGTTATGCAAGTCAATAATTTATAATTAAAATAATAACAATTATTATATTCCATATTATTAGAAATAAAGATAAAATGTTTTACAGACTTTGCAATAAGTAAAATTTGTCATTTTGAGAATGAAATATTTACATTTTATATATATATATATATATCTTACAACGGACACAACCCGTTGTGGGTCCTGGATTTTGAATTTGTAATTAATTTTATAAATTTGAATATTCCGGACTTACCGTGGGCTAAAGCCGCATGTAGGTCACGAAAATCATGTTGACGCGGGAGAGTAGTTATCTGGCTAAGTTAAACTCTTGGACCCTGCCTGTTCGAAAAGGAATAAGGACTTGTAAAAAATACTTAAAAATTAATACGGGAAGCCAAAATCCAGAAATTAAATAAAAACAAATATCTTCAGGAAATGCATTACGCTAACCGCGGGTGTATTAACTGCAAGATTAGATAATACAAAGTCACAAAGTTACGTAAAATACAAACTATTAAAGTATGGGGAGAAATTCAAAATTCTTCTAAATTGAAAAAGAAAAGGTTTTTCAGGCTTTTCATAAGAAGGCCTAAAATAAAGGTGAAATAAGTTTTTGCGAAATTTCGTTAAATAAAAAAGTTAATGTTAATCCACTAAGTTCAAATGATAAAAAAGTATATAAAAAAGAAAGTTTTTTAAATTCTAACCAAAACAAATTTTAGTAATGATAAACAAAAAGTATAATTAAAAAGAAAAACTTGAAATTTTATTAAAGGAAAAAGGTGACAGAATTCGCACCTTTACAGCAAGATAAAAAGTTAAACTTAAATTTTTATTAACTCAAAATGCTAAATAGTATGCTGATAACGTAGTTATGTAAAAATAATCCAGTATTTAAAATATGTTTCGGGAGTAAAGGAAAGCCCAAGTTTGTAGAAAATCGTTTAACTCCCTAACCCTACAGCAAGACAACCAGAAGCAGAAAAAAAGAGAAAATCCGGCTAGTTAACACAAACCAAAAGGACATAAAGAAGTGAAAACAAAAAACCGGGAAAAACAAAAAACAAAGACTTTTCCGGGAGAAATGGCCGCGGAAAAACGTGCGCGGGTAGTGTACGCGAACCAAGAATCGTACGAACATCACTCGAGTTCGAGGGTAAAGAAGACAACGAGCTGAATTCAAAAATGTCACTCTCAATAAAATAGGGAAAACCCTGGAGGAGTTACAAAGGAAAAGGATTTTCGATAGCCAAAACTGCACGGAGAGAGATAAGAGTTGTACGGTAGAAGGGGCTGGCTGAAGATGAGTCTATATAAACGATTGCTCGGGGAAACTCGAGAGCCTTGATATTTCTTCGATGTAAGTGAACACATAGAGCCTTGATATTTCTGCGATGTAAGTGAACACATCGAGTCTTGATATTTCTTCGATGTAAGTGAACACATCGAGCCTTGATCTCGTTTTTTATTATATACCATAGTATGCAAAAAGCTATGTATTTTCTTAGTTAACCTAATAATTTGTATAACAAGTGTGAACATACGTCATTGCGATATTAATTTGGAATGCAGCAATAGACACAACTATAATCTACAAGAACGTCAGTGGCAACTTAGTCATTACAAAGTTGGCCTAACTTGGATTATTCTGGAGAAGTAACATAACCTACATAGCAGCTGATACATGGAGTGATTCGTATAGCTTCCGGATAGGACTCCAGGACATCACCAGGCGACCACTTGGACATGCAACTTTAACGTCGAGAGAATAGCCGAACCGGGACTTCAGACACGACATCACCACAACCATCTTTAAAAATTCATCCAACATTCTTCCAGACAACCCTACAGGGATCACCTTCATCAACGAGACAACTTAACCAGCACGCAGAGCATCTGTAGCCTGCCATCGCTAAACAACGCTCGCGGACTTCATATCAAACGTCGCGACGCCTGGACAGTTGAGAAAAGGTCGGTAGAAACGTAAATACGTTAGTCCCTGATTAAATTTGCCTGAAATAAATTCAAATAAATTTATTTTAAAATACTGGGTTACTTAGGATGTTAGATTAGATAAAATATTTGTATTATTAATTAAAAATTAAATTCATTAAATCGTAAATTCGAATTAAATCTTTTATTAAAATATTAATTAAATCAAATTGGGTATAAAATATTAGAATAAATTATAGTTAGGTAAATAATTGGTTCTGCCTTGTAGTTTAAGAAATTATTATTAAATTGAAAGGAAAGTTATTATTTTGTATTTGTTGGAGAAAATAAAATCCAAAAAGTTTTATTTTATGTTTGAAATAAAAAAAAAAAAGAATTATTAAAATTTTATTTGCTTTATAAAAAATTTATTATTTACAAAAAACAACTAGTATTCAAATATCCCAATAGTTTATGAGTTATAGATTAAGAATTGATACAGTGAAATTTCATAAAATATTTGCAAGCACAAATAAACAATTTACAAGGTTAGTTTCAGTGTACTCACTACTCAGAGGTTTACAAAAAGTAAAATCATTCACTTGTGTTCTAACTGAGCTAAAATCAAATATAAAGTACTGGAAGTATAACGTAGAAGTTTTTTTTTTAGTCAGGATATTCAGAAAACTGAATATTCGACACATAGTTATTTCACCTAGGCCAAACAAAACGAGATTGCCTATAAAACTTCCAGTAGGTGGAAATAACTTATTCTCAAACGAAAAACCGTTGAATAAATCGGCTTCCCAAAAAAAAGTGGGGTCCGAAAACATCATTCAACTTAACCAAGAAAAGGTTTACCGTTGGAATATATATATATATTGTTGGTAGATCTTCAAATGGGACAACTGAAATTAGTTATTATATTTGATTCCATTAGACAACAGTAATTTCCTACTAAAATTTTCTGATGAAACGAGTTTAAACGCGTTATGGTTTAATTGTACAGGATAATCTGTTGATATAAAAGAAGGCAAAATGAATTATGGTTCACGTAAAAACTTGTTCACAGGCATGTTGATACCTTTTTACAATACAGGAAGGAGTTCGTGTCTGCCATTTACTACCTCACAAGGTTATAAAATTTTTCAATTGTCTCTAGAGTTTTCATTCAATTGGTTCACTTTAGGTTTGTTAATTGCTGAAGAAATTTCATAAAAGTAAATTGAGTAAATTAGAATTATTTGTAAATTGATTATTATCGCAATGATTTGTGATAATAAGGGGTTTTATTGGATAATATGGCAATTTTGTGAGAATATTCGACGAATAAAATTTGTAAATGCTGTATAATACTAATAAATAAGTTATATTTTTGAAAGTCTAAAATGGTAAGTATTCAGACGAAAAATAAATTCAACATATTTCAAGTATTTAGTTATTCTTTTTTTATTGGTTTATTTTAATTTCCATCATTTATATGGCTCTGGTAAACTACATTTGTTTGCATATATGTTGCTAATTAATAACAACTCCTTGTTAAATTATTTAATACACATTGCAGTGTTTATTGTAACCAACAAGATGCGTAGAAATTTTCTGGTGTGAACTAAAAATTTGTATAAGATCATTTATGCATTACGAATTTGTATTAGTATAATGTTAAATAATTATTATATAATGTAGTTAACTGGAATAATTAGTTTTATAACTGATATGCACTCGTTTTTATGGTTAAAAACGTTTTGGGAATGTTTGACAACTGTTTTGTTATTTTACTTGTATAGATTGTGTTTGCGTAAATTCCTCAATATCAGACGTCTTCAAATAGACAACATTTAAATGTGTTATTGTTGTAATATAAATAGTTTGCACATTCATAAGAGACTAATGTTTCTTCAACAGTTGTACGAGATTTAAAATTGTTATATAAATAAATCAATACGTACTTAGTTGCTTTTCATTTTATTATCAATCTAGACTGTGGTTCTTAAAATAATTAAAATTATTTAATGAATAATTTTATTAAATTTTCTTTAATTTATTGTTTTTGTATATCTATAGAAGTTTAATGTTTACTTAGTGTGATCTCGGTTGGCTGTATTTATCACTTTAACTTTCTAAATTTTGTTTTATGTACATTTATCAAAACAAATTCTTTTTTTCCCTCCAAGTAGTTTGTTTTATTGATTGCTTTTATATTGCAAATATTTTAATTTATCTAAAGCAATTCTTACTTTTTCGTTACCAAATTAAGTTTATGTTTAATAAGGATGTATTTAATTTCTTTTTAACTTTTATATTGTTAAAAAGTACTGTTGAACTTTTTTCCTCTTCTTCAAAATCCAAATAAATCATTGTCAGTAACAACAATTTCATAATTTTGTAACTATTGGCATTAAAAAAAAACTATAAAATCTAATTTTAAAGAGAACGGAACCAAAGGCAAAATTAACTATTCTTTAAAAGTCTTTCCATTTTATAATGTAATATTCCTTTGAACCTTAAGCGGAAAAGTTGGTTACGCAAAATTAATAACTTCTATTGTGGAACTTCTATAGTGCAGTGGTCGAGTGCACTGGGACCGCACAAATAATTAGGTCTTCATTTCATACACTTTATACAAAAACGATTTCATATGTTAAACTATTTAACATAAAACCATTAATATAAGATGTAAAGAATCATTTCTAACCATATAGAAAGTCCATAAGTGAAGGTTTTTCATATTTCATATATGAAAAAATGTTCGTGATATACCTGACATTTATAATTCTAAAATTATTATGACGGAATATATTTTGAAATTAATGTTTTTACAAACTCAAACATAAGTTAAGTATCAACCGCCCTTTATTCTACATAGTTTTTATCTGTAATTATGAATTTTTTTTTACTACATTTTACGTAATCAATTATCCACCTACTTTGAGCACGAACTATCATACTTTGTTCAGCCACAGAATCCTGCAATCGGAATCCTGTAGACAATTCAAAAGCATGATATAGCGTATGGCTCGTTAAACAAATTGCTTTATATAACTCACTACAACTGTCTATAGCCTCAGGGACTACAAGAGTTTTATTTCTTGTAATTATCGGATATTCAATCGACTGTCAAAAAGAATCTGTTGGTAAATGAATCCAAGTAAAGAAAAATTTCCATTAATTAAACCTGTAAAAAATTCCGTTTTGCAACCGTTTCTAAGCTATATATTTAAAGCTTCAATTTAAGTTCATTGTAATTAAATATTTATTTATTCAAGAAATAAAATTGCAAAGGTTTATGTATGCGTGAAGGCAATTGCAATATATAAACGTATATTTATTTCCATATAATATATACAGGAACTTCCAAGAGAGATATAACTAAATTATAAAATATATGCATAGAACATGAAAAAAAAATTAATATAGTTATTTTTTTGCAGGCCTCATATATTAGAAAAGACTACATTTTTATTTTATAAGGCGAAGTGAAGACAACACGGTCTTCTATTCTACTTAAATCCAACAATTACAAAATATATAATCAACCTTATAATAATTACAGAATTTATAATATTTAAAAATTGGCTACTTAAATTGGCTATTTAAATTGGCTATTTAAAAATTGGCGTAAATTATTTATAAAAAAATTACTAATTAAATTGGAATATAAAATAATATGTATACGTCATATGGCGGAAAGGTTAACAATAGCAATTTCCATGAATGACACATTACTGTTTACAAGTTATTCAGAATTAAATACCTGAAGAGGTTTAATATTTCAATTCCTATTTTATTTAAAAAAAAAAAAAAAAAAAAAAAAAAAAAAAAAAAAAAAAAAAAAAAAAAAAAAAAAAAACAATACTGATTATAACGATAATGATGTTCATCCAACAGAATGTCGATTTTTAGGCGAGACCAATCGTGATATTTAAAATGATATTTCAGTTTAACAGACTGATAAATTATATTCTTATAATTAATTGCACAAAGTACTAAATAATCGGTTAAAACAGAGTTTGTCTATATTTCGATTCCTGTATCCACCCAGTAAGAGATTATGGTAAGTAAATGGCTAAAATGAAGCTCGAAATAAGTCAAGGTACGTAAAGACTGGACATCAAAATGTCAAGAATAGTAACAATAATTTTGTTCAGAATCATATCTAAACATGAGGGATATCATAACTCTCGTACTTACTGCTATTTGAGATTTATATTTTCTATAAAAATATTCACCTTTATAACATAATGACTTCAGATGATTTAAAAAAAAAAAAAATTTATAAAAATTAATGTCATGTTTTTGTTGAGTTTGTTCTGTACAATAAGAAATTCTGGAAAAGTTGTCTTATGATATCAAATACGAAGCATAGCCAATAACACTGTTATCACATATGCCACAACTTGTCTGTGGTACTGATGAAGTCGCCACATTGGAAACCTTATTACCAGCTAAGAGTGACATAGAAAATGGCGATCAAAACGTTTCACTATTTAAGCTTTTGAAGTAGACAAAATACCGATGAATTTGGAGATTGATTTTAAAAATACGGATGTCGTAATAATTTTATTTTTAAACTATATACCAATAAGTACTTGAAAGCAAAATTAATTTAAAATTAAAGATCATTTAATCACCTCAAATATTAGAAAGCGATTATATATTTCATATTTCATTAAATGATACAAATATTTTCTTACCATGAATAAGAGTTCTGGAACATACTTTATTGTAATGGGTAGTCTCGCAATATACGAGAAAATATACTCGACATCATTGCTGGTTTTCTGTCAGGAAGTAATAACAGTAATGGAAAGTCCTTTTCCTAACAAATTACACCCCGAGGGAATAAAACAGGAAATAGACAAAGACATGTTAGTTGTGTTGTCGCGATTTTTTCATTGTCTTCATCACCAAATCTGTATATACTAGTCGGGGATGTAGACACTGCAAGGTGTAATTTAAGTTTTTAAATTTAGGTGAAGTAGTTAGGATTCAAATTGTGTATATTTCATCATTATATAATATGTGAATAATATTGATACATCAGGGTGTTTGATGCTCATTAGCTTATAATTATGAACAAGTTGTTCTAACGTTCCTTATAAGAATGTAACATCTTCCGTCCTGTCAAAGTAAGCAGTATATATTATTCACGCCCTTCTTTCTATCTATCAAAAAAGTGAATTTAGTAATAAAAAATAAAACCTTTCTCTGTCGTCTAGAAACGGTAAAACCGATTTCGATCAAACTGAGTTGGGACTTAGTTGCCTTATCAAAATAATATTATAAATATTTGTATGGTTAATAAACATATAGTTGTAGCTAAAAACATGTTTTTAAAGATCGATTAACACAGATAATATTTTGGTTTTCCACTTCAAATTAATTGTAGCGGTAACGCCTGTACTAGACTATTGATCATTTTGTTTTCATCTGATTACAGTTAGTTTTCCTACGATGTAAGATTATAAATGTATGAAACGATATTCAATTTTAATAAACTTTTAGCTTCATGCCTACGTACTGGTTAAGTAGATTGTTAATTAACCCTTCCCATAAAAGATTGCTTCATTAACATGCAAAGCACACAAGGGAAGGAAAAACTCACTGATTAAATCACCACGACGGTTATTGGATCGTATGTGTTAATTTATTTTCCGGGTAACTACAATGAATTTTATGATATTGTTCTAATAAAAAAATAAAGTTATCTAAATAGTAACCGGACGTCCCTTTATTAAAAACTCTAAGCAAGAGGGGAGTAAACCAGGATATAAATAAAGACGAGATACTAGAGTACTCCTGACTTTTTCTTTGACTACATAACGCGATATGGTCGTTTGGGTTATATACTTGTCACAATGAGTTGTAATTTCACTTTTAATAAAGTAGGAAACAGCATGTGGGGTTTCAAGTTAGTGGTACGTACACATCACTGTGTGATATATGTTTAACTTTCTAGAATGCCATCTGTGTATAAATGAGAAGGGGGAAAAAACTAATCATATTTTGGGGAAAAAAATCCATGGCAAATCAAATGCTTTAGGTTTTGTCAATTTATTTTGTTACTTCATATATATTTTTTTCTTTTTTAGGCATTTCTTATTTTTTTAAAATATTTATTCATTTTTACGCCTTTCTTTTATTTAACAAAACAGCTTTTAAATGAGTGTAAACTGTGAATCTTATCCACTTATTTTTCATAGACTAAAGCCTGTTTCATCCATATTAAGGCATAGGTGTGTGTGTGTTGGAGGTATTACTATTTTTTAAAGTCTAATTAACTGGAGAAAACAACGGCTGGTGACAATATTTTAGTTATTAACATTAAAATAAAAAAATAAAAAAATTTAATACGAGACAGAGATAATGATAAATGGTGTAGTTAGATAAGATCGACAAAATATTTTTATTATTCATTCAACACCTCGTTTACATTGGCTCTACAACTGCTTTTTCCATTCTTATTTGGCAGAATTCGTTGGAGATCATGACACCAATATCATATGAGGATATATCCGCCACAATTTTGATAAGATAAAGTTTAGTTAACGCAAATTTTACTTTAGGTTCAGTTATAAGATAATTTTATATAACATATTTGTACCAAAGTTAAGGGTGACCATAAATGACATCCTCTAACGTCAGACTGTTACGCTATGTAGGGAATTTTGATAATAATATTTATTTTATAAAATGGTTACATTTTATTATTATTCTACTCTGATAATTACAATAATTTAAAAACTAATATACGACGTTCCATAACATAAATCAATTGAGATTATATACATGTAGCATAAAATATTAAAATCTAGAGCATGGGACCATGATAGAAACTAATACAAAATCTATAACCAAAAAAAATAACTCAAGCTAAAACTAGGCAAGCAATCAGTTTTAGTATAGTTTTAGGTTATAAGTTTAGCTTTATTTTTTAACATGGCCTCATGTTTATCACTTGATAACGAGAGTTGATATATACTCTTGAAACTTCGTGTATTATTATTATTATTATTATTATTATATACAGATGATGGCAAATATCCAAATATACCATATTTATATAATGAACAATCCATCATTATCAAATAACTTTAAAAACAGAAATATAACACTTTGTTATTTATTATATAATATAATGATATATATATATATATATATAATATTACAAATGAACGTGTTAAATATGAAATATATGTATGTAATACTCAGTAGTTGTAACTGTGATTTTAATTATATGGAGTTCACAAAAGATACTAACAAACGATAAGTACTGTCAAAACTGTAGTGTTATTAGTACTGGACACAGTTTATACAAGTACAGTAGTTATAAAAATAACAGCATTTTAAAGGCACTTAGCTCACTATTTGCGCATGTTTCTAAGATTGTAATAATATTTAAAATTCCAGGTGAAAATCATATCAACTTTCACACCTAAATAATAAAATATGTAAAGCACAGAAAGGATATATGTTATATCTGTTTGTCCACTGTATTTTTTTAGCGACTTTAGCTATTTGCATTTGTAAATGTTTTTTTTCTGCGGTATATTTGTGTGTTTTTAAAAAAAAATGTAAAGAAACAACAATTTCCTTATAACACTGAAAAATATTTAACAAATTCAAAAGGAGAGTCTTTAAATGTATATTTATTTGGACTATTCAAACATTACACAGTTGTACAATTACATAAGTTATACAAATAGGTTTTGCCCGTCCAATCCCCTACGCCATGCCTCTCTTTACAACATATTATATGATTATTTAAATCCTCTCCCCACTCTTCAGAACCCTGATGTTACTATCCCTTGATCGCCTAGGCCTTCCCGACTTTTTTCATCCTGCCGGAGTAAATTTAACAATAATTTTGCGCCTTATGAACTCATTAGATGGCCGAAACACTTCAATCAATTGCATTCAATTCTATCCGTAATATACTCATTTACTCTCAATCAGAGCCGTATTTCTTCAATACTCTTATGCAGCGCCATAAATATAGCTTTCATATCTACGTAAGAAAGAAAAAGAGGAAAACGCAGATTAAATGCAATTTCATCTATATATGTTACATTTTATTTTTTTTATTTTTTAAATTTTTTTTTTTTATTTTCAGATTCTGAACAATTTTGTAATAACTGTCTTGTTTTTCCATAACTTTGTCATTTTAGTCTTTCATTTACAGTAGAATTTCATCATTTTTAATTTATTCTTGATTTAAATATTATTTTCAAATATTAAGTAGTAATGGGAAAGGAAATGTTTTAATTACAAATCAAATTAAAGGAAAATATGTGCTTCAATTTTGTAACACGAAATTGTAAATGTTTGTTTGTAAATAGATAAACGACTATATGTATCAAATTACTAACTATGGATTTAAAATATTAGCAATATTATTACCGTTATGTAAGCAGTCAAGAAACTAGATAAAATTCCGCACATACAAAATAAAATATTGTTGTAAAGAGTTAAATATTAAATTTATAAAGGGGCCCGAGATACTACGCACAGAATAATGTAAACAAAATTTTCTATTAAAACTAAAGAGTAAACAAGAATTACAAACTAAGTAATTATAAGATAGATTTAGTGTGCAAATTTATGAACATTAAATGATTAGGTAAGTTCTCCATTTTCTACATCTACAAACTGCACCAAAAAAACATTAAGTTAGTGACATTATGGTATTACATATAAAAAAAATTGAGCATTGTTAATAATTATTAAATTACATTTATACATGGGCATTAAATTAAATCTTTAATCGTTAAATTTCCTCAGATATTAGAAAATATATAATTTTAATATTATATAATTTTACATGTTATATCTAGCACTACATGAAAACTCAAGAAATAAAAACATGATTATAGAACTGACAAAAAAATAAATCAATCTAAACTCTGTAGCATTTAAATTCAAAAAAACACTTCCGCAATATAACTTCATTAACTCTTCCACATCCAATTTCCGTCCCTTGACAGATGCTGGCACCTGGCGGCCCGCTCCAAAACCAAGCATCGCCTGATACCGAACACAAAGTCCATTCGCCGGTCAAGCTAGCTTCTCTAATACCCGGTCCACAGTCTAGATGTGATAACAACATGGTCTACATTCTGCATCACTCATCTAACAAAAGTTTTTTTTTCTCTCTAACCTTACAAGTCTCATACAACATCATGTTAATTTACAGTTCGTGCGTTTTAGTTTAAATAACCTAGTTCAAAATGTTAAAATAACCATCATTTTTCTCGGTACATGCTCACGTGAACTGCGACAGGATTAACCAGGTACTTCAACCTTACAGATTTTGTCATATTATATATTTTGTTAATTTTTAAAATAATTTGTTAATTATCATGTATTCTTTAAAATATCTATTTCATGTTATGTGATGCAAAAACGTGTTTTGCCAACAGGACGAAACTTGCTAGGATGATTCGCTGGTTTGCGCAATATGAGACAAGAATTTCTCTATTTCTCCTACCAGCATATTGGCTGTGGCAAACAAAAAACACGTTTCTTTTAGCGTCTGTGCAAGATCAGACATGTTGTAGCATTAATGTTCTTTATTGAAGAAAATATCTGGTTATTTGTCAAAATTAAAGTAAATTAATTGCATCACAGAAATTCGTTAAGATAGTAATTAAAAGCTTCTTAGATGATTATAAATTTATTTATATATATAGTTTTGTTTTAAAAGAAAGCTTGTATAAGACTTGTAAGATTCTTCAAAAGTCTATAAAACGAAATTTTCTGATTTAGAAGAAATTTCTCTAATTGTTTTATATTTGACATGTTCAATAGGATATTCTGATCATTTAATGTTCAACATTAGTCTGCACTTATTTCACAAAATTGTTCAAAACTTAAAATGTGCCTTTACAAGGTTTTGTAAATGATGTTTTAAGAAAAGAAAATTTTTATAATCATTTAGTTTCAAAAGAAAATAGAATATTAAATAAAACATGAAATAGATATTTTAAAGAATACATGATAATTAACAAATTATTTTAAAAATTAACAAAATATATAATATGACAAAATCTGTAAGGTTGAAGTACCTGGTTAATCCTGTCGCAGTTCACGTGAGCATGTACCGAGAAAAATGATGGTTATTTTAACATTTTGAACTAGGTTATTTAAACTAAAACGCACGAACTGTAAATTAACATGATGTTGTATGAGACTTGTAAGGTTAGAGAGAAAAAAAACTTTTGTTAGATGAGTGATGCAGAATGTAGACCATGTTGTTATCACATCTAGACTGTGGACCGGGTATTAGAGAAGCTAGCTTGACCGGCGAATGGACTTTGTGTTCGGTATCAGGCGATGCTTGGTTTTGGAGCGGGCCGCCAGGTGCCAGCATCTGTCAAGGGACGGAAATTGGATGTGGAAGAGTTAATGAAGTTATATTGCGGAAGTGTTTTTTTGAATTTAAATGCTACAACTCAATCAATTAACAGAGAATGCAAAATGATTAATGAATAAAAGATTGCTCGGTGAGCATTGACTGAGTCCACCGGGATGTCGCATACTGTGATGTAAATGAATGATAATAATAAATTATTACATTAGCATAGTCACCTGGTCCTACTGTTCCGGAAATAAGTCGATTAAAGGGTTTATAAAGGAAGTGTTACCAACCATTTATTTAATATACAGTGTGATTCAAAATTGCAAGGATATAATTCAGGAGCCGAGTCTTGAGCTAAAAAAAAGTAGACAAAAAGTATACACAAACATAGGTCCGGAAATGCTTCGTTTTTTTTTCTCTCACTTAAGTGTTTTGATAGAGAAAACATATTTTTTTTTAAATATAAGATATTGAGTCGGGATTTGGTACTCGCAATATTTTCGTGAATAGCAAAAAACCAAGACCATATTTTTCTAAATTTGTAAAATGGTGATTGTAAAAATTTTTGGTGTGGAAAATCTCGAAAACCAATTTATTTATATTTACATACAATATATATTTATACAATATATTTACAAAAAAAGTTGTGCCTCTTGTAAAAAAAAAATTATTAAATTTAAAACAAAACACTGACTACTAGAATCGTTATTAAAGACAATATATCTATTATAAACATAATTGGAGATTATTAATATTTTTAAATAGTAAAAACCTTTATTTTGTAGGGTATAATACACGATTGGAAATAGATTTTATAAAGGAACAAAATTGGATATCCTGATACGTTTTATAACTTACAGGTACAACGTAATGTTTAAACTATTTAAACAAATAAAAATAATCTAAAAGAATAATCTAGATAGAAATTTTGCCAAATTATTGTTAAAATATTTAAAATATATACATTTAATTGAGCATTACTTTATCTTGGGTGGCACTGTTTCAATGTTATAGAATCCAATATCTAAAGGAAGAAATGACATTGTAAATAATGCGTATTCAAGTTTATATCGGCAATGAAATACGATGAATCGAACTATTTCTAATTTTTAAAATGTTAGGTCGAGGAAAATCATAAAATAAATTTTATTTGGTTCACCATTGCTAATAAAAAAAAACATTGAAACCAATTAATTATATATTGGAGGAGGAGATAATGAATAATGTTAGTTTGTACGTTAAAACTATTTATAGATAGTTTGTTTTTTTTAATACAAAGGACTCTATCACCTGTGACTAAAATGAATACAATGTTAGTTCAGTCAGAATAAATGTGGAACAAAATAAACTCAAACTAAAGCTTCATATGAGGAGAGTGGCAATGTATGTAATAAAGGATTTTCCACAGGTTTAATAAAATAAAATATTTCTTTACTTGAATCTTTACTAACACAAAGGATATGTGGATTGTCAGTAGTAGATCAATAACAAATTTATCGTTCTTGCAGTTATCACATTCGAATTTGTTTCATGTTTACAATTATTTTCTGATAAGGATGAAATAAAGAAATAAAGCTTAAAGTTTCAAAATATTTTAATAATATAAATGAGCTACAATTATTTCGCTTTGCGGCATCTTAGGGCAATATTTTGAAACTATAAGCTTTATTGCTTTATTTAATCCTTGAATATGGAGTTTCAACAAGAAATATCTGCTGTTACATTAAATATAACATAATATTATAGTTTTAGTTTAGTTATGTTTCACTGGGGATGGCGACTTTGTCGTTGAAATATGTTTGATTAAATAAACGTAATTTGTGTGAGATCATGTGTTCGATTATTTGTAAAATATAAAAAAATATCAAAACAAAATTGAGTGTTCTCATATATAACTATTCATTACCCAATACTATTAACGCTTAATAACCCTAAGTCTGAAATGTTGAGGGGAGGCCAAAATTGTGACACAATTAAAATATCTCATTTCTCTTTCTTAGTACAATGATCATTGGCGTTTTCAAGGTTCAAATGGAGACTAATATTCATCTAACTACAGATATCGTGTTTGCGAAATTTGCACTGCCAATTTCATTGCCACAGTTACACAGATGGAGTTGTTTTGAACAGATTGAATTTGTATTGCTTCATCGGTGACTGTCCAAGCGTAAGAGTAGAAATACTTTTGAATGGTAATACATAATAAAGTCAAAAGCAGTTCTATTTTTAGTAGACTTTGTTGTTGAGTTTAATAGTATTGTATTTACTCTTCTATGAGGACTAATGTTTCTTCATTAGTTGCTTATGTACATCAATGTTATATGTATTTATTTATATTTTAACGTTCTTTCAATACATCTGAATAATTGTTTGTTTCATGATTATTTTACCTTATAAGTCCAAATAAACTCTTTTTATACGCAAAATTATGTATTTTTATAAATATTGACGTGAAATAAAGAAAGCAATCAGATTTTTAAAGTAAAAAAAAAGACATTAAGTGGAAATCCTCATTTTCAAGGAAAGTGTTTTGATTTTTAACTTTGTGGTATAATATATGTTTTAGCCATAATTAATTAATTGAGCTAAATGGGAAACTGAGTACTTTAGACGTCCATTATATTTAATACTATATCCAAAAAAATATCAAAGAAATCATTTTCGGAAATAATGAAGATTGTGTTATTATAACAATATGTTTTTATTAAGACTTGTGTTATGTAGAATAAAACTATTCTCTAATAGCCAAAAATGCCCTGAATGAAAATACCCATGAACACAAGTCACTTATTTTTGTCTGCATCCTTTTCACTCTCTTTGGCTCTTGTTATTATCAAAAGGACAGTCCGTTGTTTTTATTACTTCCTAACAGGAAAGTTGCAATAGGTTCTGGAATTATTCCTAGAACGTTGAGATACAAATAATATCGTTTATATATTGAGCAAATTATGTAACCTGAATTATTTTAGATTATGTTTTAATACAAATAGAGAAGAATAAGACGATTTGTATCTCTTTGTCAATTTAAATATATATATTTTTTAATATTGTATTATTTATTTTCGTTTTAATTACTTGGTAAAAAGAGATATTTTTTCTAATTTAAACGTGCCTCAATGTTTTATGAAAATGGATTGGAAATTGGTAAACCAATTATTTACATAACCTATACTGGTTTATTATATTATTTTTAATATGGTTTATTAATACTATATTATATTATACATAATATAGTAAGAATGCAGTATTGTACTACACAAAATTAAGATTTATTTATTAAATAAATTATGAGATTAAATCTAACAATTTTTTGGTGCAACATAAATTGAAAAGGAACGAAATTACAACAATAGTTTCTAAATACAATTTAGATTTAACTATTTTAGCAGAAATGCTAGACTTGTAATTTATTTATCACCTAACTGGACATTTTCGTGCAGGGTATTTTAAATAATTCTTGGTAGTCTTTAAATTCTTTCCCATAATTTTAAATGAAATACTAATAAGTTCTTAAGTTATGGCGTTATACAGTGAAGTTAATTATTTCTATATATCATCAGGTGGTATATATATAAAGATTAATTTCTAAATAACAAATCAAGCAAACGTATTGGTATTTGCCTGTTTGTTTCCTCTAAACATTCCAAATTATAAGGCGTGGAATTGGATAACAAAGCAAAATTAATATCAACACAGATTTGGATCATGCCACGGTTAGCAACAGTATATTAAAAATGTAAACGTCTTCTTTTTTTAATAAACGTAATAGCCTACAAACAACCTCAACTGCTTCGTCTCAGTATATACGCAGGCTTAGTTTTCTTTATCCTTAGGTAATCCAGTGCAGAATGACTTTGTCAATAACAGATTTAATAATCGGACTTATATATACGCTCATTTATATTTTATGGGAAAATGTTTACAATAAAAATGTAAACTTTAAAACAGATTTTGACAATTTGACAATACACTACCTTAACCTATCTGATAAATTTTTGTATTTATTTCAACTGTAAATTAATATTATAAAGAAAATTTTGTGATCAGTCAATTGAATCGATGTTCAGTTTATATCTCTATTCAGGGCCATAGCAATAATGCCGACCATCAGCATAGCCACCCCCCCCTCCTTAGAAACCCAAAACACAAATACAAAATAGACATAATCCAAATCCAGTTAACGACATGGTTTATACTTAATATAAACAACAAAATACTATATTTGCTGTGTTCAACTACATAGTTTTTTTTGTAGGGACCTTTAAATGTCATTTTATAACACTGGCATACCAGACATACGTAAATAGTTAAATTACTGTTTATGAGTTTATTCCTAATATGTTATATTAATCATTTTATTTATTTCTCAATATCGACATGTGGGGGTTTAAAAAGTGAATACATTTTAAACCAACGTAATTGTTTCAATTAAAAGATTACTATTTAATAAAATACAAAACAAAAAATTATTTTGACGTCATTATTATTATATCATATCAGGTTACATATCTTGAAGTGTCTTTTAATATAGAATTTTCTTGCTTTTTTTTGAAGCGAATTTATCAATGAGAGTGTCAATGTATACACTTTTGGCAACATCTTTCTCGATTAAAATTAAATTTGTAACTCTTTCCTGTTTCTTTGAATAATTTAAATGGTTCTTAACCTGTTTTATTTTACTAAACTCGCGTTCACAAAAACTGGAAGGAATAGAAATAAAATTCCTGTATGCTATGTTAATATTTTGGTTAGATGTAATTAGCAATGTTGTGTGGATTCAACAGGTCAATACATTTAGCTTTCAATAGATCAGTCTTTACCAGAGTTTTAGCCTGGTACTTAAAACTGACAACTTCTCCAATTTCAATCACATCAAGACCTTTGCTATATTTTTCGGCTAACTTCGTTCCCTTGTTTATAGCTCCTCTGCTGTATTCGAAGCTAAAGATGATCCTTAATTTGTCCCACAAAATCTTCGCCAGTCTAAATGACCAATTTCATCATCCAAAACATTGTTGGATACAATAGTGAACTTTTGTCTTTCTGTTAAAACTATATGCCCTTACACTCATCTATTATCACTCGCTTCTGTTTTAATGGTCTTCTGTTGTTAAAATCATTTTTCAGTAACATTTTTTTAGATATCCTCGAGGCTTCTTCAAAAATAGATCCAGTTCCAGTCTTACGAACAGTCTTTTCGTCCTGTAATTCGCTTTGATGCATTATCTACAGCAACATCTGTCTTCTGTAGTAGATCACACGCTTTTGAGATCTGGTTCAAAATCTTTTCTCACAATACCAGATAGCAGACAAATTTAAAATCTATTTGCTTAAATAGGTTTTGTAGTGTGGATAAGCAGTAATACAATACAGAATCTGTTTCGATTTCTTCTAATGCTCCAATAACTTTTTATAACTGGCAGTAGAGAGCGTTGACAGTATTATATATTGATGCCCATCTTGTGTGGCTGTGCATTTTCAATTTATTAGAAACTGTTTTAAATAATGCTACTAATAATAATACTCAGGATTAAATAATGGACTGCGCATGGTATAAACTGCATATCAGGGTTTATTGCAGAAACTCTAGCCTGAACTCCTACGCCATATTGGAACCATTATCATAGTCTTGGCCTTTGCAGTTTGCAAGGGCCAATATCAATATTCTTTTCTCAGAAGTTTTTCAATATTTCGTCAGAGAGTCCCTTACCGATTCTCTCTCATAATGTTACAATCTCACGCATTTGTTCTCTGTGCGAATGTCTGGAGCGCAATGAAATAATATATAAACGTATTTTGTCTCCTTAATGCACCTTAATATTTCATTACCTACAGTTGACAAAACAAAATGGAATCAACAATTATTTTAAGCACATACCTCCGTTTTTTCTTTCTGAATTATATGCTTTTTTAGAGTTCATCAAAAATCAAACTACCTTGTTTAAGGAGTTTATCAAGATACATAAAAGTCTTGATGTTCAAGTGCATTTTCATTATCTGGAAGCTTAGGATTCCATTAGATCAGACCTAAGGATTCCAAGGATAGATTTTGTTTTACCAAAGTCATGCAAGGCTAACAAAAAATAACTCTCATAGACTTGCTATAGATAAGTCGTTTTCTTTGTACAATCTCTAGATTTAAAAGCGTTTTTTTAAACGAACTTTTACATTAACTTTCCTCTGTGTTCAAGAACAAAATAAAATATCCATTATAAATTATCCATCTGAGCCGTCTTCAATTGAAATGGTTCTCATTTTGTCGTCAATAAGAGGGAATGTAGGATTATTGAAATCCAATGAAAATACTTTTTTTTTGTTATTACCTATCATGAGAACATAAATCTGATCGTATAGGTCATGTGTACGTGAATGTTGACAATAATTAATTTTACATTTGACCTATTACTACTACGAATTTCAGTGCCACAATCGATGAAGTCAAGTAAACAACCTTTTGTAACAATTGGATAGGATTATTCTCTTTTATAGAGAGGGTGGATCACAGATATATACAGTATTTCATGAGTCGTATAGAGTATAATATCAGTTCATCGTATTGTTATACTTTTACTGAAGCTATTTCTTACTTATTAGTAGAGTGTTTGGGCAATTTCTTTTTTACTTTTAGTTTTAAGGACATTTTTTTTTTCAAATTTAAATTTTAAAAAGCATTCATACATCCGGCGCGGTGCCCTCTTTAACTTACGCACGGAGTGGCTACACCTTTATATTTCTCTCGCAACGGCATTGTCTCTACTATGCTAAAAAGTGATTGATTATTGTCAATGAAGTAAGTCTGTATGTCGGACAAAAAGTAAATAGATCTTTATGGAAAGACTATTTGATCAAATTAGGTATGTTGGCACAAATTTACCATAGACGGTGTGTTTAATTGTTTGAATATTAAAAATTTTGATAATACCTGTTTGAAGACCTAAAAACATCATTTCTTGTTTTTCAAAAATAAATTTAGTAAGTTATTAAAATGCTTCATATAGAACTACTTGCAAGTCTTGGATTTTATCAGCATTTTAATGCTCACCATTGTGTATACGTACAGTTGTCAATTATGGAAAAAATATTTTATTGTTTTTGAACCATTAAAGGGGTTCCAATAGAGTAATTTCTAAAGTAAATTTACTAAAATAAATATCAAGACGTTTGGTTTACGTATAACCAATACTTATTCTACATGCGTATTACTATTTTGTATTAAAAAGCGTAATTTTTTATAATAATGCGTCACAAATGAGATAGATTTAATTCAATATTGTTAATTATTGGAAAATGGACACGATATTTTGTAATATTTATAACGATTTCGTAAAATATATTTATTAAAACCAAATTATGAGTTGCTATTTACATCGATTCTATACTAATCTAGTAACCCTACATCTGACACAGAGACAGCTGTGATAGTGCGACAAAAGCAACATTTCACCCTTCTCTTCCCCTCCACAAAGTCATGCTACCCTCTCCATGATAAACATTTCACGTTTGCGCAATGGACTTTGTTCCCAGAGTGAGCTAAATAGTGCTCGATTCACGTAATATTGTGTTTGTATTGCCAATTTGGCTGTTGGAGGAGCTACAGGCAGATTGAATTTCTTCTTCTTTATCAGTAACTGTTCAAGTGGTACAGATCAAAAACTCGTAATAAGTCAAGGGTATTTCTTGGTATAGTGAACAATATGTAACTATGCTTGTATTTTTAGCAGAGATATCTTTCATGACTTCAAAAGACATAAGGTTATTCAATAATGAGAATATTTTTCGAGTTCTTACATCAGATTGGTGATCTCAATCCTTGGGGTTTTTTCCGAGTTTCGAAAACGATATTGCATCTTCATATATTTAATTGTAAGAGGTCGTTATTACATAATAAAACACACACAAATATTTAAATAAAACATAAATTACTGACCACAAAACAATACACTTCGACTATTAATTAACGACTCACGTCTATATCACCTAAACGTTGTTAAATTTCGGACATTCGTTGTACAACGAGTTTGTTTTGAGTTAATCTGATTGTTTAGTTAATATTTTGTGAAGGTTTTCAGGTCTCAATTTCTTGAATTAACCCATAGGTTATATCTTCCCTTAAGGCATGTAGTTGGTTCATAATTTGTTAAAAAGTTTGTATATTTGTAATTATTATCTTTTATATGGTATAGTAAAACATAGATGTTAGGATGTTTAGCCCAAGTAGCATGACGATAGAATACAATATACTTATAATGCAAATAATCTCAATACGAGTTTCTCCAATAGTTGCCTTTGATTATTATTAATCTGAGTTGTTGTTGTTCAAGTTATTTTGCTTTTTAATGAAGACAAATACAAAATTTTTGAACATAGAAATCTATTATTTAAAATAATTTATGTTTTTATTGATTTATATAACATAATTAAATTTAAAATGTGAAATTATAAATATGAAATTTCATTTGTAATAAATGTCTGTTTTTTTTATCCATGTAATTAAAAAAACACTACAGGGGCGAAAATTCCTAAAGGCAATAGACAAAGTAACTTGTCCTTGTCTATAGACAGGCTTGAGTTGTAAGCAAAGGGACAGCCCGTTGCTTTTATTACTTCCTGACAAAAAAGTTTCAAAATCCGACATATATTCCTCCAATATTGTGGCACAAATAATCTACCTTATCAATACAGGTTACATGAATACATGAAGATTATACATCTTAGTAGATTTAACAAAGTTTAACTTATAATACAAGAGAATATGAAACCCTTATAAATGATTACCACTCTTTATTTTTATCTGTCTTCTTCGGAATGTATTATAAAACGTACATTTAGTGGGTAGTAAAATTATAAACATTATCATTTCACAACATGTTGATTAGTCAAGTTCATTAATAAACTAATGATCTATTTTTGGATTTATGAATTATTTATTTTATAAATATATTTATAATTTTATTTATATTATAATTATCACTTTTTAACTTTATTTGTCTAAGAAATGTATATTGAATCGTACTTTTCTACGAATGTATTTAGAGGGTAGCAAAATTCTAAATATTATCATGCCGCCCCATATTGAATAGCCAAATCCTTTAATAAACTATGCCCGATTATTTTTGATTTAATGTTAATTACAGTAATTTAAATCATGTATTAAAAAATACCAAAACGTTATTTTATCTTTTCGTTGACTTACAAAATTACGTCCGATGAAATCATATTAAAAAAATAATAATAATAAGTTTTAGAATTTTTGAAACCTAACTCCAATTATTCATATTCATATTTATTATAGTTTCGATTTAATAACCATTATAAGCTTTGTTCTATAAGGAGGCCAGAAAAACCCTGTTTTCTAATGATTTTTCTGTTAAAATTACTCATATCCATGTAAATTTTTAAAATGATTAAAATTTAAATATGTATCTTTTTAAACAACATCCAATGTCATGAGTTAGTACATCCCAAAAGGCTGTATATAAAAAACATATCATGCATTTCTGTTAATAATTTGTAATATTACTGATTAAATTTTCATATTAAATATTAATTTTTTATTAATTAATATTAAAATTTTTTTTTTCATTACTTAGTCAGTCACAACTAAGAAAAAAGCTTTGAAATAGAATTACATTGTGTCCCATGTAGAAAGACTTTCTGCGGACTTTTCGGCTGAAATTACTTTAGAGAGTTAATGACACCATTCTCGTATATGTCAATTGTACGGATGGATTAAACCAATTGGAAGTATTAGTGGTGAGTGAAGTCATCTAACTTTGTCAATGGTTAAATTGTAGCCGAAACGGATTCATAAAACTTATAAACACTCCTCGAGTACTACGAGAAGTGTTTGAATTTAAAGCCGATTTTCTTACGTTATTAATAGTTTTGAGTGGGCTTAAATATATTTCTTAACAAATTGTTGTTTCACTATACAGCCATCACTGGATTTCTCTAAAAGCTTACTACAATCGCCTTTATGTTACCAACAATAAGTATACTAATTTTAATCCAACTCAGCATAGAAAATATATTATTGTTGTTAATGGGGTAGATCATTCTACACAAATTATGGCAAATATCCGAATAAGCTAAACCAATAATATAAACAATGCATTATACAGTAAATGTTATATCTGAATAGAAGACGTCCTAAGTTGCATGTTGACTCTGAACTATAGGCCTCAAATTACTTATTCATTAGTGTTGAATTACTTTCATTCTAAAATGCTTTAAAATGTCTGAAAACATAATAATCTAATGTCTAAGCTAACGACGAGTGGGGTAACACATTCTACTTGAGCTTTTGTAGAATATCCACAGTCAACAGCAATATGGTGGTAGAAACAGACAATATGTTGCCATATTAAGTAGTTTGATTCGTAGGTAAAGAAGGACTCATATTTCATCACAGATTATACCCTTTTCCACCTTTTTTATGTCCTAAAAAAGTTAAATAACCCATTTCTGTTAGTATTTTTGTTTCTTCTCTGTTTATATTTGAAATTATTGTACCAGTTATTCCAGTACTATTGATGTTTTTTTTCCATTGAAACCAAAACGTTGTACAAGTATTTCTATACTTTAATAATATAATAACCCAACTGATATATATATATATATATATATATATATATATATATATATATATATATATATATATATATATATTATAAAGGAGTAATAATTATCTTCTGCCTATATTTTGGTTAAATTAAATTAATTAAAAACTCTGTTATAAGAGATTAGTTCGTTAAGATACAACGTATGGCTAGAGAAGGGGAGGGGGGATAATATGGACAGTATTGGTTTATGGTACAAATTTATGGCATATGTCTAATCAAACCAGTTGAATAATAAAACTAAGAAATTACCATTAAATTTATATTGATTGATTAATGTATTTATTTATTTAAATATCGGTTTATATACAAAATAATGTATTACGGAAGACTTTAAAATTATTTAATTTTATTTATAGTTTTATCCTTGTACGTCTATAGTAGTTTCTCATTCATCTGACTTACTGAATATATGTATCGATTTCTTGTAAGGTCTGATTTTAACACAGTCTTCAAAAAAAAAAAACTCTTACTTTCGAGATTATGAATATATTTTAATTCTAAACGAATTATAATATTCCCGCTATTGATTATTCATAAAAAATTATTTTCTATCTAAGCCAAACTAATTTAAAGTCTCGATAGAAAAGATGTCTGGAATACAAAGTATTGTAGAGTACAACGCAGCAATATAAGAAGTTATAATATACTGTACTCAGCAGGCATAGCAGGTTTTCTGTGAGGAAATAATTGAAAGCATCTTGCTGTCTCTTTGCTAACAACTTCAATCCGAAATGAGTCAAACAGAAAATAGACAAATACTTGTGTCCTTGTGACTGTTTCTTTAACAACGAAACTTGAAAACTGGTTGGGGATTTGGACACAAGTGTGTTGTTATTTCAAGTATAATAAACTAAGAAGTAGCAGGTTGGTTTCAGGATGTATTAGATTAGAAAACATATTGTAAATGAAGTTGTAACTGTTATAACCAATTCTTCTCGGTTTATTATCGGCGACCAAACTACTTATTGAGAACCTATTAAAAACACTTCAGACTATGAAAACCTCATGAATGATGTGTAAAGAAATCACAGCTACAGCAAAACCTTTCCCACAGTTAAATTCCAAATTTACGTATTTTAATGTTGAATTATAAAAACAAATATTCGGCATATTTTACTGTTTTAAGTTCGCGTTACTATTTCGTTACTATGATAACTAAATTTGTATGTAAAATTACAAAATCAAGCTTAAAGCACTTCCAAATATTTCACATTATTCTATTCTAGGAGTAACTTATCTTTCAGCGCTAAATAACTCTTACACGCTCACACATATATGGGTATGGTCTCATTGGAAAGATTATAGTCTGAGGAAACAAATGTCTGTAAAGATTCAATTGTAACTAAAATCTGTGGCGACAAGTCTACCACGATACACATGAATTTGCAAAAAAAGGCTATATTATGTCCAAAAAGCTCTCAAGCCGACGACATTAATGAAGTAATTAATTTATTGGTGGGTGAAGCCACAACATATTTACGTTCCGACTCAATAGAGGACTCAACAAACAAGAACGGAAACCATTATTCAGTGGAGTTACTGAAATCTTTCAGGCATGCGAGTATCTAAACTGACCTTGACATTGGAGGAATACTCATGCTATTACGAAATCTCAACACAATCAAAGGTCTTTATAATAGATCCCAATTGGTCGTCAAAAGTTTAAGAGAGAACCTCATAACTACTGAGGTCTTAATACGAGCTGGATACGAGTAAACAGTTTTTATAACGGTAACAGACTTAGACACTAGCTACACTGATATTTCTTTTGTAATTTGAGCGAAGCACCCTAGCGAAGCACAGTTTGCAGTACAGATGGCCTGTAGATAGCTCTTAAACAAATATAAGATCAAACCCTGGGTAAGGCTTGGGTATTTACTTTCCAGAACCTGTTTGTTAAGCACGAACCAATTTTCCTTGAATTCTCCCGTGGCAAAGAACAAAAGACGTAATGACCAGATTTATAGACGGTAGAAGTAAAGGCAAACTACTCCTTGTGATTGCTTGTTTTATTGATCGTCAAAGAAGTATACACTATCTAAAAAGCAATATCTTAGAGACTTACAAAAAATAATGGTTCGTTAATACCAAGTATCACTTCCAAGGAAAGCCTGTGTCTCCTATCTATACAAAAAATAAACTAATAGGCTATGTGCCTTATTAAACTCTATCCTAAAATCTCTCTTTCTCTTTTTTTAAATTTTACAAAAAACCTAAATGTGAACACATTGACCAATTACATTGTACCCACATTCCTGATATTAAATGTACCTCTTAAAATTGCAAAAAAAATTTAAACATAGTTACGTCTAATGTAAATATTATACCTCTCTAATTTATTATCATATTAGTTTTTATTACTGTAGTTATATTCGTATGTTTTGAAACTTTATTAGTTCTGTTTAATGACTTTTAATTAATCCATTTATTTGTCATTACAGTCACTGAAAGAAAACAATTATATTTGAAAAGTTAGGATTGTAATATTGATTGTATATTTATTACGTATAAATTATTACGTATAAAACATATAAGAAATTACAAAATGAGGGAACACTCGGTTGAAGGTCTACATCCGTTGCCCTAGGACAATTTTTTTTCTTAACGCTTCCGAAACAGCCGACTTTGGGTAACTTTTAACTCGTTGTCTAAAACTTTATCCTTGAATGATTTTTAAAATGTCTAATTAAACTTCCTTGATTTAAAATTTTTTTTTTGTTAACCTAATTACTAAATTTATTGAAATTTAGAAAAAATTTGGTATATATTTAGGTTTTACATTAGAATACCTGTAAAAGTTTTTTAATAACAATTAATAAAATAGACTAATGCTTAAAGTTGGCTTTCCATTTATTATTTTACAATATATATTTAAATAATATATGAAAGCGTAACACAAATCCCTCACGAATCAAATTATATAGTTTTAAAATTTTCTAGCAATATAGATGATTTAAAAGTTATGCAAAGATAAAAATTGTTTCTTGGAGCTAAACTGTTTACAAATGATAACAAAATCAGTCATTGTCAATCGAATGGATAAAAGTTGAACAGAGCGAATTACATAATTAATGAAAGATTACCTAGTGAGCATTGAATGATTTGTCTGTCCAACCGAGAAGACCCACACTGTGATGCAAATGGTTTATGAATGCTAATGATAAATTACATTAACATAGCCACCTGGTTCTACTGTTCCGGAATTGAGCTAAATTGAAGATTCAATAAAATAATTTTATTAATATATTAGTTTAACTGTTATAATTATTACCACTTTTTTTTTACTTTCGGCCGATACATTTTACCTTATTGCATAAACAAATATCTTATATCACGCTTTTTCTGGTGTTTTCGTCAGCATCCTCATTTTAAACCGATACTTAGAGTTTTTTCAAATTATTATTATTCGAGATGTTTTAAAAATAAATCAATTAAAAATTAAATTAAAACACTACATCCAACAGTTTGTTTGAATTATAAGTTAACAAAGGCTGAAACTAACTTTGCAGAGTTTTTTACTTTTTAATTCCTCTAAGGCCTGGTTTGAAATTACTAAGTACCACAAAATGTTGATTTTCAGTTTGGGTCACAAAATGAGGAAATGTTTTCTTAAAATCCATAGCGCTGTCTCTACACCCAGGACAGCGTGAAATTTTCAATAAACCCTTCTTCAATAGTCGTATGCACTTCGTTTTCAAATTTAATTTACATGTTTTGAGAGAAAATGATAATCTACTCTTGTAAGAAATATTAAAAATAAACACAGTTAGTTTAAATACTTTAATAATTTTAGTATATACTGAGAGTTTATAATATTTAGGAAATTACCATGATAATAGTAGATGTCAAGAATTGTAATAAGTGTAAAATATAGACAAATTATTAGATTACAAACGTACTATGGAATATCATAATACATACAAAGAGTTGAAAAGTGTTGTAGGTTTCAACTGAATATTTGACCATTATCAACGAGTTCGTTTTCATGCCAATAACCTATCTATTTTGTTGAAGGTTTGTTATAAATTTAATTCAAACATTATAATAATGATGAAGTGATAACTTTTTAATATAAGATTTTCTTACCTTAATTTTATAGTATAAATGTATTTTACTTTAATTATTACTAGTAAAACTGATTTATATGTTTGTCTTACCGTAAGTACACCAGTACTGTTAAAATATGTAATTATATTATCTTACTCTAAATTTACTAAACTGTGAGTATCAAACACGCGATAGGATCGAATTGTTTAACTGAATTATTATATGAAAAAAAAAAGACATTCTATTTTTAATTTTCTCTTATTTTTAAATGCTAAGATTAATATACCTATAAAAAATTAATGTGCAATAATAAATTTAAATAATCTGATTAAGATCTATTTTATTGTTTAATTAATAATTAAATATCTCATTTGTTCATTCCTTCAATGTGTAATTACATATTATTCTTTAATCGATTAATTTTTAAGTAAATGTAAAGTCTAATTAGTTTATACATAACGAAATTACAAATAATAAAAAATATCTTTAGATATTTTAAACTCCTTTTTTATGAATATGTGTTGTGAAAAATCGTAGATTATATTTTGATTCCCTAACCAGGTTTTTATAAAGAGAAACGACAAAACTAATTATACGATAGGATTGGATAATATTAGTTAAACTATTTATAGAATGTACTTTTCTAAAATACAAAGGACTCCATCACATGTGACTTCACTGAATACAATGTCAGTTCAGTCGGAATAAATGCGGAATTACAATAAACTGAAACTAAAGCTCCATATGTAGAGCGTGGTAATGTTTCCTATAAAGGGTTTTCCACATGTTTAGTCAAAGGAAATATGTCTTTATTTGGACTCTTTTATCGATCAATTCTCTTGACATTCGAAGATATGTAAAATTTTTTGAAAAAAAAAAAAAGCTTTTAATGGTTAAATGTATATAAAATACAAGTTAGGGTCAATATTGTTTATCTTTATGATGTGAGTTATGTGTTAGGTGAAGTGCCACATTGATACGAAACACTAGATGTCCACAAACAATATTTGCTTTAAAAGAAAAATCAAGTAACAGAAAAACGGGGGTAAAAAAATAATAACTTCACTATTCTTAGTCGACATCATGAATTACATTAGATTAAAGTAATTTTACAGGCATGTTTACAACACGAGAACTCTAGTATCAGAAGACATTGTTGATGTATGTTTGCATGAAGGGTACAATTTTTTTTAACTATACAGTTATCTGTATCTATTATTTAAATTATTTTAAATTACTACCTGTATAACATAAACAATAATTTTATCTTTAATAAAAACTTGAACACGTTTCGGTTTTTATTATAAAACTATTTATCCCAACATTTTATTTATGTTAACAGAATTAAATCTAGAATTTATGTTCATTGAGAAAGTTAATTACTGAAACAATAGTTTTGTTATTTACAGAAAATTTAATGTTTGCATCTTATTTAATAAAATTTCTTTATTTATAAAGATATCACAATTTTATTTCACTTTTTTACCACTTTACGATTTAAATATGTGTAATAATTACATCAATAAATGTTACCTCAATTATTTTCATTGTATTACCAAAGAAACTTAATAATTTTTAATTTCACTATCACGACTTTAAAATATCTGTCTATACAAACGCAGGTTTTTATTTTTTCACATTATAATTTTTATTCACATAAGACTACTGGTGGTGTTTAACATAAATTCATATTCTGAACCAATGTTCACTACTTAGAACTTCCATTGAAATATCGTAACTCACTTACACGGACATTAGTCGTCACTTTGCAAGTTGTACTGTGGGATTAATAAGGGTGGAGTTTGTTCCTAAACTACAGTCTAGCATTGAATTCAACCAGGCCTGTCATTCATCCCTCTCTTTGTCCGCCCCTTTATCTTCCTTGGCGAATAATTTCAATCCAATTAAGTGTTTCCCTTTTTCACGCCCTTTCATCTATTTCTTTTCGAAACAAAATTAATTGCAAGCTACTTGTTGGTATTTTCAAAATATTTTTTTAAAACTAATTGTTACAGAGTGAACATATTTGGAGTGAACTAATAATTCCATGTTGTAAGGTTTGTCTATTTGTTAAAAAAGAGTGTTATATAATTTGCATGTTATAAAACTTGACATTTATATTTAGTTTAATTGATATACAACACTTTACACTCTAAACTCTTGAAAACAATACACTTGACGGTGGTAATAAAATAAAAATTCGGTTTAGGAATACATTTTACACTTCCTCCCCTGAGAGGAGCATTTATGGTGAATACGTGTATGGCGATCCCGAGGTAAATAAATCTACTTGTATAATCTGTGGTAGGAGGTTGAATATAACTTTCTTTATCTAGTCTTGTGTTAGATGATTCTCTTTCATCTCTCCTATCAGGTCTTTTTTGACCAAATTTTGATCCTTCCGACTCTCTGACACTATTGGGTTCTTCGAAAACTGGCGATCTCTTTTCTTACACTTTATTAATTTCAATATGAAAACATTGTGGTATTTATATTAAAGAGAACTAATTGCACTGTTTTTGATAACTCGACGATCACTGCGATTGATTTTGTCTCATTCCCAGATCAATATTACATCACCAGACCAAATTACAGTCCAAATGTTCCGAAATATGCGTACAAAACTATAAGTAGTAATTACAGTTGATGGCTGTTTGTTAATCTCAGTATTTAAGATATATATACACACACAAGATATATATATATATATTATATATATAAACTCGAACACAAAATCTCACAAAAATAACGTTTACTTATTCAAACGCGTTTCAACGTCAAAGTCGCCATCTTCAGTGATACACAAACTAAACTATAACTATAGTTTTGTGAGATCTTGTGATCGATTTTTTTTATATATAATATTTCCCGCAAGTCAAGCTGTATATTTATTTACCAGAATTAAAGCTCAAAATTCAAAAATAATTTATTCAAAAATTTTCTTTTAATTGTAATTGGTCATATTAATATGAAGTTCTAATCTTTAAATTTAATGTTTATAACATGTGTAGTCATAATAAACAATTTCAAATAAAAAACTAACATTTCTGAATATTTTGTAGAATAGATTTGTATAATGATCCTCAAATTTGAAACGCTTACCCTAACATATAGACCTATAGTGATATAACATTACAGTTTAAAAAGCGTACGCTCTTTTTACATAACTAAATATTACGCCATTAAAATTACTTTACAATATTAATAAACTTTTATTTATTATTATCATCTTGTTAATTTTTTAAAATAACTTGTAATGCATTATTCCCAATTTTTATAGATAATGGTCTTAACATATGATTTACAAGCCGTTTTTCTTAAGTTTTTCCCTTTTTCATACCTCCTTCCTTTTGCCATAGGGTTATTTCAGAAGTATTGAAGCTCCATAGTTTTTAAGCCTTAAGATTAAGTTTTGGTTGCGCATGAAATTAATTTTTAATTGGCTATTTAGTTCGTCCCGTCCTCAAGGTGATTAAGAGATCATCAATCTAAAAGAGCAGGTAATACAATATTATCAACTTTGGAATATCAAGATGATAATCAACTTGATCACGTTATCATATTAAGATCTGTTCCGTGTATATAATTATTATCTACTGTTAATTGACTAACTGATATATAATTATATTTGTCTCTTTATTATGCCACGAAAAAGTCCATCGATTAAACTTCATCCACTTTATAAAACAGACGTTTCATAATATCATATCTTCAACATACTAATTTTACTTCCTTTATCTAAAATTAATATATTTATTGTTATTATCTAAAACTAAGTTGTACCTCTATCCTTCTTTAATAGTTGTCTACCACACAATATATCTGAGCGTTAAAATGGCTGGGAATTGTAATAACTTGAAGTTAAAGTCAATGAATTTTTAAAATATACAGTTTTTGCAATAACTTTTATCAAAAAAGGGACGTCAATTTTTTTTTAGTGAATCCGTTTTGAAGTCCTCTGAGTTTTAAAAAGTCTTTATTGGAATGATGTCTGCTATCGTCTACCTTTCTGTCTGTCTGTCGTATCTTTATCAATTTTGTATGTGTACATATTTGGACTATATTTCCTGAATATATATTCGTTTTAATAATTTTTAATACGTTTATCGATAAATCAAAATTTCGGACACCTGCCACAAGAAAAACACGATACTGTATTGCCATTTTCCTAAAAACTGATTTAATGTTTTTAATATAATTTAGTTCATCTTTATCCTTTAAGGACCCAAACAAAACTATTCATCACCAGCTCTCCAGAAATACCTGGTTTGTGATTATTGGTAAAAACATTGGATATAGTATTCATATAAAATACGTATCTTTTTTTCCTAAATCGATTCCACAGATTTTAGGTAACTACCAAATCGGTTACATGTTGGTTCTTTTAACTCTTGGGGGAGATTTTAACCTTAATATATGGTGAAAATATGCTCTCATACCAAATTTAATCAACATCAGTTCAAATAGGCAGAGAGATATCATTCATAAAACCACTGTTTTAAGCTCAGAATACCTCAAAACTCTTATCTTTTGCAAGGAACTAGACATAAGTTTTTTCAATCACACGTAAAAAAAAACAGGTCTATACAACGTAAAAAAAAATAATAATAATAAATCTACAATCTCAGATCTAACGTATATATTTAACTATATTTTAACATATACTGTATTGTTTTCATAATAATTTCAGGAAATAACACTCCTCGTAACCTGTGTACATAAATTAAAAGTTCTAAATATTCTCTACACTATGATAAATATAATTCTTCATAACACCTGTCAAAGTGTATTAAAAAAATTATTTTTGATAAATCATCATTAGCTAGTGGTGCGATCTATATGAACAAAGTGTGCTCATAGCGCGGAGATTGGGTGAACTAACACGCTGATGTTTTCTTCTATGTTTGATAATGGTACTCAGAAGAAAATTTCTAAAATAACTTCTGATATTTTAAAATACAGTTTTCTTACTATTTTTATGGATACTTTTATGTTATTTAAACACAAAATATATATTCGTTAAGTGAATTTGCGTTTAGTAAGTATTTAGCAGAGATAAATAATTAGCTGATTGAGTCTAATTAACAAAAATAGCAATCAAATATTTTAAGTTCGTTAAAAATGTACATAATAATTTTCTTGATTATATATATATATATATTTGTCTTTTTGTTTTATTTAAATATATTTCTATGCAATTTACGCTTCATAATTACACTTTAAATCTTTTTATATTTTATTTTGAAAGATGAGAACAAAAATAACGGAAGATATGACGCCTTTAAGTAAATAGTAGAAAAGCCTTACTTCGAATGGACCCTTTCTGAAATCAATAATGCCATATATTTTGTTTATAAAATATTGGTAGCCTAAAGGAATAATTATTTTAATAGTATTTTTTTTTAATATACGGTGCAATATTACTTCCAATTTGTATTTAAGATAGGAATTATCAAAAATGTTAGAATGAATTAAAAATATTTTATTGAGTTATTGTATAGCAACATTATTGAAAACTTACAAATTTTACAAATTAATTTGTATAATTTCACAAACTTTCTTAAAGTCATTAAAACAACATAATATTAATTGTTCGAAAGGAAATCCCCAAAAAACTCACTCCAAAGCCCTGGGTCTTCTTTATTGTGTGGAGGAACGTAAAAGTCGAGTCTTTTATTGTGACGAATTTCCTTCTCATGTCGTTACCAAATGTTTGATGGTGGTTATTTTTTGTTATTTATTATTATTTTTTAAATTTATTTTTTAATTCTGCAATTAAATCGCCTATTGATTAATTTTGCTATATTGTCTTTTAAACATAGTATATCTTTAAAAAATTAATTAAAAACAGTAGACAATTTAATTGTATTTTTTTCGTGGAAAAGTGTACAAGTTTTATTTTAGATACGAGTTTGTGCGTTCATACACATGTGTGTGCAAGTGTTTTAATTATAATTGACTATCATTAAATTAACAAATATAATACAATCATCTATAAGTACTACTCAAGTCTGTTATTATATAACCTCAAACTTTAATCCGTGTCCATTATGTCTGTCGAGTCTGAATTAGCTAGTCAAATAATAAAATAAAATGTATTGAACCCTGATTGACTTCTACGAGAAGATATACCTAGTTTAAAAATACAATAATCTTTATAATGAAGTATTTGTATTTTGTAATTTATTAGTTGATTAATTAAATGTCAAGAACCAAGTTTGCCAGCTATCAAATCGCTTGTAATATAATAAAATTAATCATAGAAAATTATTCAAAGACAAACTACAAAATTACCATGTCATATCAAATACAATCTAAACAATTTTATATAACGCGACGAAATTAAAAAGAGAAATTGGGAATCAAATTAGTAGTTTTACAATTATTCATGAAGGAAGATAAAGGGTCGGACAAAGGGAGGAAAGGGGAGAACGTCCGAAATGACAGGCCTGAGTGAACAAAATGCTAAACCGTGCAACCACCCTAGCTTGCTAGGCATACAATGAACGTTGCTTCTAGGACAAAGGTAAGGATAATTACTACACAATATTTCAGTAGTGTTTCCTTGTGGTACGATTAATTGCTCCAGGGTGGCCTGATGGTCAAAACATTTCATATCGAGGACTGACTTCACAGAATGAACTAAATATTAAATGCAACTCGCCCCTCCACCGTTATAATCGTTTGCTTGGCATTAGCTCAAATGAGGATTATCATAAATTTCACCAAAGATAATGATTGTGTTCTTGCTGATACACCTACATACTTAACAAAAAAGGCGTGTTCTAATTCGATTTTTTTCTGACACGGACGAAGCGTTTTGTGCATGGTTCACAGAGACGGTTTTGCAATTATTTTTAACTAACGTTGAACTTCTGAGTTATCTGAATATTCCAAGGTTTCTTGAGATATCTCATATTCATTTTCATACTTTCATATTCATTTTCAGTTTCATGATGTTTTCTCCTTCCTCCATTACCCGTACTTATAATGATTTTATTAGGTATTTTGTTGTTGTTAATTATACCTGTCACCATCTTGAAGTTCGGCCTCCAGAAATAAAAGTTTGATTTTCTATGATTATTTTAGTATTATCTTAATTATTTTAACCCTGACTTCCGTGGCATTGTATTCCCTCTCTCCCGACTAGATGATTTATTTATTTCTTAATTGACTTCTCTTCCACAACACATGGATCATTTTTGCCTATTTCTTTATTTTATTTTTCATCCCAATCAGTATTTCTCTATACCTAAGGTTTCTTTTGAAAAGAGCGTTTCCTTGTGCTCGTTTGCATCTTTCCCATTATCGTTACTTTCATTTTCTTCGGAACAAATAATTCTTAATTCTTAAAAAAAAATCACATTATTCGTATTAATTTGATTTATTATTTTCTTCCCATTCTTTCTTATCCGTACCAATTTTTATTACATTTACTATTTTGCTGTCGTTGGTTCTAAATTTTGTTTAGGGAAGTGCTTTCTTGGAATTCTATTTTTTTTTTCACCTCGAGTGTTTTTCAATCTTGGTTTCGGAAGCTCGGTCCCCCCCCCCCCCAAGTAGTATTAATAATTTATTCCTGGAACTAACTCGTCTTAATGGATCTCTACTTCTTTACGTAATTTTTTTTTAATCGTCCACAATATCTTTGCTTAAAGAATCTTTTAATGCAAAGTCTGTTGCTGATCATTCTTTATTTTCCTCATTGCCTTTACTTATGTTCACTTCAGATTTCACTATTTCTAAGACTTCTAAATCTTCGATGATTTCTTGAGATTATTACTATTATTTTATTTCATGAAATTTTCAACATTCTAATATGATTTAAATGTACTTTTTGTGGTTGTTAATTGAACGCAGAAAAAGAAAATTGATGATATAAAAGGGACACAATATTTCAGTAGACATACCTTTTGCTGATGGTAATCAAACGTGCAATAGCTTAAAAAACCAACAGAAATGAACTATTTATACACCGACTTGTTCGACATACACTGATTAATGTGGCGACTTGCGATTATTTGGTCTTAGACAAAGGATAGTATAATTGAGACAATATTGCTTTGGCTTTAATCGCTACGGCTGATATTCAAAACCATTCAATAGCTTGAATTGACAAGCCTAACTGAAGTAAATGATGAACCGTACATCCAACCTTACTTGCTGGACGTACACACATGATGAGGTGGTGATGAGAGATTATGCGGTCTTAGACAAAGGATGGATAATTGGGACAGATTACTTCAGTACTGCTTTGATCAATTAATTGCTACATCGAGTGATGAACATGACAGGCTAGAGTGACTAAATTATAAACTCTACAACCCCTTTTACTTGTTGGACATCAAATACAAGTTATGAAGAGATAATGAAGTACGATAAAAAACACTATTATTGCGTTACAATATTTGGTTTTTTTTTCTGTAGTGGTGAGTTACTAACTCCTCCTATGTGTTATAGCCTACCGAATAATACCAACTACACTTAATAAATAACAAAAAAATTATGAAATAAAATGAATGTATTTTTATTTACCTGTATATGAGATAGTCACAGACAAACTTTACCTGTATTAGAGATAGCTACAGACATACTTTACCTGTTTTCGAGACAGTCAAAAACATACTTTACCTGTATTTGAGATAGTCACAGACAAACTTTACCTGTATTAGAGACAGTCACAGAATTACTTTACCTGTATTAGAGACAGTCAAAAACATACTTTGCCTGTATTTGAGATAGTCACAGACAAACTTTACCAGTATTAGAGATAGTTACAGACATACTTTATTTGTATTGCAGACAGTCACTGAAATACTTTAACTGTATTTGAGATATTGACAGACATACTTTACCTGTATTAGAGATAGTTACAGACAAACTTTACCTACATTAGAGACAGTCACAGAGATACTTTACCTGTATTAGAGATAATTACAGACATACTTTACCTGTATTTGAGATAGTCACAGACAATCTTCACCTGTATTAGAGATAGTTACAGACATACTTTATTTGTATTGGAGACAGTCACAGAGATACGTTACCTTTATTAGAGATAGTTACAGACATACTTTACCTATATTAGAGATGGTTACAGGCATACTTTATTTATATTGGAGACCGTCACAGAGATACGTTACCTGTATTAGAGATAGTTACAGAGATACTTTACCTATATTAGAGATGGTTACAGGCATACTTTATTTGTATTGGAGACCGTCACAGAGATACGTTACCTGTATTAGAGATAGTTACAGACATACTTTACCTATATTAGAGATGGTTACAGGCATACTTTATTTATATTGGAGACAGTCACAGAGATACGTTACCTTTATTAGAGACAGTCACAGAGATACTTTACCTATATTAGAGATAGTCACAGAGTTACTTTACCTGTATTAGAGATAGTTACAGACATACTTTACCTATATTAGAGATGGTTACAGGCATACTTTATTTGTATTGGAGACAGTCACAGAGATACGTTACCTTTATTAGAGACAGTCACAGAGATACTTTACCTATATTAGAGATAGTCACAGAGTTACTTTACCTGTATTAGAGATAGTTACAGACATACTTTACCTATATTAGAGATGGTTACAGGCATACTTTATTTGTATTGGAGACCGTCACAGAGATACGTTACCTTTATTAGAGACAGTCACAGAGATACTTTACCTTTATTAGAGACAGTCACAGAGATACTTTACCTATATTAGAGATAGTCACAGAGTTACTTTACCTGTATTAGAGATAGTTACAGACATACTTTACCTATATTAGAGATGGTTACAGGCATACTTTATTTATATTGGAGACAGTCACAGAGATACGTTACCTTTATTAGAGACAGTCACAGAGATACTTTACCTATATTAGAGATAGTCACAGAGTTACTTTACCTGTATTAGAGATAGTTACAGACATACTTTACCTATATTAGAGATGGTTACAGGCATACTTTATTTGTATTGGAGACCGTCACAGAGATACGTTACCTTTATTAGAGACAGTCACAGAGATACTTTACCTATATTAGAGATAGTCACAGAGTTACTTTACCTGTATTAGAGATAGTTACAGACATACTTTACCTATATTAGAGATGGTTACAGGCATACTTTATTTGTATTGGAGACAGTCACAGAGATACGTTACCTTTATTAGAGACAGTCACAGAGATACTTTACCTATATTAGAGATAGTCACAGAGTTACTTTACCTGTATTAGAGATAGTTACAGACATACTTTACCTATATTAGAGATGGTTACAGGCATACTTTATTTGTATTGGAGACCGTCACAGAGATACGTTACCTTTATTAGAGACAGTCACAGAGATACTTTACCTATATTAGAGATAGTCACAGAGTTACTTTACCTGTATTAGAGATAGTTACAGACATACTTTACCTATATTAGAGATGGTTACAGGCATACTTTATTTGTATTGGAGACCGTCACAGAGATACGTTACCTTTATTAGAGACAGTCACAGAGATACTTTACCTATATTAGAGATAGTCACAGAGTTACTTTACCTGTATTAGAGATAGTTACAGACATACTTTACCTATATTAGAGATGGTTACAGGCATACTTTATTTGTATTGGAGACAGTCACAGAGATACGTTACCTTTATTAGAGACAGTCACAGAGATACTTTACCTATATTAGAGATAGTCACAGAGTTACTTTACCTGTATTAGAGATAGTTACAGACATACTTTACCTATATTAGAGATGGTTACAGGCATACTTTATTTATATTGGAGACCGTCACAGAGATACGTTACCTGTATTAGAGATAGTTACAGAGATACTTTACCTATATTAGAGATGGTTACAGGCATACTTTACCTGTATTAGAGATAGTTACAGACATACTTTATTTATATTGGAGACCGTCACAGAGATACGTTACCTGTATTAGAGATAGTTACAGACATACTTTACCTATATTGGAGACAGTCACAGAGATACGTTACCTGTATTGGAGACAGTCACAGAGATACGTTACCTGTATTAGAGATAGTTACAGACATACTTTACCTATATTAGAGATGGTTACAGGCATACTTTACCTGTATTAGAGATAGTTACAGACATACTTTATTTATATTGGAGACCGTCACAGAGATACGTTACCTGTATTAGAGATAGTTACAGGCATACTTTACCTGTATTGGAGACAGTCACAGAGATACGTTACCTGTATTGGAGACAGTCACAGAGATACGTTACCTGTATTAGAGATAGTTACAGACATACTTTACCTATATTAGAGATGGTTACAGGCATACTTTATTTATATTGGAGACCGTCACAGAGATACGTTACCTGTATTAGAGATAGTTACAGAGATACTTTACCTGTATTAGAGATGGTTACAGGCATACTTTACCTGTATTAGAGATAGTTACAGACATACTTTACCTATATTAGAGATGGTTACAGGCATACTTTATTTATATTGGAGACCGTCACAGAGATACGTTACCTGTATTAGAGATAGTTACAGACATACTTTACCTATATTAGAGATGGTTACAGGCATACTTTACCTGTATTGGAGACAGTCACAGAGATACTTTACCTATATTGGAGACAGTCACAGAGATACGTTACCTGTATTAGAGATAGTTACAGACATACTTTACCTATATTAGAGATGGTTACAGGCATACTTTATTTATATTGGAGACCGTCACAGAGATACGTTACCTGTATTAGAGATAGTTACAGAGATACTTTACCTGTATTAGAGATGGTTACAGGCATACTTTACCTGTATTAGAGATAGTTACAGACATACTTTACCTATATTAGAGATGGTTACAGGCATACTTTATTTATATTGGAGACCGTCACAGAGATACGTTACCTGTATTAGAGATAGTTACAGACATACTTTACCTATATTAGAGATGGTTACAGGCATACTTTATTTATATTGGAGACCGTCACAGAGATACGTTACCTGTATTAGAGATAGTTACAGAGATACTTTACCTGTATTAGAGATGGTTACAGGCATACTTTATTTATATTGGAGACAGTCACAGAGATACGTTACCTGTATTAGAGATAGTTACAGACATACTTTACCTATATTAGAGATGGTTACAGGCATACTTTATTTATATTGGAGACCGTCACAGAGATACGTTACCTGTATTAGAGATAGTTACAGACATACTTTACCTGTATTAGAGATAGTTACAGACATACTTTATTTGTATTGCAGACAGTCACTGAAATACTTTCCCTGTATTTGAGATAGTCACAGACAAACTTCACCTGTATTAGAGATAGTTACAGAATAGATATACTTTATTTGTATTGGAGACAGTCACAGAGATACTTTACCTGTATTAGAGATAGTTACAGACATACTTTACCTATATTAGAGATGGTTACATGCATACTTTATTTATATTGGAGACCGTCACAGAGATACTTTACCTGTATTAGAGATAGTTACAGACATACTTTACCTATATTAGAGATGGTTACAGGCATACTTTATTTATATTGGAGACCGTCACAGAGATACGTTACCTGTATTAGAGATAGTTACAGACATACATTCATTGTAATGGAGACATTCACAGAGATACTTTACCTGTATTGGAGACATTCACAGAGATACTTTACCTGTATTGGAGACATTCACAGAGATACTTTACCTGTATTGGAGACATTCACAGAGATACTTTACCTGTATTGGAGACATTCACAGAGATACTTTACCTGTATTGGAGACATTCACAGAGATACTTTACCTGTATTGGAGACAGTCACAGAGATACTTTACCTGTATTGGAGACATTCACAGAGATACTTTACCTGTATTGGAGACAGTCACAGAGATACTTTACCTGTATTAGAGATAGTTACAGACATACTTTACCTATATTAGAGATGGTTACAGGCATACTTTATTTATATTGGAGACCGTCACAGAGATACGTTACCTGTATTAGAGATAGTTACAGACATACATTCATTGTAATGGAGACATTCACAGAGATACTTTACCTGTATTGGAGACATTCACAGAGATACTTTACCTGTATTGGAGACATTCACAGAGATACTTTACCTGTATTGGAGACATTCACAGAGATACTTTACCTGTATTGGAGACATTCACAGAGATACTTTACCTGTATTGGAGACATTCACAGAGATACTTTACCTGTATTGGAGACATTCACAGAGATACTTTACCTGTATTGGAGACATTCACAGAGATACTTTACCTGTATTGGAGACAGTCACAGACATACTTTGCCTGTAGAGACAATCATAGACGTACTATATTATTGCGAAGTCCCTCAGGGTAACAGTGACAGCCGATACCTTGAAATATACACCTATCTCACCCACTGAACTAAATTGGTAACATTTTTTGCTAATTTTAATGACTGAATTAATAAACGCTTTTTGGCCCGTTCATATACGATTATCCACAAATGTAGTGTATTGGTTGAGTTTTATAAATCATTGTGCCTGTTCGTCAACGAGAAAAATCTGTTTGTAAATTTTAAAATAGTTGTCCGTTTTTCAAATTTAAATAATCATTTTCTAGGCTCATTTTTTACCATAGAAATAACATAGTACCATAGGTCATTATCAGCCGCTTTAAAATTAGCACCTAATGACGCCTAAATTGTTTTCATTCAGTATAATATATCAGAGTTATAACTATAACAAAATTTTGTAAAAGTATAAGTCCAAAATTTTTTAAAAAACTAACTACTATTGGTGTTTCAAATTTAGGGATTATATTAGTGTTTACTCTTCTGTAACACGAATTTTACTCAAACTAAATATTGAAGAAGATCCAAATAACAGACGTTTGAAGTCATTTTTCTGTAGTTTTTTTATATTTATTTATTATTTTTTTAAAATTTTATTTTTTTATGCAGGACTCATAAGCCTTAAAAGACTTATTGTTCTCCCTGTATTAATTCCATGTTCAATGTCGGAAAACAAGCAACTTTAATGATATTTGCGTTCTTTATTGTCAACGTATTTACCTTACTTGAATGTCGAGTATTTTTATTATATATAATGAGTAATGATAGTTCAAAATAAATATTTTACGAACCACTTAGTCAAGAAACGTCATGTCCGAATGAATCCTCCTTGATATGTTTGCTAGTGAAGCCCAAATGGTTAAACAGATTTTGTATGTTCTCTCATAATTTGGAAGGATGACTTGAATGTGCCTCTTGTAGAAAGTTTCCAAAGTACTTATAACCGGAAAGTTTACCATGTTGAAATTGTCTCTTGTTGCAAGTGTCCCACATCTCTGTTGCGTAGACTCTAAATTACACCACAATGCGTAAAGTTTAGTATGAAGGTTATTTATTAAGTATAGAGCTAGGACAGTTTAATTTTCGGTTAACTGTTGCAATATTTAGATTATGGATTTAACTGAACTTAAATAATTTAAGTTATAATAATTATATATTTTTATTATGTCCTAATTATATAGCCTACAGTGGTCAACAAAATTTTGTAATATTAGTTTTGTTTTGTTTAATGATGAATTTCAAGGAATAGCCTTTCATTCTGTATGTAAAGATACTAAATTATAAATAATAAAGTATAATAAATTATTGTAATACTAATCTAAAACTAATAGTAACCTACCGTGGTAACATTGCAACCATAGATTAAAAAGGACGTTGGATATTTTAGTAGTTTTGAGGAATTAAAAATTCAAATTTAACTTGAGATCATATTTTAATAATAGTACACACAGTCATTTATAGTATAAAATATCCAATTTTAACCAGTAACTTCGTGTATGTTTGTAACTTCTATATATACAAGAGGTGGATATGTTCTATTAATAGTTGGGTAAATCTACCCTGTTTGGGGGTAGTTTAGAAGCCTGTTTAACTAGTCCTCAAATTTGGAAAAAAAGATTATTTCGGAAATAACTATGATAATGTTGTACAAACTAATAAACTAGTATTAATATAAATCTAAGGATTACATTTAAAACTCATTTTCGTATTAACGCAGACAGATTGTAAAGGTTGAAAATAAATAATTTTATAATACAGTAACACCATAGTGGGTGCGCGCGCTATTATTAGTCGAAATGCATACAACTGTCTTAAGGATAGAGAAGTTAATATTCTGACAAGTTGTCTGGGATGACATTGGGAATGATTTAAGGGTTCTTTCAAACTGGTGCAACACTAACAATATGTTGGTAAATACGTTCAAAACTAAATTTATAATCTTTGAGAGTTTGGATCTAATTTCGAAGATGTTTAAAAATTGCATGTAGACTAGAGATTCAGTTTATGTTAGGTTAGATTTCCTAACGAATGTGAATTGTAATAGTGGTCAAACTGATAAAACAGTTTTTATCCAATATTTAGGAATATCAATTGATGATAAATTATTGTCATAGAGACAGCAAAAGCAAAAATTGTAAATTGTATTAAAAAACCTTTGAGTAGCTTCATGAGTGAACACCTATTGAACGAAGTTTATATTTTGGTTCAATTTATTCAAGACTATTATATAGTATTGAAATGACGGGTAGGGCTAGTAATGTACCTGTATTGTAGTATTGAACATGTAGAAATAATTTAAAAACACATCATCCAAATACACCTTATATCTTTATAAAATACTTGAAATTATCTATTAAAATAATATCCGAAAACTATGTTTGTGATAGTATGGAGGCCTATTATAACAAAAGATCTGTTATTAAAGGACTATTTACTAGACTCAAAGTCGCTAAAATAGTTATTAGAAGGAGTGTCTTTTACTGTGTTTTTCAATGTTCTTGCTGTTTTTATTAAAACATGCACAAGTATTTTCGAACTAAAATTATAGTTTTATTTTTAAACAGGGCCCAAATTATTAAGACATTAAAATAATGAAATTTCAAAATTATCAGAAATGATGATATCTGTTTTACCATACATCCCATTTTGATTATTCAAATAGGTAATGTAAACAATTCAAAACAACTGTTGAAAAGGGATTTAAAACAAAACCATTTGTCTAAAGTAAAACTCGTTGTTTACTGTATACGTGTAGTTTAATTTTCAATATAGTCATATATAAATATGATTTATGAAATTCGGATACTTTTTTGACTGATCTGATCTTTAGTTACGGTTTACTTTAGTTATTTATTAGATTATTTTAATTGAGTAAAGTTGTTTAGTGGGTTATATATAGCATGTACTGGCACATGCTGCAGCATGACGCTCAGATACAGTATCAATAAGCAACTGTTTATTAATTTAGTAACATTTCTTTAGTCAACTAGCCAATACTGTGGGTGAAGTAACATTACTACTCTTACAAAGTTTTTAATTTTGTAAAGTATGAAAAGAATAAATTAAAATTATATTATTATTATTATTAAGGGATGTACTGAGTGGTTTCGTGCAATAAAATCATTTTATTTTTTATTTAAACTTTCCATTATAACATTTATATACTATGAAAGTACTGTGTCATTAATATGTTTTATATTTTGAAAATAATAAAATTTTGCTGCGAAATATCTTATTAGAATCTAAACAAATACTGATTTTTACTTCAATTTAAGAAAATAAAATGTAACAATAATGTATCAATTTGTATCACCTCACCCATTCCCCATTAGCAAAGAATAGCTAAGTCTTCCAGGTATACATATTTAATATGTAAAATATTATTTTTTAAATGAAAATTTATTTGACAATAAATCTGTATTTTTAGACTTCCGTTTTCCTTGAGAAGAATACATGATGGCATGTCTTGAGACAGAATTCCACGAAGCAAATCTCTGGAGGTAGAAAAATCAACCCAGTACAAATATCCTATTAAGTTGTTTCAAGGTTAAATCTACTGGTGCAGAAACAAATTTCAGTTAAGTATATAAAATATCCCAAGGTAGCGTATTATTCGAAAAGGTAGCGTATTATTCGATGTAATAGTTTTTAATACGATTACATCCATATCTAAAGGGGAGGGGTTGAATGTCTCGGAATAACTTTTGCGGTCCTAAATAACGTAATTGTTTAATATTTATTCCAAAGACCTTAAATTATACTACCTACAACAAATACTACTAAAAACTAAATTCCGTTTCTTTTTTAACAAAGATATAAAGCAATAATATATTAATAATTATATATATATATATATATATATATATATATATATATAAAGTAGTCTATCATTGTAAGAGCAATAGTCAATTATTGTTGCAGAACGTCACATATACTCTAGGTATAATCTTAGACTTGGTTTTGATTTTTTCCTCTAATTTTTTGCCAATAATCATTTACTTATTTAAGAACGTATTATGTTGAATTTTTTTATAAGGCATGTTTCTGAATGTTTTGTGTATTTAAAAAGTCATTTAAACTATTCAGAATCGTGTCTCTCAGCCTATTTATCTGAGGCATATTAGTCATATATTATAAAGTAGTCTTCATGATCTGAAGTGGGTGTAGCATTGAAAAACAATTTGGATCAAATCGTTTAAGGGTTTAGGATGAAAAATGGGTAGTGTGAAAAGTGATTGGTAAGCACTTTTCAAAACGGGTGGTCTTAATTACTCAAAAATTTGCAATTTAGTTCTTCATATGTGATCTATAGAATGATTAGAAATTTGGTCAAAACTGGCTAATGTGTTGCGATATAAGTTAGAAGTTGAATCCAAATTTATGTATGAGTTTAATAATGGTTTGAAATATAATAATATTTTGCAACACAAGTTGAATATTTCAATACACATAAGTTAATAGTTGGTTTGAATGTGTTAATATTATAAATTTTAATTTAAAAATGCATGTTTTATTGTGTTGCAGGTAAATGGTTTCGGTCAGTTTCGTACCAAAATTGAAGTTTCCAAAGAAGGCAGCATACCTAGAAATAAGCCTGAAACTAAAACCAATAATAATGTTTACAAACGAAACTTCCGTAAACCGAAAATTATTAAATTAGTTCTTATATTATACTATATTTTTAATCATACTTTATTTAATAATTTGTCTAGGCCAAGGGATTTTCGGGTACCTAAAACACCTCTTACTACGGACGGATATGGACAATATCTGAAATTAATGGCAAAGTTGTGTTTTAGTTAATGTGCTAAAAAAAATAATAAAAAAAATAAGAACATAAACACGGACTGGAATTTTTGAAAAGTTTTTGGGTTTAGAAGAAAAATTGGAATACATCAAATTTGGATTAAGCTTTATAGAAAGTGGTAAATTTCCTAATAAAATTGATTTACTTATATAAGTGGCTAATTGTTAATCTAACGGTCTGACGTCTCTAAGAGAGAATTGAGCTATTGAGATATATTCATTGCTTGAATGTTTTTATTGTGTAGGATATTTTCCCTACTGGAAAAAAGTTTTCATTCATTTTTTCGTGACATTTCTTCTCTCCTATCTCCCAACAACCCTGCAGGCGACCATTTTGCCTAAATTATTCTGCCTCGTGGGATTCTGTGGCACAAGCACATCACCAGAATACACAAACCTTGGACTAACTTACTCATGCGTCCAAACTATAAACACCAACAAATAATTTGTCACCATCTCCGCAAAAAAAGTCTCATTGATGGGTAACTATTTTGAAATTAAAATGAGCCATAAAAATCAAACTTGAAGGTCGAATTTCTCAAAATCGATCAAAGTGATTCGGCTAAAATTTGGGTAAAATGTTTAAGTGCATGATCCACATAAATGGACCAAATAGTTTTGTACTCTCGTGTTTCGATGTGACACGCGACGCTATGTTTTCAAAGGAGACCAAGACTACACATTCGAGACGAGATGGACTAACATTTTGAGACTTTGTGAAATAATTATACCTCAAAATTGTATATTATTTCTCACAGATAAACACTAAATTACCAGTCTCTTACCCCAATATAGACATTCCTATAACATTGAAGTAATAACAAAGTTATATATATATATATATATATATATATATATATATATCAAGGTCAATGAGTATGTTAGTCTGTATTAAGTAGAAACCTTTATTTATAAATTAGACTTCCTTCCAAGATAAATTAAATGGAAATCTTTGTCAAAGCGTCAACAGATCTGCTTCATTTTGCTCTTCTTCGACGTGTTATGTTTACTTATCTTCTAGTTTTATTTAGTTTTACCCTCCTTTCCTCGTGTAGTTATGAAAATGAGCGTACAATCTTCATCCTTTTTGTACTACTAAAATAATTTCTTAAATCATTATAATTGAAGATTACATAATAGAAATATCTTGAGACCATGTAAAGTCGGTTTTTCAATGAGACAGCCTTTATCGATTGAAAATGTTATACACCACACCACAGTGTCCTCTCACCCAAATATCGCCTTTAACTAAAAATAAATTGTAGTTCTTATTTCTACATAATATTCCCGGGACTTTTGGAGAATCATAATCACTTTTATTATATGATGTGGTTTGTAAGTTGCTTTAAGGTCAAAAAAACCAAATGGCTAATTTCCTCAAGGAGCACAAATAGATTAATAATTTTATAACGTTTCCATTCTCCATCATGTCTTTCAATCATGTTACCTATACTTTTTAACATAGTAATATGATTACTTTGTTCATTGTTAGCTCCACTATAGCATAATTGAAGACAAAGATCATAGCATATTCAATTTGTTTTGACTGTAGATACTTTTTTTTTTCATTGTATAATTTCTTTATTTTATCATGATTATTTATTATAATCATATGGCTAAAAAATATTCTTATATATTAATCAGACTAAAGACATAGGGCCTACAGCATGTAAAGCGTTCGGGAAAATGACAACAACAAAAATTAACTGCGGATTCCTTATCTTAGACTAAGTTGAGTTTACACAACTAACCTCAGTATTAAAATTCATACATGTGGAGCTAAATTTTATTACAATAACTTTTTTTTTCATGGAATATTATAGAATTGGGTTGAGGTCAAAATTTTTATTCGTTCAAGAACTTTGGAACTAGATTATATTTTCAAGTTCATACAACTTAGACCAAGAAAAGTAACTATAATGGTAATCGGGTGTAATTGTGTGGTATCATTTTTGTGTCTATCGTCCAAAAAATCATTGTAATAACCATAATAGGTTATTATACACAATTTTTTTTTCTAGGAGAAATTTGAGAAAATTATGTTTAAACAAATTATGTTGGATTTTTCTTAGCACAGACATAAATATATTTCTTTAAGGAATAAAAAAACAAGAATATATTAACGAGATTTAATGATAGTGGTCAAGGTTCATTTTCGTATTATTAATAATTATTCTTGAGGTGTCTTTTTTGTGATTTTTAATTTGGGATATGGCGAACTGAAATTGTAACGAAATCGGTAGAGCGATTTTTAAGAACATGCATTTCGTTTACCTCAACTTCCATAGACGAATTTTTAGTTAATTTATGCATAACATTCGAACCGGCATTTTAAGATAAGTCGTCAACTTACGAAAATGAGGTTTTGAGTTCATAGGAGCTAGAATTTAGACAAAAATAAGTATATTAATTATAGACTTATTTTGAGAAAGTTGAAATTACCCATAAATTTTGAATTACCTAATAGTAATAAAATGTCTTGAGATATGGCAAAACTATGACCACATTCCAAATTTAAAAAATAATAATAATAAGTCAACTAATTGGGTTGTAAAGCTTTTTCTCAATAACAAATAATTCAAAAAACTTCTTTTTTATCGTTAAGAGGACTTTAATATGACTATTTCCGAGCAAAAATTTGATGTCGATATTATAAAACATCACTTACTTTCCCTCTACGAGAAAGTAAAAGGAAATGAAATTTCATGATTTTTAAAAAAGCAACTTATAAAAAGTTTAACGTAATTTACTCGTTGCCTATGAAGTGATAATCGCCCACATCGCTTCAATGGGCCAACAAGCTATACAACAGAAAAATATGTTTCGTAGAATACTCCATGTTTTAGCTGTGATAAAGACTAAACGTCCAACACATATGTTATCCTAGTTATTTGTTTATTTTATCTACTGGATTGTTTGCTTATATTTTTGCTTATTTGTTTACCCGTCTGACAAGTCTATCTTTACTTATTTTGGTTTACGTATTTCTTTGTTGGAAAGCAGGCTTGTAGTTCTTTCAAGAAAACACATTTTTCTTGTTTTTGTAGGGATGTAGGCCTTATATTGATAATTAAAAGAAAATTTATATTGAAAGGAATTAAAGTTGTTTTATGTCTGTTTTTATCATCTACTTTAGAATTGAAACCAGTCCATAGTCATGTATCTTATGTTCCATTGAAAAAACTTTAAAATATGATTAAATAATAAATAAAAGTGAATATTTTTTTAAATGGTACACACCTTTTGAGTGCCATTACCTTAATCGTTTTTGGGGTAAAAAGGCAGACCTAATTTATATGTCACATGACCTTGTTTATGTTTGAAATTTTCAAGTTATTCCAAATTTTAAGGCATGAAAACACAACATTTTAAAATCTATCTGAAAGGTTTATGTGAACAGAGCATCTGGGAAGATTTATGCAATTATGTAGGCTAATAATCCCAATTATAGTACATTTCATCACTAGGGCAAAAAGTGAAGCTTTCCGAAATAAGCTCGCCCAGGCCGGAAAATGAGCGAGAATTGAAAAGCTTCTTTTGGTCCTAGCGATGAACTATATTTTTCGTTATACTACAAACAATATATGAAAAAATTTCACAAAAACAAAAGTGTTATAACCTATTTACCTTCATACGTTTGGACAAATTACACAAATTTTCAGATATTACAGCTGTTTAGTTTGTGTTAGTGGTACTTATATATAAAATCGATGGTAAAAGCTGTTTTATCGGTTATTTACAATCGAGAGTATCGGTTGTTTTTTTATAAATTCATTACAAACAATAATTAATTCGTATAAACGAAGTAACAGCCATGATTTCGACCTCAGCTGATGTTTTTAGGTCCTATGACTAAAAAGAACAACTTTAGCATCTTAATGCATGTAATGAAAACAACTGTTTTTGAAGCAGAATGACGAAAAATATATTTTGTCTCCCAATATAAAATACATTTTGTTTCAATTATGCATTGGTGTTTTTTTGGAAATAATTAGTTTGCCTAATGAATGTAACTGACCACTCGGCTCTTTTATTAACAGAGAAGTTAGTTAGATCATAAAGTACTGTAAATACATGTAATTGAATTTATTGTCTACATTTGAGTTGTGTGAGGAATAACTAGTAATTTACTTTCACTCCAACATTCCGATAAAATAAAATGAGTTGTGCTTTTAAAAATTACTCAAACTAGAGGTGATTGTGTAGCCTCTCTGTTTTACAGTTACATGAAATTGAATTAGCTTTTTACACACTTATGAATTTTAATAGCCCTTGCTTAAATTAACAGATTAAATTTTATTTCCCGGTGTTATTATGAATATTCAGCAGCCGCGAGTTAAGTTGATAATTACTACCATACGGCCCTAATTGTATCAGAGGGCGAGGAATTCATCCCCTGCAGGAAATTTAAGGGGAGAAAAACTTGGACGGTTTCGCTTGGACCTACGGGGTTGAGTTAACTGAATATCGTGGATTTATGTTTAATTTTATTAGTTGAGAGCGCTCGGAAAGACGGATTAGAATAGCGGGTAAACTTCGAGGTTTTAGCTGATGAATTTGCGGTCTCTTTCTGAATCAACAGTCAACATTGTACAACCCTAATCAACATGTCAATAATCTAGCCTTAATCCTATTCCACAGCCCATAATCAACCCCCCTAGAGCTGACCTTCTTGTTGTCACCCCTCCTCTTAACTTTAGCCAGGGTAGGAGGGGGTTGAACAAAATGCCTGGGGCAGTATAGGGTGCAATGAGATAGACGGAGAGAGTAGAGCAGCAGTATCGAACGCCAACCCACAGTGTTTTATTTTACAAAACCAAACGGCAGGGAGCTGACAGTCGTGCCGTTTGGTGGGAATTTTCCCCGTCTAATCGTTCAAACAAAGTTTTGTTTTTGTTTGTTTTTCTGTTGAATATAACTATTATAGTAACTTTATTTTATTTATACGTATATTATTACTTTTTTCAATTTATTGTGATAGATGTGTGATTATTAATTATTGGTAAAGTAATATATTTACTAAATAACTTTAAAAGCCTAAGTAATAAATAAATAGGACAACAAATAGAACAATAGTTATTATGTAAACAGAAATGTTTTACAAAACTGAATTATTTTATTTGCTATAATGTTAACATTAGAACAATTATATGATGTAATGAACCATTTTATATATCTACATTAGGCTTGTTGTCAGGACAAAAAATTAAAAATGTAAAAACACTGTCTAAAATATGATTTAATACAGGATCAACTAAAATTAGGCCTACTCAGTAACCTAATTAATTATCAAGGGTTACTTTTGAAACAAGCGTAAAAAAATTAAATGATATAGATTCGACAGAGTTATAATTTACTTTATATAATTTTAATTCTAGATTCAACTAACAAAATAATATTCTAACAATAAAACTACATATAAAAAATATGTTTAAGGGGTAAGTTCTTCACCTACTGCGCAGGGAAATATTAGAATGTTGGTAATGCTACTTGCCGGCCTGGTAAGAGCGGCAGCGCTCCTAGATTGTAAAACCGAAACTCTCACCCAGTCAGTACCAAGCTGTCTCTTGTGCTTGTTGTATTCAAATCGAATCAAGTGTATTTTTGTGTTAAAAGTGGGAATCACATTTTAACGATTTTATTATTTATAACAAGGTCAGAAATATATCATTCTATTATTAGTATTAGTTTTGTGAATATATTAATTACTTATCATGTGTGTTGTGTTTACATTTTGAGGTTAAATTATAAAGCCCAATGACACCGTGTTGTGTTTACAATTATTTTACGCTTGCTGTACTATAAAATATATTAATTATTTGTATTAATAATATTGCCTTTTGAAATATTTTTAATCTATATAATTGAAGTATCTAAAGAAATACATACGGTGCACACTTTAAAATAATAAAATTGGGAATAGTCCAACGTGTTTGTTTACAATTCTCCTGTATTGATTCTGTTCATAACTTTTGTATTAGGCATAGTGCAATATTAAAGTCAATATTTTATGAAGGAAATGCGTTGTGTATTTTAGACTTTTACAACATTTAATAAATTGTTTAGACATTACAGTTTTAATTTTTTTTTAATACAAAATCATATCGTTAAAACGTTCAAGTCGTGTCATTAGGAATTAAACGAGGCTTTTACAGATGTTTTAGGTTTTTAAAGACTAAATACGGAATACCTAAAAAAAAAATCCATGAATGGTATTATTGTATCATGTGCTCTATAAATAAAATATTATTCTGTTAATTTTCCTATTTCTTGAATAAATAAAGAAATGAATACGATTTAATTTATAATGAAAAAAATTCAATTTGTTCCCACAAAGTTTATATAATTTACAGGAAATGTGATTATATAGACAATATTTTCATCTTTTATTTTATGTCATACAAATCAATTTATTTCTATTTTAAATACTATTTTGTGTTTCTAAGCAAATTTAGGTAAATATATATTTTTTAATAACCCAAAATCATTTCAGGCTTCACTTGTTTTGGTTCACCAGTTTATCGAATAGGTCAGAATTAACCTACAAATCACCCCCTACAAACTATTTACCGTTTTTCAATAAATAAATTTTAGACCTAATACTGACAAGTATTAATTATAGTGACATTGTGATCGTTAAAACCTTAAAAAAGTGGTATAATGTTCATTTTGAAATATGATTGTACATTTCACGAGTGGATATATATTGTTTTGGCTCTAGTATTATAATGTAAAAAATGCGTTATATGGAAAAAATAAATAATCCTAAATAATAAAATATATATATTTAAATAGCGGGAATACTAATTATTATAATAAATAACTGCCAATTTTAAATTTATTATTTGAACCTCAACAAAAAAGTCATAATTTAGAAGTAAGCTCAATTTTAAATCGTTATAAATTGTAAAAGAGTAAATTGTTTTATATAGATTAATAATTAGGAAACTGAAACTATAATAGCGTCGTTCTAAAACAACATTCAGGAAATATTTTTTGTAATAAATTATTTGAATGGCCTTCTTCCACCAATTTGAGAGAAATCCAAGTAAATAATATCTTTGTTTACAAGTAATTTCACATATTTTTCAAAACTTAATAAACACATTCCTTGATTTATTGTTCTTAATGTCCTCAAAGGCAATTTTCAAAGTTGGGCCTACAAATCATAAAATAAACTATTGCAGTTAAAACGCGATAATGGTTTGTTTGTGTTGACGCTACTTCGATTTGTAGACCTAGTTTAGTGGGGTTGCGTGTAGGCCTACTTCAAGCAATTTGCCGAGTGTTTTTGCTAGCAATGAAAACAATGATTACTCCAGTTTATCTTTGGCTTTAAAATAATTATTTAAAATATAGCAAAAGTAAAGATTTTATTATGTCAAGCCTTTTTATATATTGAAAAATAACCTCTTAAAATAAGTAGACTACATTGAAAATAATATTTGTATTTTTTTTTTTTTTAGGTATATTTACATTAATATCTGCAAAACTACTAGGTTTTACATTAAAAACGCCAGTTGTTTTTTGGGTAAACTACTTAATATTTTATGGTAGTCGATTTTTTGTCCAACCTATAAATAATAAGGAGAGGTAATTTTGGTTTTTAGTAAAAATATTACTCGGAATTAACTCGTATATTTCGAATACTTAGTTTATTTAGAAATACAGTAAATAAACAATATATTTATGAAATTACAGCCCAATAATAATAATGATTTTATGAAATATTAATTCTCTCTGCCTTTATCAATTGATTGATACCAAATTAATTTTAAATTATTATAAATAATAAGGCACTAAAAAGGCTTTATCCAGTATTATGTTGCTTAGATCGGATTTTGTAGGAAGTATTTTAATATATGACGATTTGCACAATTTATAACAAAAAGTGTAATAGATATCAATCTAGCCTTTGGTATTGCTTTATTTATAAATGGGTAATCATATCTTTTTGTATGTCTTAGCAATGCATATTATTGTGCTACATGTTGTTGGAAGAATTTTAATATATGACGATTTGCACGTTTAATAACAAAAAGTGTAATAGAAATCATTTTAGCCTTTGCTATTGCTTTATTTATAAATGGTTAATCATATCTTTTTGTATGTCTTAGCAATGCATATTATTGTGCTACATGTTTGGAAGAATTTTAATATATGACGATTTGCACATTTAATAACAAAAAGTGTAATAGAAATCATTTTACCCTTTCAGTTTGGGATATCTGATTTATTACATTATAAATGCTGATAGAATAAAATTTTAATTGATCGTTTAATTTGGGCTGTTTTATGTGTGTTAGTAAATTTAAAATTCCTCTAGTATATTCATAACTATGCTCTTCAGTGTTTAAGTAGTATTTCCACATCGTCTTCTATGTTTTTGTTTGAGTAATTACTATCAATTAGGTGTTCGGCAAATATAGATCTTTTTCAGTTGTGGTTCCTTTCTGGCAGATGTTCTTTAAATCGTGTTTTGAATATCCTTTCAGTTTGTCCTATATAATATTGTGAGCATTGAGTACAATTTAATTTACATACTCCACTATTATTATACTTATATTGATTCAATTTGTATTTATAATAATTTATTTAGAAAGTGGTAATTAAAGTGTTAAACATTTAATGTAATTAGACGTAACGGGTGTAGTTTTTATAATAAATTTTCATATATGTTTTACCGAATGCATTTGTTAACTAATTTTCATTTAATTAATCCTCAAAAATAACATAATAGAATAAAAATGAAACAGTCACGGGATTTAACGGGTTAAACTTCAAATAAACAGTTTCATCTGCTACTGTTTTTTAAAAATAGTTTTTTTTAAGAGAGGGTGATTAAAACGTTATTGCCTATGTTGTAGAATAATTTTGTTTGCTAAATTATTATATATTTATCACAAAATTACATTTATTAACATAATTGAATCTCCGTTACTGATTAGACCTCTTATAGTTTATTTATAAAATTTCGACAACAATCGTGTATATAAAATTCAATATTTGTTTTGGGTAATTGACATTTTACATTTTGTTTTAAGCTGTTTTATCATTTCCACAGGCTAACCACAGTGTAAAAATACGACACCAATTTTGTCATACACTTACCCATAAAACGAAGTTCTAATTAAAAATTAATTCGTAGCTTTTTCACCAATAACCTCTTGGCAAATATTGATGCCTCATTAATCAACATTTACAATATATGTTTTATTGACAATGCAGTTATTTAATTCAAAACATTATACTTTACCACACACCCAACCACAAAATAAAAATACTAACCACAAATAATACCCTAACCATCGCCATCATCTCAAAAATATCTGTAATATTACTGAAATGTATGGAAGAGAATAAAAATGTTTCCGGATGTGCTTTTATGGCAGATTAGCTGGTCACAATTATCATTTTTTTGGTGCAAAATAAATAAATTTAAAAAAAAAAACATTTAGGTAAGACCTAAGCTCTTGTGCATAATCTCGACCTAAGTGTAAATCGTGTTTGATTGAACACGATACTTAATTATGGCCGTCAAGGTTCATTTTCTCTCCCAACTATTTTGACTGTATGTTTCATTTACTTTTGATCTGTCATACTGTCACTAAGTGTGAGATTTTTCCACAATTTAAACGAAATCGGTAAAGGTGATTTTGAACGATTTGATTGGTTTTGTATCGTTAACTCCCTAACCGGTATTTTTATGAAAGTGGATGTCAATACTTGTTCTGGGTACGTTAAGATGACATTTTTGAGAAAATATGATTAAAATCGTTAGAGTCATAAGAGATCTGGTCTTACGGGAACTTCCTGTAAATTTTAAGTTATATTCAGACGTCATTAAAAACGAAAAACAATAATAGTTTTACTTATAGATGTTTTCTTAACAATTGCAATATATGGTTTGCCAAACTATTTAATAATCAAATGTTACATTCACCCATCTAACAGTAAAAGAATTTTGGAAGCCTGGTGTTAAGACCATTCGCTTCGCCATCATTATTTAATTATTTACAACATTACTAGGCATTCTGACCGCGTCTTCTCGCAATGAAAACACCATCTAGAATGGGTAACGAATCTCCTGGGTGTATTATCTACGCAGAAAATATTGGTCCCGTCGATGAAAACAATTTTCTCTAATAATTTTGTTAAACGGTTTACTTGTAACTCAGTTCATTTCTTCAAAGCAGCTTTATTTTATTTTGTTGTCATAATCAAATAATGTGTTTAATCATAGCAGTGATAGGGAATTGAGCCCCAAAATTATATATCTGCTTTATTTTCACTACAGATATACTTATGAAAGTTAATAAAACGCAGAAATACCATTCAAGATAAAATATTATCTATATAAAAATCTTCCGAAATCTCTATACATCATGTTTATCTATAATAAACAATTTCAAACAATCAACATTAAAGTAAAATGCAATTTATTTGTGACTAACAATAGCCTCTTCATAAAACCAGTAAATAAGAATAGAAGACATATTCTTATAAAATAACATTTAATAATTTAAAAAAATCTTAAGACAATTACAAAGTATGAAAGATTGTAAGGTTGTGTCCAAACAGAATATGTATAACTACATAACTATTGAACATACAAAATTATATATATATATAATATATATATATATAATATATATATATATATATATATATATATATATATATATATATATATTAAATATTTAAAGGTAGGTACTAGGGCATTACTAGCCTTAAAAGTTAGTGTTAGACAACTTCCCAAAAATGCCAGTTTGCGAGTTATCGGCAAAACGCCAACAATTGGTCAAGGAGTTGTAATTTATAATAATCGGCTATACGAAATTTGAAATTTGAAATTTTGGTGAAAATGTCTGACCTAAACAGAAGCGCCAAAATAGGGAGAAATTGCGGTTAATGAATAAATAATAAAAAACGAAAATAAACCTTGCAATCATTGCAAAATTTGATTTCAAATACTATTATCATCTGGATGATATTATTACATAAGCGAAGTAAGATTATGTTCCTTCAACAATTTTATTTTCTAAAGGAAGCATATTTATAGAAACTTATATCCCATACATGAAGACATTCTCGATAACAAATAAACTATCATTTTTATTGTCAGATAAAAGTAGTGTTGAAGATTTTCAAAAATTGACGACAATTATTTTTAGTTGAAGTGTCAATATATGTGTGAGAAAGTTAGTGCAATGTTTTTTGCACTATTTATTTAATAATTTGTAGATATTGTTCTAGCCAAGTTTAGGTGAAGTTTTTGTGTTCGTTTGGTATATTATGGTCTGTTGGTGGCAAAATTTTAGTTTCAAAATCTCTGGCTTGGGAATTTCGGGAAGATGTTAAAACAAAACATCGTTTATCATTTTTTCAAAAAAGCTATACAAAATATTGATGACATCAAAATAATATTTTACTCTCAGGTATAAAGAGATCAGTATATTTTCAGTGCGATTGTTATGAATATTATTTTTGGTTTTAGAGATGGTGTGTGAAGTTAGTGCTGTTTGTATAGTTGCTTTTTTAATCATGTCGTTTTCTGAACTACAATTTACTTATAAAATGACCTAGTGGTTTGTGGGTGAAATAAACAATTTCACAAATTTATTTGGTAATTGCGGCCAAATATGCTTCGATACATATAACCAAATTTATTTTTAATTTTTCTTTCTTCTGTTTCTTGATTTGAAAACGTTTTTCTAATAGACACGAACCGAATTGGATGTAGATCTAAACACCTATTTGATAATTTATGAACAGTTTGCATTGAAAACTTCGTTCAATAATAATAATTGATTTTTTTCACAGCTATTATAGTTATAACATAAATTAATAATGTTATATTATTTGATTCTAATATTTCAATTGAAAAGTTATTTTAAAATTACTATTTTACTTTTTAAATTCACTTGAACAGGTGATTTAGTCTTGCGGAATACGCTATAGAAATAAATTGCTGTCTTATAACAAATTTGCATGCTGAACAACCTATTTTGCAAATTACCAACTACGGAATGCAATAACGTTCACCAATATCTATTAACTTACGACAATTTCTTTGCGATTATAGTGAATAAGGTTATGCTATACTATATGATAATGCATTTTGATTGATGTACTTTACTGTAATCAGCTGTTGTTAGAATATAAAAGAGGTTGGTTTTGAAACGATTCTTTGTTGACGTCTAGTTAAATGAGATAACCTTAATTCATTTCTGTACTTGTACCTGGTAGATGAAAATAATATTTCTCGTATATTTAGAAATGAAAAAAAAATTGATATATTTTAAACTAGTTTTATGTTCTTACATTATACTTAGTATAGCGAAAGTTCAAAATCGGTGTTGAGTTTTGCAAAAATATCCGTTTATATGCGCCGAAAAAGTATTTTTGGAATGATTTCTGTTTGGCGTCTATACAACTCAAACAAAAAGACACCCGATAGGTTTTGATCAAATGTGAATGTGGGTTTAATCAGACTTTTGGAGAATTTATTTCTTTAATTTTTGATTATTGAAACAAGTTTGGATGTAAGTTGCTTTATCTGAATTCTTATAAATTGACTACAACCATTTTGATAAAATGTAGCCGATTAGAACGCAAACGAAATGTAATAGTTGTCAATTATCAAAAATTGACGGCTCGGGAATTATTAATAAAAACCGAACTATTAAGTTAATATCTGGAATTTGAAGTTAAAATGAATGACTAAAACAATTTGCGAAGTGTCTAGTAAAAGAAAATGACCAGAAATAAGTTCCAAAACTAAAATACATATCGGCCACGGTCTTTAAACTCGATTTAAATCCAATAGATTTAATATTGTTTACACTGATGACCGACACTACTTGATAGAATTCTATTGAAATAAAACACACAACACTGTTTAAAAAAAAAAAAATCTACATTTATTGGTCTGGCCGACAATAGTTTCACCGGTTACAGCAAAGACGAATCTTATACAAAGACCGTGGTCTGCTAGACCTAATAAATGTAGAATTTTACAAAAGTATTTGTGTGTGTTTTATCTGAATAAATAGATTTAACCTTAGGGCGCGTTTAAGCTCAAGTTTAAACTCCATTTTAAATATGTTATTTTTTTTTATCAAAAAGTTTTATATATATATAATAACTAAAATCCCATAAGAAATCTATGTTTAAAATGTTGAAAATTAAGAAATAGTCTGTTTTTATTTCACTAATACATGTACTCTAGCATAGAAACATGTTTGGGAAGATATCAACGAATATTATTTTTGGATTTGTGAATGAGTACGTGAAAAAGTATCTGTAACGTTCATTGCAATAAAAATGACGGAATAAACATTTATTCCAATTCTCTCCCTATACACGCTTCTCATTTCATTTGTTATATTTCGAACGAGACAATATGTTCTTTCTCTATAACAAAATGGTAAGCTTTTACACAAAACTCAGAACAATAATTTTATTAAAGTGAACTCTAATATTTTAAACAGAAAAACTTTGTGTCATTATAAGAGATTACCTCAGAAACTATTCAAACAATAGTTCTTTTATCACGAAAACTTATTTCTTGCTAATGGACATGGAGAAAACAAATGGATAATTTCTGAACGCTTATGGAAAACTCAAACTATAATTTTATTCTGTCTCACGTTGTCTAAACAAGAAATACAGTTATTTTGTTTTGTTATGTTTATAATACAAAATAATTGACAATATGGTCCTGTAGTAATTAGAGCTCTTCTTTTCCATTTGAGCACGTTATATTCCGAGTGGGAACACCTAATCAGTGACTTTGTTACATCATAATACTTACAAATTTTAAAAAGCAAGCCACCTGTAAAGAATTTAAGTTTTATTATTTTTCCATATGATAGTGTTCCTGTGAAGAGTAGCTATGGTTTTCTTTGCCGTTACTTTTTGGACTATGAATGTTGTTGTCTATCACGTAACGCACGTGCATTAGTCATATTTTGGTTAAAGAATGATTTTTTAAATTTATTAAAATTTCCAGATCTACTGTCTGTTGGACCACTGAGATAAGTAATAAGTTCTACACGATACAATTTTAATTATATAATGTAATACAAACAGTAAATAATATATATATATATTTTTTTCTAATTTGTTTTTGTATTATTGGGCCAGAATAACTAAAAACGTTATACTATTTTCTAAGTGGAAATATGAGAAACTCCAAATTCAAGAGGCCTTTGTTAAAAATAAAAGAAAAAAAAATGTGTTTCGTGTAATGATTTTTATGTAGAGGGAGTGTCGAGTAGGAAAGTTTTGTATAGTCTTGCGGGTGATTGAAGCCTTGAGGGCAACGCATCACGTATGCAAAGCTCTGGGGAATGAAGTGCATGCTATGAACAGTGTTCGGGGTTGTCTTTACAGCCATAAAATCAAAATGTTTGTACATAAGCGCTTCCACAAGTGTGCCAATGTTACTTAATAAAGTTGTCTATATAAATCTTGGAGAGAATCTAAGGACAAGTAGTACCATCGGGGGAGTCCGTCTGGGTTTTATGATCATAGGTTGAACCAACATAAATAACAGGGTTTATAATTACTTCCGTACGTCCGGTCAGACTGACCTTGCTAAGACCTTATACTTATAACGTAGTATTAAATGAAAGTTTTAAAAAACATTTTATTTAAGAATTTGCTTACACATATGTAATAAATCGGGAGTCTCTAACAAAAGAAGTTTAGAAAAAAAATCGACATACCTAGTTTTGCATAAGTTTGATTTATTACGTAATATTTTAATTTTATTAATTTTTTTTAAGGCATGCAATGCTTCAATTATTATTTATTTTGTAATTATAATCTAATTTCAAATTTACTTCATACTCTTAAGTTGTTTTTCATAATCTGATCAATCAAAGTTTAAAAATCCGAGTAAATCACACCACGCGGTTTTTAGTTAATCACGTCATTGTAAAAATCGTCTAATTGCGTTCCTCAAGGCTCAAATCTCGGAATTATCGAAATTTTAGTTACATATTGTCTTACTATATAATTAAAAAATAGAAGAGCTAGATCTATTTCTACGGTCTGAACTAGTTTAGAACCTTAAATATAGGTCTACGGTCATAATAAGTTCCTCACTAATAATAGAAAAGAAATAAAACAACATAATGGTTAAAAATATTGATAATACAAAATCGATAAATAAATAATCATACAATATAATTTGAAGTTAATTACAGGTGTTTTTTTTTAATTTTTCGTAGAAGTTGAAAAACATTTACAATGTATAGATTCACAATACAATGCTTGATGTTTCTTATGACACATTTTTGCCTCCACTCTATCTAGTCGGAAGTTTGTCCTATTACTGTCTACAAAATGGTCATAATATCAACCACTGACACATTTATTAACTACGTTTTCTTTTCTAATTTCATATATGGCTTTTAAAATGGCGAATGTTTATTGATTTTAAAATCGAAAAAAATAATTAATGTCAAATCAAGAGATCTTATTTTTTCCCTACCATATTAAAATATTTGCGTGTGATAATTCCCCCTCATACGACTTTACAAATTTACAAATAAGCACTACAATATCCATTAGTATAAGAATTACATATTTAAATACATTGTTGTTTTTTTTTATATTGAGTTTGTTATGTTTGATGAATTGATTTTATTTACTTGCCTTCACAACTTCAATCGAAATTTGGAAAACGATTTTGGTTTGTCTAGATGACTGTGGACTCTGGTAAACCTCTCGCGTAAATACAAAAGCGGTTAATGACCCTACTGAACCATTGCATTACCTGATTTTTATGTTATATTTTATATTTGATCTTGTTGATAAAATTATTTACTAAATTTTTATAATAAAACGGAAAACAAAAATGACTCCAACCATGACATATTTTTATGTATAAAAGTACATTAACAACATGTAATTTTTTTTTAAATTGTTCATAATGAGTATTAAAAATATAATTCTCTTTTCTTAAACATTCCCGTAAGAACTTTCTACCTAATTCTTTCTTACTAATTACTCTCACTACTTACTTTTTGATGTTTTCACTCTATGTAATTAACTTTGAAGTTAATACGCAACTTGTATATAAGTGACATTGAATTTAAAGTAAAACAGAAACAGTGACATTATGGTTCACCAGCTACGGAGAATCATTAGTGGCGGAGACTGCAGTTTTTCAGATTTGACAGTCAGCATTCAATGTTTTACGTACATGATGGATATAATATTTATTTAACTGTATTCCATTCCGTAGGCTACAGATTAGTGTAAAATTAATTAACTAATTTATACTTTACCTTTTATGCTACGTCAGACTAATTCCTTTCTTCAAAATCTTTACTTAAAAGACAACCGCGGTTTCGGACATTCGGCCATCTTCAGATCACAACTCATCTCCTGCGTTATGGGAATGGTTAAGAGTCTGTTGGTAAAAATATTATAGGCGGCTCCTTTTTGTTAAGAAGGGTGATTGGGCAGTCGCTTGTCTTATTTGATCGGTGGTTGTCAGTTTTCTGAGTATTTTAAAGCTGAAATCGTTATGATTTTTTATGAGAGTTAGATCGTGAAAGTTTTAAGCTGTAATTATTCTCTATTTCCAAGGTGAAATTAAGGTTAGGGTGGATTATTTTCATAAATTGTTTAAAAGTTTTACTTACCTATTGTTGTCGTTGAATGAGATTATGGTGTCACCACATACCGGTAATAAATATTGTTTTGTTAATCTGGTGGTTTGAAGCTGCTAACGTGTGAGTTTTCGATATGGTTTTGAAATATTTCACACAAGATGCTGGATAATAATGGAGAGCCCATAGCTAATAGGTCCTTCGATAATTAAATCATTTAAGTAGAAATAATTTTGGCTTAGAGCGTTTTCAAGAAGGGAGATAACTCGTCTGTGGTTTTGAGGGCAAGGTTGGAATATTATATGCGGTTATTACGAAGAATTACTATAGTGTATTGTATAGTGGTATTAGTTTAGAAATTCACAATACCGAATGAGGCTGGTTTATAACTCTTGTCCAGTTTTTGTGTTTATTTGAATTATTAAACGGTGGTGTTTTACGATTGCAAAAAGTTTCCTTATAATTTCATCGAGTCTTTAGATATATTGTAGCAAGTTGGTATGGTTAAATTAACGAGCGGTCTAATTTGTAGTTTGAGAAGTCCTCTAAAATTCAGAGCTTGTGGTGAAATGTTTTCAAACGGCGAATATTATGATCTGTAAAAACAGAGCCTTGAATTTAATACTGAAGTCTGTTCTGTCAATGGAAATGTGCTCATCTCAGTCTTAATTATTAGAGGATCATGAGAGTCTAGTTTGTCTTTTATGTCTTTTTTTTCCATTCACTTATCGGTTATCTAGTTGCTTTGGTTGCATAAGCCATTTCTAAACGTCAACTAGTCTATTATTTATAGCAAACCTAGTCATATTTTGGGATTTTCCAGTCGGTGGTGTTTTTATTGCTGAGTTTGCGTTATGGCACTACCCTATGCTTTTCATTTCATTGACAATTATAGTTTAGACTATATAAATTATATTGAGTAAAGTATAATAGGTTAGTTTTTTGACATAGCTAGATAATTTGAAGTATTCAAAACACAGGGATAGAGTTTATAGTTAGATTTTTTTTGCTTGTGTATTAAAGTTGCAATTTTATTTTTATGAGTAAGCTTTTATTAGGTTAATATGTCTTCCATTTTCCCAATAAACTTTATTAAATTGAGACTTGTGTAGTTCGTTGTTTTATTCAATCTGCTCTTTGTAAACATTTGTGCTTATATTTTCTTTCAAGCTTTTTATTTTGCATTATAACCACACATTGGTGGCTGATTTTTTAAAGGCTTAGACTTTTTGATATGTATAGATATAATTTGGCGTGTTTTTTATGTTTTCTTTGCTTCTTTGACGTTCTACTCGGTAGCCTACCAGTTAGTTTACATTTTAATTTACTAACATAACTTTACCTTTAATGGTACGTCTGACTAATCGACCGTGATTTCGGGTATTATGCCAGTTTTAGGTTATAACACACGTCATAAAAACACTTACCATAATCACGAAAAAATGACTCCATGAAAGTCGCAATTTACCATATATTATACGAAAATTACCAATAATAACTTAATTATATTTCAAATAATTGTATGACTATATTTGTAAAAGAGTACAATAATTGTATCTAACCATCCAAAACACGATTTTGTCATAACACCACTAAATATTTTCATCCCAAGATCACAGAAACAAGATACTGAAGCTATATCTAATATTAAAACGACTCCTTACTGACTCCCACTTGTTATTCCCAACCGATTCCCACGCCTCTCTCGTTTCCCAAATATTTACAATCCTTTTATACAAGCCTTTATATCTCTTTTTTGCCGACAACCATTTTATTCAATATCTTTCATAGTTTGGCAACACTTGTTTAATCAATTTTCTCGTGTTACATTTTCACGAGGTTACAATAAAATTGTTCCTTTTGTATTGCCTTCCATATTTTTAGTATCAAAGGATCGGAGAGTAGATAAGGGGGGGGGGAGGAGGATATCGCGTATAAAACAGCTTTACCGTGTTGACATTTATTGGATATTTTTAAAACAATATTGTAAATTAATTTAGTTACTAGGTTTTAATTAATAATTAGAGATTATAAGAGCTAGAAGAAATAAGCCGGTGCTATATTTTTTAGCATGAACCTTTTTATTTATTAAATGTGTTAAACTCGTACGTTGCACGTAAGTAATCATAATGATCACACTACGGTCTGATGGTGACTTCACGTTTGTCATTACATGTCTTGATACATATTGTATTACACACACATATTTGTTTGCTTTATTAATTGAGGTAAATGTTTATATTTTATTAAGATTTTGGAATCACCTTTTCAATAAAAAAAAATCCCAATCCGTTTTGACGATTTTCATTGATAGTCATTTTCATTGAAATTGTCATCTTAGTTGTAGCTCCTATGATAAAAAGCATCATATGAGTTGTACTAATACAATCTCGGTCGGTCTAGTAGATAGCTCTTTCGATATATGTGAACGGTTCCCAATTTTATTAAATTGTCGTGTAGATTTAAAAAGTTACGATGTTAATCCAGCATCGTGGGGTAATTAGAGAGCTATGATAGCGAATTCTGATGGTGAAGATTTGAATGACGACGACGGGAACTCAATGTGTTAACTACAATACTGGAACAGTCGTCCAGCAGGTTAGGCCGTTTATGGGATGATGCGCTTTGGATTATTTATTAATCTTATAAAATAAAATACCCACGAGTTCGAGACCAATCAAATAAATTGATGGTCACGCCCATCACTGAAAATATTAATCAGTATTTATTTTTCTCGTATACTTCATTGTGCATTTGTAGAACATTTCCTATAATTAAATTCCCTTAACCTGTTAGAAGCGCCTTAACTTAATCACTTAGGTTGAATACAGTGTATTGTTAACAATACTATTAGAGTAACAGGAATCGAAGCTTACTCTTTATCGTCTGTTTAACTTCATCTAGGTCTAGATTCAATGCAGTTTCTCAAACCTCTTAGAAAACCCAATCTTTGCACTGCCGTACAACAACTGGTACATGCCAAACGAATAAATCGAACGTATCATTCAAGGCTCAGGACTGTTCTATTGTGTTCCATTTCTATTCCTTTAGTAACAACCGATCATTCACTCTGTTAGCCCCTTCTTTCACTATCATGTGTTCAGGTAATTTGTTTTCTCTGTCGGTTCCTTTCAGTAATTGAATGATTAGGTTTATTTTATAAAGAAATAAATTGATGGAGAATATTATTTAAAAAGGCTAACAGTATTCAGTGCTGGTTTTTAAATGTAGGTAATATAGCTTAGAATATTGATCTATCGTAGAAATGTTTTAGATAATCGTTAGAACTCAGAAATGTTGAAACAAAAATATTAATAAAAATTAACAGTGCGCGAACATTGTAGCAACTTTCTGAACTACTCGTACGTAAATACTAATACTAAACGAGCGAAAATTATTCACCGCATCATGAAATTTCCGTGTAAAGACTTATCTTTGAAAAAAAAAGAAAAAAAAGAAGAAAAAAAACCTGAAATAGGGTTGTTTTTGATATGGACGAATACATGAAAATTAGCTTCAGCCATTTCAATTCAAATTTTTTAAACTTTAAAACTTACGTCGTAAAACAATCAACTAGAAAATAGAAATTCCAGTCTGTGAGTAGTTTACAAAACACTAAATTAAACCCTACAGCGATCAGAGTTTATTTTGACTTATTGAACGTTTCTTTACAAACGGTTTGGCACCTTAATTTGTTTCATAAACAGTAATATATTGTAATACTTATACGATATCACCTGGGCGATTAAGACATACTATCTTTTACACAAGATAAGTGTCGTCACTTTTAAGTCTTGAACTGACTTCTTTTTTAAAATTGACGAGTATGTGTAATTTAGATAATTAGTTCTGACATTTTTAGCCAAAAAACAAAAAAAAAAATTAGATAAGTTCAAATTTGACAACAACAAATATATATATATCTTCTTCTTCTTTGTGGAGATATTACAAAAATATGCTAATGTTTACAAACAATCTAACAAATTCGGTGAAGGAATTTAGGCAACACCTCAGTATACAGGAAGGCCACAGCCATTGTAAACACTTTTCTTTTTTTTAAATCAAATGAAAGAAAACGTACAATAGATAACCGGACGACACTTCATAAACCTGAGTATTAACTAAAGTTCTTACATGTATAAAAACCTATGTTGACACTAAACTACGATAACAGTGATTACAATTATTTGTAGTTTTGTTGCCCTGAAAAACATAAATTACAACTTTTTACCAACATATGTTTGTATGTACTACTCAATAATAAGAAAAAAACTTCTTCTTCTTTTTTTCTTCTTTTTCTCACGCAACTAGCAGGGCTTAAAATTTTTGTGTTGTTACACTTTCTTGTATAACATAAAACCAGTTGTATTTCATTATTACTTTATTATGTTTATATAAAACAAAGTATTATTTAATTGTGGGATAACAGAAGATAAAATGTAATCAACGTCTAAAAGTAAGATTTCTTTGACTCTATGCTATTAGGCTTCACTGTGAAAAATTGTTCTCTAACACCTTCCAACAGCTTACGAACTGTTATATTTAAAGTTTTGAATCAAGGTTTAAAAATAGAATTGAGCGCCCTCTTTGGTGACACATTATTTGTCTATATCCCAAAGTGTCAAGTACTAATTGAAACGACTATTTTAATAACTAACGTTTTATTTTCTTAAAAAACATCTTGATTGTACAATTAAAGGCTTGCATCGAGTAAACTGCATTTTCAATGAGATTGGTCATTAAGTTGTTTTTAAGATAAACAAATAATAGAGACGGACATAAAGATGAGAGGGTATTTAAAACCTTTTACTGCAGTATATTATTCGTTACTTGAAAGCTTTCTTCACTAATGATTTTAAAAGCAGGATGTCGATTTTATTATTATTTTCTTAGATGTTCAACAGTAAATAAATCTGCATCTAACTAATAATAAATGTATATGTTAATAAAGCTTAACTTAAACAAGTTCCAGTTGTAAATTACCCAGTTTGATTTATTCCAAACAACGTTAATGTTTAGTATATTATCAAAAGTTCCGTAAATGTTTATATGTCTTTTTTATTACTTTTAATCTTTTTCTTACTCGTTATTATTCCATTTAAATTTTTCCTACACGTTAATTATGGGTTTGTAAAAACAACAACAACAACAACTACTACTACTATTAGCCCAGTCAATAAAGGTTTTGTGTCGGAACTAATTAGTGAAAAGCTGATTTTTTCATAGATGTTAGTTGATTATATAAGGTATATTTTCTGAAAAGTCCCCGCCCCTCCCCCTCTTGCTTACCCCCCTACCCCCCCTTTAAGTTCCTTTTTGTAAGACTTTATTATTTTATCAATATCTACGAGATAAACAGCGATAGAATCATTTTTATTTCAATATTGTAATCCTTAAAGTATTCTCTAAAAAAAATGTTCATAGTGTGTAATCGATAAATTAATTATTTTTCATGTATTTTTTAATTTAAATTAAATTTATTTACTTTTATATTCCCACAATGATGTGTTTAGCTATTTTTTATTTATATGAGAGAAGTTATGGAAAAGTTTTTCAAATAAAACTGTTGGCGTATTTATCAATCTTTAAAATGATATAAGTTTTATAAATGTTAAGCGCAGCCAGTTGACATAATCAGCCGGACAAAGGGAGGCGGCGCGGGGCGCAAGAGTGTTCGCGGTCCGGATCAGCAGGTATATAGCACATCAGCGGTCTCAAGTTGCAACAAAGACCTGTTGTTTGAATTTTATATAACATAACTTTTTAATAAGCATATTACGTGTTGTAATAATCAAAGAACAACAAAAATACGTCCAACAACAGTTAAAACAATGAAAAAATCAATTCATTCTTTTAAGTGTTGTTGGACGTATTTTTGTTGTTCTTTTATTAAATTACCTTATAATTTTTTTATTTATTTTTCTGTATTTAGTTATTTAAATAATAACCACACTATATGATATATGAAGGAGAAATCCTCCGTCAATAATCACACTTACATTTGTCGTATCGATTTCTTCTTCCTCTACTACAGCTTCTTGAAATACTTTAAGGGCAGATGATTTAGTTCCTTTTCTTAGTGAAACATCGTCAAAAAGGGATGGTGGACGTGAAGAGAGTTCATATTCAAGATACGATTTTAATTTGTGAGGGCTATCACACACACAGAGGATTCTATTGAAGAGCTGTTGAGAGTTTACAGGTATTTCTTTTGATCTGACTTTAACTAATTTGTGTGCTAGCTGGGTCTTAACCATGTCCTTTCTTTTTAAGGTCAGTTTCCCAAATGATTTTCCTACCATTGTCTTCATAGCAGCAAAACCTATGTCGTAGGCTTGGTCACAGTTGACTGACTCATCACTGATTAAACCAGATGATAGCGAAACTAACTCTCCAGATTCCTTCTTAAATGGATTGTGCTGTCTGAACCACGTGGTAAATTTATCTCTATCAGCTTGGTCTCTAAGTTGTCTTGTCTTTCTAAGCTCAACATGTTGTTCACTGTAAGTAATAGAAATGTCTAAGAACTCCTCTAACGCTTCGTTAATCTTTATGAAGTATGGCGTCCCAAGAATCCATTTATTTATGGTACTTTCTGTCATTCCCCTTCCGTGAGTCAGTCCTCCTACAGATTTCATTGGCCTCATGAGACATTGCTCTATACACATGTCTGTCCATGTTCCTGACCAGTATCTAGATGTTCTTTTTACGGTAAAATATCCCTTGTTAATGAACAAATCCATTTCTTTTTCAGAAAGCTTTTCAGATATATTTGTCATTTCTTGAGCATAAATATATGCCGATTTTGCGTATGGCAAGTGGCCTGATGCATGAAAATATGGGAGCATTTCAGTTGTGCACTTTAAATGCATGATCCAGTCTCCTGTCCTTTCGGCATACACAAACTTAAGAGCCAAGTCTATAGTGTGTAGAAGTTGTACCCACAACTTAGCTGTTCTGCTTGTCTTTTCAATGGTTTTTAGACATCTATCTAATTGATGGAGTGTTTCTAATAACAAGTGGTTCTTTAATGCATCTTCGGTCGACATTTCTCTTGAAATAATTTGTTTACACTCTTCATCGATTTGGTCAAAACAGTTTTTGATATCAGGAAACTGCTCTCTAGCAGTATTCACCAGAGCTGCAGCTGTAAGTGTAAATGCTCGAAGACATCTGGCATACGCGTGCCCATTCATCATATAAGTTATCGTAGCTTTTCCGTATACTGTGCCCCAGAGGTCTTCAAGACCACTTCCTTCCATAATTTTTCCAATGGCTCCCATATAAGACATCAATAAATGAAATCCTCCCAAACGGACAACAATCTTTGAAATATTACTGTCTTTATCAGAGGCAGTTACTATATCCATAGCCTTCAAGAATAGAGGCTGATCGAAAGTAACAATACAGGTTTAATCTTGTTTTTTGCTTTGGTCAGCTGCAAAATGCAATGCTGTGTAGATGGTTGACATATTGCTAGGATCCAAATTAATAAACGGTACTGCCATAATGTATGTTGTTTGGCATTCTGCTGAATTTGTCATTAGGTTGGTCATAAATCCACTCCACCCAGGTTGTGATTGTATATCAGAAAGCCATACAAAGTTGAGGGGATGCAAATATTCTGAAGGCAAACATGACAGACCTCTTACTTCTTGAAGTTGATTTAAGTCTTCGATGATCATGTTAGACAGGCCAGCATTTCTTCTTTTCATTGGATATGCGTACTCCCGAATACTTTCAGTGTTATGAAAAGATCCAGTTGAAATCCTTTTCACGGTGGTTTGAGTTTGGACACAAGAACCTGGTGTGATGCACTGAATCCCTTCCATAGCATGAAAAGTGCCTAGCCCATCTAAGGTTCGGACATTTACGTCAGCATTGTCAAAAACATGTTGAAGAAATCCATCAGATTCGATAATAGGGGAGCCAGTGCTGATTAGTGACATTATGTAGGTTGTGGCTTCATTGTAAGACGCGCACACCCCCATCGAAGACAACATGTTTATTAGGTGTTTAGAACCGTATAGTCGATGTAAAGTTAAAGCAAGGCTTGTCTGTATAGGTGAAAGAAATGACCTAGGTCTTACAGCAGATACTATTGCATGACTTATAACAAGGCATTTCTTGTCAACTTTCTGTGATTCAGTTAAGTTTTTCTTTTTAGTAACCTGTGACATAAACATTTCAAGAGTCTCGGGAATGAGATTTTTTCCACCGGATTTAATTGTTTCCAAATCTGGATATGAATTGAAATCATAGTTTTTCCTTTGTATGTCTTCTCTTATTATCGAGGCCGCAGCTAAAACAATCCTCTTTCTCTCTTCCTCTAGATCAACAACCCTATTTTTATACCATTGGTCCACAATTTTATGCACATTGTCAGTCAGACACAAAACAATTTTTTTTTCCGGAAACATTTGTTAATGTTAGTCTTTCTTTAAAATGTTCTTGGAGAAGATTTCTTAAGTGTTTGTCAGAATAAACCTCATCACCGTCGGATAAAGTTTTGAAAATATCCTGAACTTCTTTTATAGTATATTGGCACTCATCGTTGTTTTCTATATAGGTACATACTTTAGTAAAAGTAGAAGCTAATTTGGTTTTCGGTCTACCTTTTTGTATTTCGATCGGTTTAGATTTCGTAAATTCTGTGTAGCAATGTTTGTGATAGCGTGCTTCTGCTGCTACCAAATCGATTGCACTTAAAAGTCGGGCTTTTACAGTTTCACCACATACGTCACTCCTAACGTTGCACTTTTGTAAAAAACTGTCTTTGAATTCGATTGTTGTTACTTCGTGAAATGCTTTTCTATACTGAGTTGGAATTTTAGAGATGTAATTTGCTGACTTTCCACAAATAAAACAACACATCTTAAAATCAAAAGTGTCATGATGGGTTCTACGTGTAACTCCAGTGGTTGACGTACTGGGTTCATTGTTTTGTTCATGTAGTGTCTTAATAGCTGCTTGAATACTCGCAGGTCTTGTGTATTGTTGCCTACATGACTTGTGTAGTTTGATAGTACTCTTTCCTTGTAGTTTTTCATGTAAACTGTCTTGTCTTTTTTTGCTGGCTTCGGAAATAGCATTAATTCCATTCTTTACACCAGTTTCGTGTCTTTGTTTACCACCGAAAACACCTGCTCGGCCCGGCTCGGAGCCTCACCCCGCAACAATATCCTCTTACAATAATATCTGGTTACAACGCTTTCACTACAACCCTAACAAGTCATATGTGAACTTAAAGCTAAGAAAACAAGCTAACTTTTTTATTTGTGCTATTTCTTTCTATTGCTACAAGTATTTTAACCAAGCGTAATAAATAATAAAATATAAATGAAAATCTTCGGGTTTTCGACAATTTATGTCAATAGCGTCGCTTATACTAACTTAAGCTATACATGTCAATGGACATTATTTGTAGGCATTATTAATAGGAAGAAAATAAAACCAAAATTAAGTTTATATCTAATATACTAATCGTGTTTTGAACGTTTTAGTAGAGGCAAGCAATATTCCGTTTAAAGGGGGTGGGGGGGAAAGCAAGAGGGGGAGGGTCGGGGACTTTTGTGTACATACTTCTCTTATACTAATGTAACATCAGGCAAAATTTCAGCTTTTCACTAATTATTTCCGACAAAGGACTATTTTTTCCCTTTATTGACTGGGCTATATGTAATAAACATTGTTCGAACTCAAAATGTAATACCTACTTCATAACCTAAAATTTGAATTTCTATTGTTCAACTATCAACAGCGTGAAAACTATTTTTTTTCCAAGTAACATGGTAAACACCCCCTTTTCATCTTTCATCCCCAGCATTACTGCCATAAGCACGTCACCATTTGTTCCGTACAAAAAAGTCGATTATGAAATCATAAACCGATTCAGATTTTATAGAAAGTTCTTAATATACTCGAAAGTTAGAACCAGTATATACTTATAAAGAGGTATGGTTATTGTTCGAACACTTGTTATTTATATCGTTCCTTCACGTAACAAAACATGGCGAAGAGTATTTTTTACTCACTTTAAATCATTAAAAAAAATTCATCTGTACAATTTTCCCTCCACCTATTTTCTCTTGATGATATGATTCAATTAATGTAATTTCTTCATTTTAAACATGCTCGTTGCGAAAAATAATTACGATGTGAACTGCATTTTCTCTCTTCCCTGATGATGGAAAAAAACATTTAAAAAAAATTCATCAAATATATACCTTAGGATTAGTATTAACTTGTAATATAAATTATTATTTAAAGAGGTTTCTAATTTTTTTTTTAGTAGGTGCCTAGTCTATTATTATTTTAAAATACAATAACCAATTATATTAACCAATGCGTAAGTTAGCGGTAAAATTTCCAAGTATGTTCTTAAAATTCCTTCCATCACAATAGCAGTGGTTAAGTATACATTCAATAATGTACCATATATTTTTTTGAAGGAGGCAGGCAGCTCAAACAGGTACAGATATATCCCACCAATAGAAAAAAAATACTTCCTTTGAGTTTGTAATTCTGACCAAAAACATTGCATTTTAAATTTAAAAATTGGCGGCAGTGTTAAAATATTTGTTAAAAATAGCTTAGTATAAAGCTTTAAATTCTAAATTCAATAATATCCAACTGTAAATCCTTCGATGACAATATGAATATTGTTATAAAAGAAACTTAAGTTTTGACCGTATAACATATAACAATAATAAGATCAGAAATAGAATCTTTTTTTAGAAGGGATTATAATTAATTCTCGTTCATACTGGCACATTGACTAAGCTTAATAATTATGTCTATATATTACTCAGAAATAAATGAGGTCAACTAATTTTAAAATACAAAGGGTCATTAGAAAAGGGTTTTTGTAGATCGTACCGATAGATTTATTTCAGCACTATAGATCAGTTTTTGTATTTTGGTGTTGTGCATACTTTGATACAATATTCAGCTCATCAAACAAATAGATCTATACTTAATGTTCAAATACTCCGCAAGTTTAAGATTTTATTATAATTTGTAATAGTTCTCCATCTACGGGATTGATGAAAAACAATGAAACAAGATTAGGTTAGGTTAGGTTGTTCGGCTTGTTCTCCAAGTGGTTTGTTTCTTCTAACTATACAGTAGTTCGACTTTGATACATGTTACCAAACATTGATATCGCCGGAAACTGTCTGTCGACACATCCCCGTCCGTCTAGTCTTGATGTGATAAGCTGTTATGAGATCACTGAACACCACGACTCTGGTTTAGTTATTAACAATTTGGAATTGTATTGTTGCTTTAAAACGTTTGTATCCATTTTGACCGAACATGCTTCGTTTGAAAACATAAATTTCCTAATTTAAAGTGTACACAATACCAGGACGAAAATAATCCTCGATAGATTATGCTTAATTCCTCTTTCGAATTTAAATGTAAACTTAAATTGTTTATTTTGTAGGTATTTGTTCATAAACAATATTAACTGTCATTAGTTCTAAACGATAAAATTAGACAAAATTATTTTATTGTGCATTTCAAAGGCAATATAACAATGTAAGATATTTATTTTTATTGTTTCTGATTTAAAAAAAAACAATAATTTGATAATGACGATGTTTAAAAAATTAATATTAAACTAGGTCAGTAAAAACACTAACCATATTTTCTGGCTTCACTTTCCAGAAAAAATCGGAGATCTAAAAACTGTAATGTTCAATAAGAGAGGGTGAAGTCTACAGGGGATTTGGTTAGGATCAAAATAAACATATAAAGTTATTTATTTTAACGGTTATATATTTTAATCAAGCTAGTATTATTAATTGAACGCAGTCAGTCTACGTTAGGTTATTATTCATTTGAAATAATTATTTAAGTGATATCAATAAATTGTTATTTATCATAATTAACAGATTTAGGTATAAACCATGATTAGATGACCTGTCATTAATACAAATTGGAGAACAATATCGAGTTCATATAATCTGAAAACACAGGTTTCCACAACACTTTATTTTAAACAACGAGGTTTCAATAACCAAGTCATCATCTTCAGTAACGTTTGTATGTACACAAATTTAGTGTCACTTAAAAAACAGAGGACTTTCATCCGATGTGAAATATCGAGTTTTAAACTTTATTTAAACGTTGATTATTTATTCACATTCATAGAGAGATGAATGTGTGACGTAAAACTAGGCAAAATTAAAAATTAATATTTTTTTTTACTTTGTCTATATAATTGTTTTATATAATTTAACGTTTACAAACAATTGAGATAATATTAACTAGTTTGGTTTCAAGACCGCCGTAGTTTGGATTGTTTAACCGCCCGAGTCCTGGTTTTAAGATTTTCTGTGTATGCTACTCGGATACCTTCTTTAGTCTAACATTTAGTTTAAGTATAGGAAATATATTCATACATTATTCCCAAGACATATTCCTAGAACTCTGTTACTTTGTTTTGCTCCAGTTAAGATTATAATAGGGTATAATCTGTAACGGAGGAATGGGGTTACTATTCTACATTAAAACATCTTAGTGTTTCTTCAAAAATTCATATTTCATATGCATATTTGATTTCATTTAACTAATTCGGTTTTAAACTATTTACAAAATTTAATATTTTTTCATTATATCATTGCTCTTGTATAAAGTGTTACTCATGTTTTAGATATAAATAAAAAGGATAAGAAGATATACGATATCTGTGCTTATAAACATATACTAGGTACAAATGGGTAAGTTAACCCAAAATAGCCTAGCTCAGCTAAAGAGTTTCTAATTTTTACAGATTACAAGGCGTATTCAGTGAATGATTTACTGTATAAATAAATTTATATTATGTTAAATATATCATTATGTATGTAGCAAAATCTAATTTTAACTTTAAGTATACGGATGCAATTTATAATTTTCATTTAAACTGAGACAGAATATAAATAATATGTATTTACGTGATTCTGTGAAGTAAACGTAGTTCATATCCATGACTGAACATTATCGAAAATTAAATTTTTAATCAGATATTTAAATAATCAACCTTTTAAGCATTTAAACAAATGGTTTAGTATAATTCAAAAATAAAATCATTTAAATAGTATAATTCAACGTTACAAGTTGCAATGGAATTGTTATTCAATAATTACCGCTAACTAAGCAAGCAAATCCTCTAATAAGTAATAATCCAAACCCCTGCTACCCCTTTTTAAAAAGAATTTAAATTAACAATTTATAAAATATGTAAGTAATATTTTTGGTACTGATCCAAGAATATAAATTTAATTTTGTTTTTGTTGGAACACTTAATTATTATACAAAATTGCTAACCATTAGAGTACACAATTCTGACGTAAATACATAGAACTACTCGTTGCCGATTCCTTAAAGAGCACTCTCGTGGGAATCCTGGATCAATGTTGTATCATCGTCTTGGGAATCATAAAAACCATTTGACGAAACATTACTCCCTCATTGATAGCATTTATTTTTAAAACACACTTTTACTGGAACGGCAATAAAGTTAGGTTATATCGTTCCATTTAGTAGAAGCGGTAACGTTTCGGTATTGAATCCTTTGGATATTATTCTTATTTTAAACAAATTGATTAATTTAAAAAGTTGGGATGTATGGAAAACGACTAAACGTAGACTATTTTATTTTATTTTTTTTCATATTGTGTAAATAATAAAGGTAGAAGTCTGGTAAATTATAATAAGTAACAATTTGCATTTTTTAAATATAGCTATTGCAATCGCCCTCGTATAGAGATCTAAATTTTTGATGATCATAAAAGTGTATTCATAATGGATTCTAAAACGAGATATTTCTAAACTCTATGCAAATATTTATTTGGTGGCACGTCTACCCGGCACCAAATCTGACCACCGCTATAAGGTTAATCAGGCGTTACTAATTTCACAACTTAACCCGGCACCAAGACAGTTTAAAGGTAGGCGAGCGAGGTTCCCCCTCCACAAACCAAACACACCCCTCATTCTCTTCTTTCCCTCCCTCGAACCATAGGCATCTCATCCCCTGGTGCCGGGTAGACGTGCCGTCTCCTCCTCCACAACACCAACATACACCCCTCATTCTAACCTAACCTAACATAACTTAACCTAACTACGGCACCTTACGGAAAGGGGAGGTGATTAAGAGAAGAAAAAAGAGAAAGGAGAGGTTGAGGGGGAGTAGTGTAGGTGGAATGGGTAGGGGGTGGCCGGTGCCGGGTTGACATACTGTCATGACGGCCGGTGAAGGGACCAGTGCCGGGTCGACGTATTTTTTTATAACATATAATGGTTGGTGCCGGGTTGAAGAACTCCCATTTATTTATATACGTAGCTCTAAACTGTAAAAAAATCCGATTTCATCGATCGTTTTTCTGTTGATTTCAACTAACTTTAAAGATCCACAGATCGATGTTTTCACTGAATTTAGTAAAACAATTCACAAATATATATATATTGCTATTCTTTAATTAATTGTAATGAACTAGCTGATGATGATGTAGAAACTTCAAATCTTTAAGCTGTAAAATCTAAAAAAATTTCTGTGGGCAGAATAATCATTTCCGTAGTATCTTGAATGTAACGTTCCATGAATCTAATGAAACGGGTCATTTTGTTAAAATCTACAAATCTAACAACGCATTTGGTAAAGTACATTCTCAGTTACCTGATGTACTTGTTGCCTCAACGTCTTCTCTAGGAAAATTTGTGATTAAAGATAATGGAAGTTAATGGAATTACAGATGCTCTTGTAGACAGAGCGAGTTCTGAAAGTTTTATAATTTGACGTTTATTCAAGGTAGGAAACTTAAAGTTTTAAATACTAAAACCAGCCTAGCTATGGCCTCAATCTCTTTCCGATCTCGAATTAATAGCTGTTATCAAGCATATACAAAAGTTTAATGTTTTTGGTTCTTTAAACACAGCCATAATTATCGGTCGTGATATATTTAATAACCATACTAGTGTTGAGACTATTTTACCACGTTTTTATTAGTTCGGTTTCCGTCATATCTGTCAGTCTGTCCGGGTGGAATTTTGCAATCGAGTTTAAACTAACTTCCCGATAAGCTAGAGACCTGAAATTTTTGAACATAGGTCAGGATGACAATACAATACTCAGTTGGTTTCTTGTCTCTACATTTGTTTAAACAATAGTTATTTAAATAAATAAAAATTGGCCATATAAATTTTTTTAACCGCGTTACCGCTTAACCGCGTTATCGCTTAAACGCGTTATCGCTTTTGAATGGTAACCGGAATATTGAAGTAGGATGAGGCAAATTTTTCATAGCTTGTGAGAGTTATTGGATTAATAATAAATCAAATAAAAAAATTAACATACCACAATAGTGTGCTAAGCATATATGTGAATATTACATTACAACGGTTAAAGAGATGGCTTCTCAACGGAAGCGCCGATTAGAGAAGAAGAGGCAAACACGGCAAGTTGGGGTACAACAGGAATTTGAAGCAGATAAGTTGGCAAGATTAGCCACACGCCGTAAGCGAGCTACAGAACGTCCCGAAGAACAGCGCAAGATCGAACTTGAAAATGATAAGAAACGAAAGGCTCTATCGAGGTCGCGTGAACCGGGGGACACAAATTCATCTCGATTTGCCGATGACGTGCATAGACATGCTCAAGCAAGAGCAAACTAGGCTCCCGAAGCCCGTGTTGCTCGGCTTGCTCGCGATGCACGTCGCCATTCTGAAAAACAAACGTGCGAAACTCCCGAGACGCAAACCGCTCGCCTAGTTAGTGACTGTCAGAGTTTCATCAATATATACAAAACCGATTGAAATCTTTCACCCGGACATAAGACTAAAATACAGAAAATAATAAATGAAATAAAATTTTTTTTTAACATACCACGTTTTTAAAACGGACTAAAAATTATAAAATAATTTTTCATGACCCTTCTACAATTTTGAGGGAGGATTGTTAGTGGCTATGGATATATTTGAAATACTTAAGACGTGGGGCGCAGCCAGTAAATAATACAAGTAGACAATCCGGGTGAATTCACAGGTAATTTCAATGAACCGGAAATGAGATTCACTGTAATTTAATTTATTTACTCCTCCTTAACTATCATAGTTTGATTGCCTGCGCCTCACGTTTTTCTCTCCAGTATTCCAAATATATCCATAGCCACTAACAATCCTCACTCAAAATTTTAGAAGGGTCATGAAAAATTATTTTATACTTATTATTCCGTTTTAAAAACGTGGTATGTTAAAAAAAAATATTTATATATATATATATATATATATATATATATATTTGATTTGTTATTTGGTAGAAATTTAAAAACCTTACTCCGAATTGTCACCCCATTGCAATAAAATCCAGGTGGAATGGTTTTGAAGGTGGGGAAATCATAAAAGTTAGTGCGTATTATGAGTGTATCATTGAACTTAGTTCCTAACCTTGGCGTGTCCAAGTTTTAGTTACAAAGATTGAAACCCATATTAAAATATTGGTAGTTGAAAAATAAATATATGCTTACTTAGATGCGTATCCCTTACCTAGAATAGAGGACAAAGTTAACGAAGTTTTATAGTTTCAAGTATTTTGAACTATCGATTTATATAATGACTATTACCAGTTACAGTTATAGAAGAAGCCCTGCTCTGGCTTTGAAACTTGTGGAAAGTTGTATAGATTTCCACGAATTTCTTTTGGAATAACTAATTATGTTGTTTTTTTTTCAATTGATAATGGACCAAATTATTAATGAGGAAAGCTTGGAACAGAGTTATGGATATCGTGATGCAATAATCTATGGATAGAACCAAGAATAACATTATCAAAATCTTAAAATGTTTTTGTTTGCTGTTACAAAATACAACATTACTTTAAATAAAGAGAAGTCTGTAATTTATTGTAATATGATTTAACATCTAGACTACATTATATCTAATCAAACAATAAAACCGGTCCCTTGAGGAATTTGCCGGTTCATATTAACAATTCGTCTTCACGCCGGCTAGGTATGATTTCTTAATATGCTGATATGATTCAAAACCTCTCTGTTAAATTGCACACTAGTAAAGAAAAAGACGTTTCCTCCTCTCCAGGAGCAGTGTTTGCTTTTGAAAAAATGAAGTTTGACGTTGCTTCATTTCTGAAATCAGCAACCGATCATGATATTACATTTTCGGTTGAAACTGGTGCACCTGACTACGCCATAGGTGCTACCCTTACTAAAATAGGTAGGTCAGTTGCATTTGTTTCAAAGGAGCACTATTCAGCCATTGAAAAAAAGGCTCAAGCATTTGGAAAAGCGCTTAGGAAAAGGAGACATATTCCAATAGGACGTCCATTCAAACCAGTAACAGATCAGTAATCGATGTCTTTCATCTTTAATAATAAAAATGGCTGTAAAATTTAAAATTACAGATGAGGGTTGGAACTGTCATGTTACAATTAATTTTGATTTTATGATCACTCTGGAAAAGAGAACTGAATAGCTGATACGTTGTCAGTGTAAGTTCTCTTGTTAAAGTACCTTAATAAATCATTTTATCACTCTGACAACAAAATTTTGTCACTGGGTGTGATGTAAGAATTTTGCTATTTCCCTTCTAAAAAGTAAGATAATGGGTACTCTGTATGAGATGAACTTAAACCACGCTTATGCAGAAGTAAAGCAATGTTAATTAAACCTACAATTTAAAAACCGAACATTGATTTAAAGGGTCCATTACAATCATCGATTCGAATTTGCTATTGTCTGGAATTGGTTCAAAATCTGTCCAGTTGTTCGTAGTATTTGGCATGCCGTCATACCTTCATTTAAAAAATGATACATCCTTCCTTTCACTAAATTCAAAATCATTTTTAAATTCTCATGGGATTGCTAGTAGCCACACTACACCATATAATGTAGGGGGAAATTAACAAGTAGAAAGATATAAGGGAATAATATAGTAAACTACTCCCTTCGCTTTAAAGTTTCAAGGTAGATGGGAGTAGGTGTACCTGAAGCTCTGCTTTAAATCAGATCCTTATTCTTTACTGCAACTAATCAAACACCACGTGAAAGTACGTTCAAATACCAAAGACGATCATCTAATTCTATTTAGTTAATTACTTCAGGCCTAGTGTTGTTGTAGTATTATGACAGAGTAAGTAAATATAGTCCTTTAGTAAAAGAAGTAGATCTTCTACATCCAAACCCTGATTATGCATGTCAGATAACAAGATGGAAAAGAAACTACAGTATCCATTCGAAATCCAGCTCCTTGCTGTAAAAGTAAATATCCATTTCCCCACCCATTTGTTGAAAAAAATGTACATTATTACTAAAATAAATAGTTGAATTATACTAAATAGTTGTATGGGCAGCTGGCACTCAAAAATAAGATGGATATATTTATTATGAATTTTGTTAAAATCTGGCAGTGATTATAAATTTTGAGGTTATATTAAAAAAATATAGAGCACTTTAATTACACACAAATTTGTGTTAATTAAAAACTGAGATAATTAAAACAAATATGTAATATTTTAATAACATCTGCTAATACAATATATTGACAACATTAAAGACGTAAATAAAAATCACTCAATTTTTTTTACATATAATTCCTAAAGATCACACATCTAAGTCCGACTAGTAGATACACTGCTACAACACTGCTCAGCCAAACCAACCTAAATCTTCCATTAAACACTTCACGACAAATCATACATAAAACTCTGTTAACATTTCGGAAATCAGTAGAGAAACCCCGGTAGAAAATGCAATTCGAAAAGAGACATCAGTTTCACGCGTAGTCTAAACAAACAGATGTCAATCAGTCAGAAGACTACCAAAATATTTAGAAATTATGTTTACTTTTACAAGTGGGAGATAATGTAATAAAGCGATGCTACTAATAACACGTTTTGTATCATACTAAATTAACCTAATCAACTGTAATTATAAATATAAGTATATTACATTAATATTTTTCTGTTGCCCCTCTTTCTCGTTAAAAGAAGGATAATTATTGTACATTATATTTATTTGATTATGTTTCATAAGAAATTATTATTGTTATTTTGTGTTCTGCAGGTGAAATTTGTATAACTTTTTTAAGATCGTCTATCACTTAAAAGGTTCATAACACAAAATTTGCAAAAAGTGAAGGGGAAAAAATCATCAAAAAACCATTCCTTATTATTGAAAAATATGCATAAAATCCCGTAATAATTAGGGATTGAAAACCTTTATTTAGTCTGTGCTTCACTATAAACCAGAGGCCGGGTTTTTTTTTTTTTTTTACATTATGCTAAAAAATAAAAATTCCGATTTCACTATCCCAAAATTTTAATAAGTTGACATGGTTTAAATAACAAAATTATAAAATTAAATTATCATAGCAGGGGATCATCCCAGTTTGGTGGCTAGTGTTCTCGTTTTTGCTGTCAAAGTCCTCGGGCTCAATCCAAATGAAAAGTCGTTTGGGGGGCCTAGGCACTTCTCAATTTACAACAAAATATTGACTTTCGCGCTTTCACTTCATAAATATAATGTTCTTTATTCAAATGGGGAAAATGATAAATTGAGTAAAATAAATATCAATAGGCATCCTTTTTCAAACTCTAGAGTTTAAGAGCAATTTCAAAGAGCGGGCACCATTTTGATACTACGAATTATTATGTTAAATAATATAAAAAGAGAGGATATTATAAGATGCATTTTCATTTGATAAAAACTAAAAAATCTTATAAATATACTTCATTATTTCCTTTGAAGTATTTTTTGTAGCTCTCTCTGATGATGACCTAAAAACCGTTTTGAATCACGATTCACCAATTAACGAATTTAGACGATATGAAAAGAATTTCAGTAAGTTTGTTCATATGATTATTTTTCACAGATTTATATATATATATATATATATATATATATATATATATATATATATTTATGTCATATACATATATATATAAATTTAGTAATAACACAAATTAATTTCATTGAAACCATTGAACAACTTTCACAAACTAATACAAATTATTTTAATAGAAAACATCCAGCCTAAAATATAAATCATATTTTGTTTTATTTTGAAATATTTATTTTCTCTTAGAAAACTCTCTAATATACCTCGTGATAAATATACCGTATATAAAGACAGAAATAAATCACAGCAAGTACTACAGTTTTCAATGATGTCAATTGAACAACAGAGATGGTACGATTATCGAATCTACTTCAATGTTATCGTCAATAAAATGACTGCTGTACATGTACACGTTTTATGTGACGCTATTAATCAAAAGTTTTATTGATTTTAACATTTGTGTTCTGCGAGATTAATTAGGGTTTTGTATCAGGTCGTGCTCGTCTCATGTTAGTTTATGAGCAGGGGTTTTATGACCACCCATTCCGTCCCATCCCACTTGATATCAGGGTTCGAGTTTTATAAGCTAATAAAATATTTGTACACTGCTCAAGTTTGAGGTTTATTTTTATGATTTATAAATTAAATTAAAAGTAATTTATCCAATTGACATCGGGTGAATGACGTATATAGTTCAGTGTCCATCTGACTATGTTTTAATTTTGTTCGTCTTGTGGTAATGTAAAATATTCTAAGAAGAGGACGTACTTGAAATTATAATTGTACTTTTTAAGCAGAATTAAAAAAGTAAAATTTATGGATAAAAAAATCAATTAAAATATCTGTTTTTTTTAATGAGATTGTTCAGTATGTATTTCAATACGTTTCTATGGGCAAATCCCTCATATACAAAACGTCAAGTTTATTTTATATTGTGTTTTGTATTGTGCTTCTACACAGATGAATTGACAATGAAGTTTTACTATAATTATAATTAATTTCATATTTTCACTCCTGAACACAAATGTTGAGGGACGAACACTAGCTTTGTGAGTTAAGGCTTTGTCATATATATGTATTTGTGGAGGGCCAGAACCGAGGTAGAGTCTGGGGTGAAAATAGTGAAGGCGGATGCGGTTTATTAATATGTGGTCTCCACCCACGAGGCTCGACAGGGTCGGTTATTCATCACAATATGAACAATAAGATATTCTGAAGAACTATCTAAGGGTATGTTAATGTGACAGGTCTGATTAAGTATTATGATGACTTAGATTAATTTGGTTTATCATATGGTGTTCATCACATTGATGGGACCATCAACAGATGTAGTGTTGTGGAAAGATCGAGGCATATCGGTAAAACTTCTGTACAGTAGGTCTTCTTACTTATGTTTTGCCTATTAGTGAAAGAACTAAAAACCCATTTATCTGTAATGGATTCGACCCAATAAATGGCGCACAGACATTGCATACACTTTGTCTCGCATCCCTTAAACAAAATGAAAAACAAACCAAAACTAATCGTCATCAAAAATATTAGATTGCTAATTGTCAATAAAAAGTAAAAATAGTCTATATCAAAAATATTATTTGAAAAAAATATTTTCATATTTAAATAAAGGACCTAAACGTGCTTCTTACATAAGGACCTAACCGCTAAGGTGCTTTCTCATAAACATGTCCTCAGCGTAAATCGTATTTGATTAAAATAGAGCTTTAATGATATCGATAAAGATTGATTTTTGTTTTTGTTTTTTTTTTCCAATTATTTTGAACAGTAATATTTAATTATTTTCACATGGGTTTGAGTCATTAGTGTTCTATTTCATTAATATATAAGCGACAATGGTAAGGTAATTATGAGTAACCACATCTTTGGTTGCCCATCGTATATTTTTTTGTTTTTTAGTCGATAACTCACTAACAGGCGTTTCTGGAAAGATGACGAACAATACAATTTGTCTTTAGAAGTTATCCGTGAGAAAAAATTATCAAAATCATTACAACCGATTTTAAGAATATCACTATTTTGTGATTGTTTCATTTTGATAGCTACCACCAAATTTATAGTTTGACGAAAAATTAAAAACAACTTCCAGAGTTGTGTACAAAATATAACCACATATCAAATTTGAATAAAATCGATCAACCCGTTTGTATGTTAGAGCACTATTACGGTATACGATAGATAGACGACAGAGGTCAGAGAGACGGACATCATTCCTAAAATAACTCTTTTGTACTCAAAACCGACATATTCGAGAAAAAACCGGTTATTGATTTTTGTGACCCATCACCGAATTTTTTGTATACTACGTATGTTCGTTTTGACAAATGCTGTCAATTTATAACAGCTGATCAGCTGAAAACATGTAAGAATTATTATAAGAGTGTAATGGTAAAAAGATATTTTGTATCCTTGTAAAAATACAAAGTTATTTGCGCTTGCTATAGACCATCAATATTGCGCTTATCTTTAAACGCTCTTTTTATTTATTTTTTTAATGCTTACAAAAATTCAAAATTATAGTTTTCGATACAAATTTTGGAGAGTTGTATAACTCAAATCAATGTATTAAACTACAAGTAAGACAAAATAACAGTTATTTATCTTTATCGGGTTCGTTTTTAGTTTTTAGTTAACTTAAGAATCATAAATTTATTTACTTGCTCTTTTCCACTAGAGCTCGTGTTATAGATATTACTGTTTCACTAAAATGTGTTTAAAATTGTGAGCAGAAATTATATAAAAAATGATATTAGGGGCTTAGTTAAGTTTTCTATTTTAACCAATACATCTTAAATGATTTTTTCTGCTTTATTTAAAACATCAAACACGTTTTTCCGGCCCTTTAACCCTAAAGTTTTAGTTCTGGTCTTACCTACATATATTTTGAGTTGGAACGGTATTTAGTTTTTGAATGAGTATGTTAGAACGTGTTTGTCCACCGTTTATTTCTTTAACTTACAATATTTCGAATAATAAATGTACGCCGTAATAAACTTACTATATAAACTATTTGCGAATACTTTAATTAATTACTATGTCGTGATTGTAGAAGAGAGAGAAAGAGAGCGTGAGGGAAAGATAACGAGAAGGAAATTCTTAGACAGACATACATTGAGAGAGAGGATTAAAGAAAAAGAAAGATAGAATGAGAGAAAGAATGTGTTTTTAAACTGTTAAACTCAAGAACAAATGGTCAATTGTTGAGGAAATTGGATTCCTTCTGAACCAAAGAAAGTCTGATTAGATAGTGTCTAGATAAGTACAAAGTTTGAAAGGTTTTCCCTTCCTCGTCCCACGTAATGTTCCAACGTCTTATCTGTATTATAATCTCCTTTCCTTGACATATAGCGATTACTACTCAAGTTAAAGTGAGCTGAATTATAAATCTACGGGATGAACAATAATTTACAGGCTTACTAATAATAAGTATTCATTTTGTTTTAACTGTACATAATTGATTATTTTCTTATTAATTAAAACTATCAATTCTTCAATATATTATTCAGAATATACTTTTAAACTGCTAGTTTTAAAAATGTAATATTTAGTTATGAATTTTGCAACAAAGTTATTAAAATATTTACTTAGATTAATTGTTAATTACTTATTATTTTTTCTCATATTTTATAGTATGCACAAAGATATATTTAATCAAACAATCATTGTCTATTTACGGTCCGTTAAAACTAATATAGTACTTTTTGGAATTGGGTCTGACGCCTGTGCAAGATGTTTAAAAACATTTTTATCCGGATGGGTTAAATAATTCTATTTTCTACTATAATTTGTTTTATTTATTATTATTTTTTAAATTTGTATTATTATTATTTTTTTTTTACACAAAATATAAGTAATCAACTCAAATTGAGGATAAGTGTAAATAAATAAAGAAGTCCTTTCGGAAAAATGTGCACTATAATAGAACATAATATTTGTTTTTATATATTTTATTCACGAAAAATTAAATAAAGCACCTATTTTATTACATGTTTTTAAAAGTTAGAATAATTAAACTAAAATTTACCGACAGCGGTCAGGTAGTTTTTTTGTTTTGTTTATCTCTATTTAATTTTATTCTGTAATTCTCTTTTACCTGGGGCTTGAACATTAGTTTGGGCGAAAAACCTTTACAATAGACCAACTTTTTAGGGAATTTTCGTTATTGAGTTTTTGACCTTTTAAGACTAATTCATAGACTGTGTCTATGGTTCAGTTTTATCTTTATAGTTTTTTAGAACCATTATGGTTTCTTCACTACTATCTTTCATATGAAATGTATGTAGACAAACTATTACAGCCATTTTTAAGAAGATGGTGAAGAATGTTATTTTTGTTGTGTTTGGTATTTTGTATGAAAGTGTGTGTGACAAAGTTATTGCAATGTATTTGGACTGCTATTTAGAAGGTGCAGAAATAATTATAAAAAAAAAAAAAAAAAAAAAAAAAAAAAAACAGATGACAGAGTTACTAGATATTTTGTTTTATTGGAACATTTTCTCATACGTTTTTGTAGGACACAATAATTCGATAATTTAAAGTATATTTAGGATAATATATTTATAGAAGACCTATTACAAATCCCTGGACGACAAACATGGAAATGACTGGACTTTCCATAACGTAAAGATCCTCCAAGAACGATGAAAATTCTACCTCAACTGAGAAAAGGTGTAAAATATGTTTTCATATTCTCAATATCTATCATAAAATACCAACGTAAATATCCTGACCTATTCATCAACATCTATCTCAAACCCCTGGACCAAGGGATTCCTATACGAAAATCCTAAAGTATAATCCATTCAAAACCAAAAGCTGGAATAAAAACAGATTTTACTAATTTACATATATGTTCATTCCATATCGTCAACAATTTTGACACGAACGACACAGGGTATTGAAATGTATAATTAAATTATTCATTAACTTTAAAAATAATTCAAAGGTATATATATTACTAGACGCCCTGTTTAAAATAGTCTTCTCCGGACATTCCCGGTGATGGAAAATTAACTTTGAAATTAATTACGCTTTAGAAGTGTAATAAATTAAAGATTATACACATTATTAAATTAATTTTCTTTCTACAATATACTCAGGATAAATAAATTTAGTGTAGGGCAACAAAAATATATTTCAAATTTATCATGGAATTTCCCTTTAGAGCTTTCCTGAATCTGAATAAACAATTTATGAATTATGCCTTGCCTTGAAAAAAAGCTAAACAGATGGAGAGATTTTGATAAAATTATTTACGTGGCCATGTTTCAGCAATATATATGCTGTGTTTTGTTAATATTCGTTAATTAAAAAAAGTTTATTTTAATAACTACAATTTTGAAGTAGATTAGCTGTCATAAGATAAAAGTTAAAAATTAGCTCTAACAATTTGTTATTAAATTTTGCTAAAACGTAGTCCTTAAGTACCCTAACAAAACGTATCACATTAAACAATTCAAAAATTTCATTTCTTCAGTTTTCAGTAAACCTATAGTATTTAGAAATATAATATAATTTTTCAACAGTCGTTCTTTTGATTTCGGTAAACTTTGGTGATACGTGGTGAATAATGAGTATAACTTATGTACTAAATTTCAAAACGAAAATGAAAAATAACTGACGCCAATAAAATATCAATTGTAATGAAATGCTCCTTTATTAGACAAACGAAGGAAGCTTAGGTTTTATTTAACAATATACAAGTTGATAAGGAGGGAACGTTATATTGCCTGCTAATGTTGTATTAGAAAAAAATTCAGTAATGATAAAAATTTAATGATAAAAATTTAGTTTTTCCTTTCACGTGTTAGTAGTCGCATTTTTGGTAGTATTACAAAGAATATTTTTTTAGCTAAGTATCTGTTTTAGAGGATTGTTGTGATAGGTAGACTATTGCTCAGTTAACTTAACATAATTTTGATAATATATTTCACACAAAACTATTTTGTGGATTAATTGACAATTCCTCAAACCATAATTAAAGAAATAAAAACCTAACACAAAATTGTTATTATTTAGTTTGCGCGATATTATATACAATTTGATAAACATAGTTGTTTTAGTTCTAGTTATACTTAAACGTATCACTGAATTCTTATCACTTAAATATATTGAGTAAAAAATTCACTTTAAAAGTAAATGGAACATTCTTAAATTACACAATAAGCGAAGATATCAAGAAAATATCCATTATCTTTATTTGTGCCACTTTGGTTTTTTATCTTCGAGGTAAGTGTCACCCTAATTTCATGCCCTTCAAACTATGTTTTTGTTATCTCAATCGTTAAAACTTTGATCGAGTCTAGTACTTGTCTAGTATGTTGTCAAGGTTGGTAATTCTATATGTTCAGGTTGGTTGTTTCCAAAACCCTCATCCATTGATCAAGACCTCCACAGTCAAGTAAAAAGTGTGATGCTGAGTTGTTGTCTTACTTACATAGTCTATAATGGTCGAAAACCTACCTTATCATATGGCTCCGATGTTGACCATGTACAATGATCATGGCGATCCGGTGACCTGTCACGCTTGAAAAATGTCCTTTGCGCTTGCCCATGTACTGGCAGGATATTGACGCTACAAGTGATTTTCATTCGTAATCTATGTTAAACCGGATAAATTACCGTTGTACAATTAATGGACCCCCCCCACGCTGTTTCCAGTTATATGAGGCATGCGTTCTCTTCAATTCCTGAGTTCACGGGAATCCACCCAAGCTCTTCGGTATTGTAAGAGTGTTTTTGAACATTGAAGTTTTTCATTCACACTTTACTTAAGTTCTAGCATAGCAGAATACATCAATAATAATGTTCCCGAAGTATACATCAACATATTGACATAGTTAAAATTAAATTATTTTGAAAAACATTTATTATAATATACTGAGACAGACTTTTGAGATTTAATAGAATAAAACATGAAAACAAATTCTCACAAATAGTACATTTGTTTATTCAAACGCGTTTTAACGACAAACTCGTCATCTTCGAGTTACAATTTAGTTATTTTAGCTCATAATCACTGATGATGGCGACTTTGTCGTTGAAACGCTTTTGAATAAATAAACGTAGTATTTCTATTCCTTGTCTATCTATATCATTTATTGTTTCAAGACACTCAAAAGACTTAACGGAATTAAACTCAATACTTTTGTACAATTGTTAATGTTTTTAATTGTTGTTGCTGTAGTTTTGCTTAAGGGAATTTTCAGTTATTTTATTTCAACAGAGCGATCATTACATATTAGAATTATTCCACTTCGACCATGAATTTCAGATTTTCTTGGAAATCAGCTTTCATTTTGAGCAGCCGTCGGCAGTCAGTAGTGACACGTAGACAGAAATGTAGAGGGTGCTTGAAGTGCTTCATAAGTAGCGCCCCCCCCCCAACCCTAAATTCCACGTATCAAGTTACACTTTAACCCGGTTAAGATGTGATTTACAAGTGATTTTTGTAGTTAGGTTTCATGTAACTTCTGTTTTACAGTTTAAAACAAGTATCTTGCTTCGTTATTTTTTGTGATAGCCTTTTAATTTTACTTTTTCAGCAGGAATATCGTACAGAGTTTTTGTGGAAATATGGTTCTTATTGGTTTTGTCTGTCTGTCGTCTCTCGTTTGTTGCCTGTTATATGTGCAAACAATAAGAATGAACCGATTTCGATCAAAATTAGTTATAAACATCTTTCTCAAAATGTCTCCAGACTTATATTTCTTATTATTTTTTTCGACAAAATATACACTTTAACTCTGGGTCACATAGAACACATCCATAAAATAAGAGTTTCAAAGACAAGAAATATCCAATTTCATGAAAATCTGTCGATACGTCTGGGCTGCATTGTAACACACGTTAACACACAGTTCAGCCTCCAGAAAGATTTCCAAAAATATTTTCCTTTTAATCTGAGAACTCCCCCACCCCCAAATACGTTTCAATGAAAATCTCATCAACTTTGTTTTACTCACCGGAAACCTCATTATCTACTTCCTACATAAAATAAAATATTTAATTTCATGACCAGATTCAAAAAAATGTGTCTACTATTAAGGGAACTTCCACAAGCGTTTTGACAAGATTCCATTATCACTATAATAATAGTGTAATAAAAATAATAGTAATAGGACATCATTCACCAATAAAGAGCAAGATCTAAAATTATAATAATACAGGATGAACAATTTAAATCTAATAATAATAAATAACAAAAAGCAATACAGCAATTAACGAATTGAATAACACATATCTATAATAATGCACACAAATGATGCTATATTTTATACATTAATCAATTAAAACATTTACGATAAATTAACATGCATAACATAAAATAAATTTGTAAAATAGATATCTAGAAATAAAACTATTATTTCTGTGTATTACTCTCAAGTTATAAATAATGCAAAATAAAACAATACCAGTAACATTTAACCAGTTATGTGTTTCGACTTAAATACTGTGCCATAGTATTATGTATATCCTTTGATAATGTATTGTCCACTAAAGATAAGACTAGGCATCCCTTAGTGGCTGAATGGTAGTTGTGTAATGGTTATTTCTTGGGTTCCCTGTAATAGTTAAAGTAAAGGTCCAAGTTGTTTCATATATTGTCTCTACAGTTATTGCGAGGGGCTACACAAGTAACTTGTGTCTTGTTCGATTGTTTGCAATGTACCGTAGTTTCATCTTTGTTTTAAAATTGAGATAATGTAACACTAAAACTAACCTTGAATTCTTGGTTGTTTCGTTTCACTTAATTTAAATAAATAACGTTTCCTTTATTAATTTTTTTATATGATGTTGATTATTTTTATTGGTGGCTGAACTACGTTTTAAATAAAATTTCGTTGTTTGAGTAGTATATTTAAATTATGTTTTTATGGTATTTTGCATATAGCAAAAATGTGTTTCAAAAGTTCAACCCCATATAAATTTGGAACGTTTATGGAAAAATAGTTTTTTTGGAAGATTTGTTGTTTTGAAAAACACTTAGAAGATTTGGAACTTTAGATATATACGAAACTTTTTTTTTTCTTATCGCTCTGTCCCCCAACTTAAGGAGAAAGTGAAGAAATTTAAAATATATCCTCTATTTAGAAATAAAGCAAATAACGAGTGAAGAAAAACCACACAAACAGAACTTAGTTTTGTTGTTTCCACCCAAAATGCCAGTCAATTAAAATTTAAAATGCTGTGTATTATTATTTTTCAGTTAAGCGTAAAAGGACTGTGACTACAAATGAGGAAACTAAATTAAAAACCATCATTAACAATATAACTTTGGACAAAAAAACTCTGTAAGGGCGATAGTGATTTTTGGGATGATAGCTAAATGTAAAATATTTTTCAAATGTAATAAAATGCCATAACCTCGATGAAAACCTCATTGTAAAACACATTTATCTTTAAAAACGGTCTTTCAAATCAGATATAGATAGTGTGTGCCCTACTCGTAATGACAGTTTATAATGTAAACTGAAGGTTACGAGCTTATAACTCACAACTCGGATTTTTAGTGTTAATTTCTGTAAGTGGGAAAACTGTACTTTGAGCTACCTCTGTTGGTTTTATTACTTAAAACTCCCAGGGGTTCACTATAGTCATTGCTGGATATAGACTTTTTTCGTGTAGTTTTTTTAGATAAATCCCTCTCTTTCATCCTTACAATCAGATCTCTCTTGACCAATTCTTTTTCTCTTTCGACACTGACGCTATGATAGTACTCGAGAGCTAGAGATATTTATTTTATGTTCTTCTCTTTCTTTTTTTATAAGACATTGATAACCGACAGGCTTTTCAACTTTAAATATAAATTAACAACATTATTACCTACATTTGGCAACAGTGCATGAAGTACAATGGCTAATTAAAACGCTTGTACCAGTTGAAATTTAAATATCACAATTGATAAAATCCTGAAATTTTTAATAAGCTGGAAAGACTGGATAATTAATAAAACACCCACTACGTCTTTTTGTGTTCGATCCTAATGAAAATTAATATCCCAGGCTTTTCTGACAGTGTCTGGCTTTTCAATTGACCGGCAGAACAATTCCCGTGCACTTAACTATTTCACTTAATGTTCTGAAGTGAACACACTCAACCACTTACCTACTTAGCTGTCACCACGCTTCGATTTCCATCCGGTCAACATCCTTTTCACCTCTATCGTATGTCATTCATTGCATATGCTCTAGCCACTAGAATCTCATAATCTTGATCTCAGTTATTATGCATGGATTCTGATGCATATCAAATTCTTTTGTGTTTTACTCTTTTTAAAACTTCTTTTCCTACTTGATAATGGTAAACAAGCTGTTGCAGCCACCCTTACAGCTCTCAATCCTCTGGCTAAAATGAGTACCAATCGTACTGTTCAAGCCGTTTCTGATCCGGTTATAAAGGTTGCGTTTTGCATCTAATTTTCTAAAATTATATGCTAATATTTAGTCTCCTCCAATTGGTTTTGTTGCAGTTTTACACGGAAATTGTTTTTAATGTTTTAGAACAGTAATGTAGAACTATTTAAATTATAATTTATAATTTAAGCTGAATTGCGTTTACTTTTCACCATTTTCATTTTAATCTACTTTATTACCTTTAAAATGATGTTGGCACGACTCTCATTATTATTTAACATGATTTTCAAATTTGGATTTTTTTATTCGAATTATTAAAAAAGTTAATTTTTGACTGAATCACACTGTCTACATTAGATGTAGCCTAAAACATTAGTTCATTAATATAGGATAGGTTAAAAATTAATGAGAGCTTCGGTTGTTTGGCATTAGCAAGGAGACGGAATCACGTAAATGAATTGCACTCCTAGTTAACTTCTTTGTTTTTCATCCCCCCCCCCATACCCTCGTGGCTCCTGTCTTCATTAGCCTTAATGTGAGCACGATCTAGACGTAAAGGCAGAGGGGGGGGGGGGTAAATCAATTTCAGACTTGTTTTCTTCTTTTAAACAATTACGAATTAGGCAAACAATAATTTAAATTGAAATTTTAAAACCTACTGATTATTATAATTGTTTTATCAAACCTGCGTAAAGAGATTTTATTCTACGAAAACTTGATTGATTTTAGATAATCACATAGAATTATGTTTTAGTTTTAAAATTACTCTCGTGTATACAGTGTGTGTAAAAAGTCTGAGACCGGTTGGTTATTAGACAAATGGCTGCAGGTATCAAAAACTAACCGGTAGGAATCAGTACAGATGCAATAATTCTACTTTTAAGTACCTGTAATTGATTTCCGGCATCTTAAATTTAATTTTAAAAATTAAATGGGAATGGATAATATGACACATCAATTTGTTGTGTAATTTCGATTCACTCACAATTCACCAACCATTATCGAAACACTTCAATTAAAAGTGTAGGTATGAAATTGTTATTGCAATATTAAACAAATATCTGAAGGTATTAAAAGAAAGTTGAAGTAAATTTACAAACAACTTTATTAATTTATTAAACATACTTGATTAATTAATAACAACATGTCAAGTACTTTTTTAATGAAAAATATGTTGTCATTTGTCAAATTTTAAATTACCTGATGGGAATTTCATGCTTGTAGTTTTAGTTTAACTGTTTATAAAATTTGCTCAAAATGCCTCCCATTCGCAGTTTGGAAGTGCGCAATATTGTAGAAGTAACTATTAATTACATGTTCTATCATTGCTGGTGAAATCTGTGTTGCCTGTTCCAGTAAACGGTGTTTTAAGGCAATAATATTGTTTGTCTTATTTTTATAAACGTTCTGTTTTAAATATGCCCAAAAAGAAATAATGAGAGAAGAAATATCTATTTAAATTTAAGATAGTTATTTGTTTTAAAATTGTGAAGCGACGGTTGACCCCACAATCGTTTTCAACCCCTCATATTAAAGATTTCTACGCTGTGGGGGGTCAGGAAAAATATACGTTTTTTCATAAATTTAAATAAACAAAAGATTAAAAAATTATTTAAAATTCATGAAAGAAGTAATACTAATTATATCTAAACCGTTACCATAGTGATCCCTCTTGGAACATATTGAGTACCATATTTACCATATTGAGTACCATATTTACCATAATTATTTAGTACGGTGGTTGTAATATATCCAGGGAGGCTACACCTTTTATCGTATAGTTCGGATTCCTGAAATTTTACATGTTCGTTATTATTTACCTTAAACATCAACATTTTTACAAAGTCGATCATCTACATTAGATTATAATTTACATTTTATTATTATTTATTTATTCTTTTCATAGCATGTCATGGGAATTACTACCCTTGTTTGAATTCATTAAATGTACCCAGACTTAAAAAACGTTTTTCAAAAAAGTAATAAGAAATTAGACAGTATCGATTTTCATGGAACAAAATTTAAGTTGTTCCATCCAGTAATTGTAAACACAAGTTAAAACAATTTATCACCTAGCGTTGACAACATTCATTCGTTGGCAACATCTATACATTTAACGAAATAGATGGTACGGATTTATTTAGAGTTTTTGTGTCTTGTACACAAATTAGTATTTAGTTTACTTAAATTATTAGATTGGACATTAGATGTAGGGCGAAATAATAAATATAATGATTACATTTTTCAATGAATCAAAACACCAAACAAATAAAAAGAAAAAAAACATGAGAACTTATTGTTTTAAACCAATTTAGGTTAGGCTCGCGCAACAATTGGGGAATGTGGCAATGTTTATCTCTTCGCTCCAAACGACTGTAGTCAACCGATTTCTCGTTGATAGCTTCCTTCAATAATCTAGTGGTATAGTGAAGACCAATATTGAAGTATTGTTCTCTGGTAAGCATACATTAGGAAATGAAAAACATAAACTCTGTAAAAACGTTGAACAAACTATGTAACATACCCAATTTACGAAATTTTGTTCAAAATACAAACCAATGATAAATATTCGTCCCCAAAAATGTCAGTCCAATAGTTCTCTGTGGAGAAGTGAAAATCAACTATTTAGACCGTTTTAGATTTTGTAGATTATTGAAAATAATATTGGTATAATCAAATATAGCCTGAAATTCCTTTATTTCATATATTTCATTATAAGAATAAATATTTTAAGATATAAGTTTTTTCCCGTGTTTTGGAAAGTTATATCTTTACGGTAGTATATTAAAATTAGCAATCTTGGCTACTGGTTTGAGTCATTATTCTCCAACTTTCATTTAAATTTAAACCTAATTAGTAAAACCGATTTGGAATGAATACACCTTTTATAACAGCCCATTGACTGATTTTTTTTACATATAACTCAATTTTTGTAGAGATCGCGACTACCTTTTGTTAGGTAATTTGGGGTAACGTTTTAGCCAAATTGTATCAAATTCGTTATAGCCAATTTTGAGAAAAAAGAAACAATAAGTTTTTGTTTTATGACAGATACCTCCAAATTTTGAGTTATCAAAAAATGAAAGATTAAAGTACAGAGTCATTGACAAAATAAGCACAGACGAGAGACGGCATACAGTCATTCTCAAAACCATATGTTGTACTGCAAAACGGATTATCCTTGAAAAATTTGACATCCATTTTTGACCCTTCACATAACTTTTTATATATTACGTAAATACGAAAGAGTAAAAATGCGTATTTTTTTAATTCATTTTGATAAAATACAGTATATTAATAAAATTATTGATATTGAAATATGAACAAATAATTTTCACTAACGTTGTACGTTTTTTTCGAATTGAAAATCTAGTCCTATCTCTTAATTATGAATTCACGCTTATATTTATTTATAAAAATGAAGTTCAAAAGATTATTAAAAAATTTTTTTTAAGTAATACGTAAATTAAAACACGTAAATTTTATATAAAAAAAAATTAATTTACACCTTATTTCCACTGTCAAGACTGTCAACCCCTTATTTAAATCCATTTTTTCCAGGTCTCGACAATAGATTTTTTAATAGATTTTAGATTCTAAAATATTTGTTCTTATTTGATCTTATAAAAAAAAGTTATAAGATTTATGTTAGATTTGACATTGAATTTAATATTAAACAAATATATGTATAAAAGGAGTATCAATCTTAAATCTTAGAGACAAGTAAAATACTAAACTTTGACATTCGTTGCTATTTTAAGTCTTTAATATTTTATTTTAAATTGGCATAATAATATAGAGACAAGAGTAATGTATGTGGTTATATTACTTTATTAAAATTATTTTTTGAAATTCATCACTTCAAGAAAAGGGGAAAAGGAGTTTCTAAAACTATTTTCAATTGACAAAATATGTTTTTCTTGAGTCACACTCATATTTGAATTTTTCTGGTTTTGTATTTTTTGGAACACACCTTAAAAAATAAGAAGTAACTAGAAAACTTATTTTATATTCGTTTTAACTCGGAGCATTTGCTAGTTTTTGGTTCCCCCTTTTTTTCTTCTTTAATTTCGCAAAATAAATCTTATATTATTTTAATTGTACAGCTTTCTGAATTTTTTCAGTTTTTGTTGATAATTTTTTGATTCCCCCCCCTTCCTATTTTGAATTTTTCAAATCGGTATATCTCAGGATAATACTTTTATTTTATTTATTCCAGAGAAAGCGCAACTGTAGATAGTTCTTATATTTACCAAAATTATCTACTACATTAATTTTGTTCCTAGTAATGTTTTCTCTACCCTTTGTTTATACCTGTTATAATTGTTTATAATAATAATAAACTTTCGGAAGTTTTTATTTTTAATTTTCTGTAAAAGTTGTCTTAGAGCGATTGCTCCTGTAATTTTCTCTATAATTCCTACAAATGTTTGATCCTTTTTTTTTGGTTTGACTACATTATAATGGAAAAAATGCAATGGCAATAAAATTATTCATTTTATTGAGCCGCACTTATAGGGCATTTCAACAACCAAATGGAAAAAAAACACACACACAATTTTCCACAATAATAATTAGTTTGTTTGGATAATACAATACTAGATGGCGTTTCAATGACCGAGTCATCAACCTAAGTTTCACAAAACCCCACCTGACATTCAACTAGGGATCCTGGTTAGTTTTAGTTCAGCAAACGGAGGGTTTGTGCGCGTGTAGCAACTGAGGATAATGATTCAGTTAATGGGACATCGTATTGTATAGCCTAGTATTATACTAATAAACTATTTATCGTGGAACAATACGTTTTCTTTTTTATGGAGATTATAAAATTGGAGGTTATAAATTTAGTTCAGGACAGATATTTGAATTTGTTTTAGTGAGTATAGCAAACATTCATTGAATTTTATAAATGGGTGATATTTAAGACTTTATAATTAGCTTTAAATGTGTGTATTCCATTTTACACAATTATACCACAAGAGTAGCCGCCATATGATGACATTATAAGAGGAGTATCAGATTTCATAATTTCAATTTTCCCTCATAATGTAGGTTACATTACATTGTAGAGAGAAAATTAAGTTTTCGCAAACACAATAGACTGATCGCTGCATTGACACACTCTAGTCATTTCAGTACACTGGTATTGTTTGAACGGTAAATTTAATCATGTTCAATAAGTCTTCCATTAAGTCATCAATTATGTCCTTGAAAAGTGAAGATGATTACGTCATCACATTGTTTGTTAATAACAGTTGGTTCCACGGCTATGAGACACATAGAAAGACCTCTTAAACTCTGTTCCATCACTATTATACCCTTGTTGACATTTAATGTGGGTTGGTTATTTCATCGTTAAACATGTTTTAATCAACCTCATCGATGAAATGGTTTGGACAACAATTATTAAGTGTAAGTGAATTAACTAGCACAAATTAAAACATGAAAATGTGATTAGAGGGACATTGATTTTGAAGCCAATATGCGCTCCTATATTTGGTTTTTTTAGTCTAATTCTTATGATTCCGTTCGAATTCAGTAACTACATTATTTGGTTATTATTATATCTGCTAGGATCTACACAATGTGTTGTACAATACTCACATTGTCTTATTATTTATATTTATTGAAGCGTTTCGGAATTACTCCATCTTTTGAGCCTACCTACCTTAGTTTTCAAGATCAGCTGCTGATTCGTTATCAGAATAAATAACTACATTATTAGGTCCACAAATAGATGTATTATCTCACTTACATTTTGTGATTAGTCAATAAACTAAAAAGATGTAAAACTCTTCTTATGGAATATTAAGGGATCCCAAAATAAATTTTGTTATACAAAAAATGGCAATTTAAAAGAAATTTTTTTTAAGTTCATTGTTTTATTACACAGAGTCAGAAAAATATGTGAAACAAGAAAACTCTCGTTAAAAAACGTTAATCGAAATATTAAAAGGTCAAGTTTGATGGTCATTGAATGATACCGCAATACCAGTTAACAGCTGAATAGAGTTATATTGACTCTACGATATTTCTGTTGCCTTTACATATTTATACATATATGATATATGTACATACACACAGCAAGAGCCTGAGTGGCCTTCCTTTTTAAGTTTTAGTTATTTCAACCACACACAGTTATTTTCAGATCGAAATAAAATACGAAATAAAATAAATATTCATAGTTGATATTTTGAGGTGACTGGAGTTTTATTGAAAAGCAAAACAAAATTGTAATAAAATAGTATTGAAGAAGTATTTGATGTGTTCAAAAACATCGATATTACGATTGTCTCTAATATCAGTTTTAACATATTTCGAGCCCCGAGGTTTTTAAAATATTGTTCATCTCCCATTAGTTCATACTCTCCTTTATGACCAATTTTGACAATATTTGGTGTCATATGATAATTTGGTAATATTTGGTGATTTAAAATGAAATGTGACCCGGTAAAAAATTGGGAATAACTGTTGTAACTAAAACTGAAAATTTCGATTAAAAAAAGTATATTCTAAAAATGTGTTTATCGCCATCCCTTTGGGAGATTCTTTATAAAGGGGAAATTAATCATGGTATAGGTTCACATATCCAAAACTCCGTGAATGCAATTTCAATCAAATTTTGGTTAAGTCAAATGCGTTTGTTAAGTAATTCAGACAAAACTGTACTTAACTTGGTTAATATATCGCGTAATGTAGCCTAGTGTTTTAGTCTTATGGCAGGTACCCCAAAATTATTAGTTATTACACCGAACAAATGTGTTACGTACAACATAATATATACTTCATTACGTGACAAAATAAAATCCTTCAAATAATTTATTTATTTATTATTTTATTATCAAGTTTCATTATTTATTGTCCTATGTTTTTCATTTGTCCAATAAAACAATATTCTAGATTGTCGATAGTAGTTTATTAATTATTTCTGTAAATAATTAAATTTTGTCATCTAAATGTGAAAGTACAATAAATGAAATAGATTTGTATTATTTGTATTTGTTAAAAACTCAATGAATATTATTTAATTTGAAAATGGAGAATAATTACAAAAGTTATTATGATCGCTAAGTGCACAATATTTTAATAACTTAAAACAAGAGTTTTATCCGAAGATCGTAACTTTGATGTATTAAATAATTAAACAAAAAGTTCAGTTAAACGAAGTACATCGTCATAGATTGGCAAAGTAAGAACTTCTGCTGAATTATTTAAGAGATGAGTTGTATCCAGAAGAGATGAGAACAACGCTGAGGCAAAAACTTGATTACAATTGGAGAAAAGAAAAGCCATCGAATGTCTTTGTCTCCCGTGCAGTCGACATGCCCTTAGGTTTCAAGAACATTCAAGTTTCAAACAGTCGTCAAGAAAGTTGTGTTTTTGTTTTCAACAGAACTTTTTATGTAAGAAATAGAAGATTTCCTCTTGGGAATAAAATACTTCAGAAAATAAACAGTAGATAAGACACATTTTAAGATGTACTCAAACCTGAACAGGGATATAGGCGGTTTTAATATCTCTAATGTTGACACGTTGTTCTTGTACTCACTACAACATTCCCAACGCATTTCAAATTGAAGTACATTATTGTATTACATTTTAAAAGGGTCCATTAATAAATTATTGTAATATAATTTGTAAAATAAGTCAGGACGATGTTACTAACGTCATTAACATTATACAAAGTATTTTATACGATACCATTAGTTAGCAATAACAGCCTCTGATTAAAATAGAATATTTATAAAAATAAATAATTTTTCTAATTTTTCAGAAATAAGACATTGCACAGATATTAAAATACTTTGCAATTGTAGTTACAACTATCTAACGAGTAATCCTTGTATATTTGTAAATTTTATCATAGAAATATTGTCTATTGGTTTTGTTTGAAATAGGGGGAATCTATTGTTTATTGGGTGCGAGAAAGCGAGCTAGATACTCGATTTTGGGAAATCGCAGGCGTTAAATTACCAAATTTTTAAAACGTCAAAATCGGCCTTTCTCTTGTACAAAAAAAAAGTTTGACATTTAATATTTTGATGTTATTATTATTTTCGTCAACCAACTAGTTTCTGTTTATAATAAAAAATATTATTTTTACATTCATTAATAATATTGATTGCTAACATTTCCGATATCCTGTATCAGGATTCGATTTCGGTGAATGCGATATAATCTTATGGACGAATATACAAAACGAGGTCAGATCTCACTTTAAAATGACAAGATATAATTTTAATCTTTTGTGCTAGAACGTTGAATCTAATTAAAATACTCACACAAACTTTATCTATATATTTTTCTTTATGGATGCAAATCATCAAAATTACATTGACTAATATTCAAAAAATATTTACGAAAGTTAATGACATCATAACTTCTTAGAAATAGAAAGTTTCTCGTAATATGACTTACTGTTGGAAAAAATATACATATATTAATTTTTATTTTCAAAATTTAGTAACAAAAAGTTTAGATATGTCATTTATTTAAACTTTGATTTTGTACGAACTTTCAGATGGTCAAATAATATATAAAACAAATTAAAATTGGAATTTCATTTTAAAATATCTTGTTCTTAATTGTCTTCTAAAAACTCACCTCCAGATTTAGTAGAACATAGATTTGGCAGAACACAGACTAAGTAAATAATAAGTCAACGTGCGTATCAAATTTAAGTAACATCAACTTTTAATATTTTATCAAAAAACCTCAAATTTAGGGAATGAAGGCATAAAGTTTCACAAAAATCAGACAATTTAATATAACGGTATTGTGTGGGTGGATGTACATATGCAAATAAATGAACGTGGATGTTTGGAGAGGAGGGGGGTAGTGCTCATTTAATGAGATAGAATTTGAATACACCCGTCCTTCAGACTCCTTGATAGCTATTTTATCAAAGTATTTATAATGCTGGTTTTATAGTATTATAACTATAAGATTTGTTTTACACTTCTCAGGAAATAATATTTCGACGTTGCGTCCTTGTATAATCAGACCCGAAATTACAACTTGTTAATGTAAGATCATCCCAATCATAACACTGACTAAACACTTCAAACATATGTATTCATCGGAATGACTCAACAATTGTCGTGACCATTCAATGACGATTTCAACTATTCAAATTACTTGACATGAACTTCTTCTGAATACCGGTAGAAAACATTGAATTCATTATTTCCTTCATTGATAGTATGTTTTGTTAAAAATGAATCTATTGATGTAGGTCGTCAACTATACAATAAACCGCTGTTCCGATAAGGCTAAAACACTCCAAATACAATAAAAATTATTCCAAACTTCATAAAATATATTGTATATATTTCTAAATCCCTCGCGTTCAACTTTAACGTATTTTGTTGCCAAGACAAAATCCCGAATATTTTATATACATGGAGATTTTCATAAAATTATAATATAGATGTTTATATAACATATATGGTGCTATGCTCGAATAACTCCATCAGTTATTAACTATAGCTTATGGGACTCACAGTTAAGAAAACAATTCAATATTCAATTCAATATTCACAATTCAATATTTTGAAATATTACATGTACAATAGAATATAAGAGAGCTAATTATACATGGAATGTACATTGTTCAGGCCGAATAAAAGGTGGAATATATCGGAGAAAGTATTTTTACAATGAGAGCCTCTATAATTGTATCAAATAAAATATAATTTTCGAATGTATAATTGAGACTAAAGATCGAAAATGATCTATACATCCGTATTGAAATGTAAAGATACAATGATGTAATATGCAGGTGTTTTGATCTTAAACATACAAATAATTATCATTTGTAGAACACATCTATTTTAAACTATAAATATTGCCTAATGATATATACATGAATACAAGGGGAAACATTTCTTTTATCTGAAATCGTTGAACAATCGACGTCATGGTTTTCTGATTTCTACAAATTACACATTAGAATTTGCTTTGAAATTTTCTACTGCATACATTTTGTTTAAATGAATAGAGGAAGATTTTATATGAATGCAAGCAATTATGTTAAACGTTATAACTAGCTGTTATCTGTTTTAATTTGTACATATAGGGAAATAATGGAATTTATTTTATAACTGAAACTATACACAGATCTAACAAATTACAAAGTGCATCATTTCATCAAGAAGTCAGCATAGAATAATCTGGATAATTTATTAGCAATACAGTAATAAATTAATTTTGTTACAGATATTCCAATATTTATGGTACTAATTTTTGTCTATACATTATAAAATTCATTCAATAATCTCTCGTAATAATTCGCACAGTGTAGAGCAGAAATCATTGTTTCATGACAAACCTCATATCTTAAATTGCGATTAATCACTTGTAAATTATTGAATTTCTAGTCATGTATTTCTATGATTTTGTAACAAAATCACAGAATAAACATTAAACTAAAAATTACATTATGCATTATAACTAAACAAGATTTAGTATTTAGATTTAGTATTTTTAAAACAAGGAATAGTACAACGACTAAAACATGTACAGGGTTGAAGAGAACATCCAGAAAATAAAGGAACAATTACGAATTTCTTGTTTGTTTATCTTTCGTAATGACATTTAAAGCTATATTGCCGAATGTAATGCGAGATAGTATTCTCTACAATAAATTGCTATGTCGATCTGTTAAGAAACGAGAGAGATTTTATGAATAAGACAATTTGGATAATAAGACCGCTGAGAAACCTTTATCTGATTTATCATCATTTAGGAGTCCAAAATATTTTAAAGAATTAGTTTAAAATGTGAATTGCAAAAAATGAAGATTTAAGAAAATCTGTTAAAAATACTAAATTTTGGTTTTTTTCTGTTTTTGTTCAAACTACATATCTACATGTATTTTGTAGGGAGAAAAAAATCAATAACTTTACAAAAGATGATTTTTGTGCAAATAGCCCACCCTGTTTTAAAATACAAAATCTATTTTTGTACAGAGAAGCTTGGTTAAGTCCTTTTTTAGTTTTTCACAAATTCGAATTATAGAGACGTTTAATATACTACCGAGAGTTTAGCTGCAACCCTCTAATGATGATTATAATGTTATCGAAAGGTACATACGTGTAATGTAATAAACATAACTAAATAAAAACGGTGTTTGTTTTGTTTCCTATTTTGTGGTTTTGGGAATCCTTATTTCCTTAAAACTATTATTAGAAAATAGTCTTCATTTCATTCTTAATGAGTTACTATGGATATTAGATAAATTTGGTTGCTTGGATATGTAAAAAAAGTATTATAAATTACCGTTGATAACATCCTAAATAAGTATTACCTTAAAAAGAACATGATTAAAATAACAGCTTCGTTCAGTGCCATAAATACCTAAAATGATTCAATCCTTTAATCAATAGATAATTAGTTAATAGTTTCAAATTGTACTAAGATCTACTGATTTTATTACTCGAAGAAACTATAAATTGGTATCAATAACTCATTGATTATATATATTTTTTAAATGTACCTTGATACATGACGCCTAAATGACGTGTACATTCAAAAACATTTTGAGCTTAATCGACTGGACAAAAAAGAAGATATTTATACCTTTAATTTATTTTAAGTTTGTGTTTATGTAAGGTTTATTGGTATATAAGCGGTCTTAAAATCTATTTTTATTTTACTTTTATTTATTTATCTCTTATAAAAGTTAATAGGTATTAATACAATTTATTAATGTTTTGTTCCAAGAATACAATAATTATTGTGAGGAAAGTGCAATTTGTTTTTAGGAAACAAAATTAAATTTGCCGACAATTGATAGTTTAATACAATTATATGAATTTTGAAGCTGTCGTTATAAAAACATTTTTTATCTAATTACATTTTATACTGATGGTTATGTATAAAATATTTGAAATAACCAATATATATATATATATATATATATATATATATATATATATATATATATATATATATATATATCAAATTGGTTACCAATTAAACTTAATAGTAGTTTTCATATGGCTAGTATTTATAGATCATTTAAAAAAGTGTCTATAATCCTTAGTGATGAACAATACCAGTTTAGCCTTTAAATCGTTATTATTTAAAAGTTTTCCAATAATATATTTAAAATTATTTATTTATTTTAGAAGTGGTGAAAAAATAAAAGTAAAATCTAATATTTAAAACATATTTTTTCATAATAAAGCAGTTATATAAATAAACAATGCACTAACTTTCTGAAACTTCTACCACATTCCAATCTTCTGTCAAAATTACTCATCATTATTTCCTTGCATTTCAGTGGATTTAATATCTAAAAAAAGGCTGATTTAACTTTCGATTCACACAAAGTTTAAAGCGTTTACAAAATCATCGTCACAAAATCTGGATGTTGACGTATAACATATTAATTTACGGTGTTCATAAAATTATTTATCACACTCGCTATGAATGTATTCTCATACATTTTAGTAATGGATCTTAAGATCAATCCGGTCAAATAACAGTCTCTTTGCTCTCTAATTGTCGGGTTCTTTCGTGTTCATAAAACTGACCAAAAATCTGAGATAAAATTGGTGATTCTATTCGTGTTTTGAATTGGTTGATTCTAATAGTTGTAACGTTATTCTACAGATTAGGAACTTTCACCTGTGAAATATTAGTTTGTTGATTAATAGTCTGTTGTAGGTGAGTTTTCATGAATATGACAAATATTAAGATGTTGTGAAATCGCTTTTTCAGTGATTCTTTACTCAGCTCCTAACACATTTAGCCTATTTCCTGAACGATACCCAACCAACAGTTTGGCTAATTGTCTGTCTCTCTGTGATCTAAAAGTACTGGTATTGTAAATGACTCAAAACATTGAATAATTGTACAAAATGGGTGTTCGTGTTTCGTAGGATCATGAGATTTTTGACAGTTACTACACCATTTTGGCAGTTTATTACAGTTAGAAACTATTTTGGTCAAACTTAATTAAGGGTGTTCAAAAAATTGTGAACGTTGCTGTATTGTTTTAGAGGAGGGAGTTCGAATTTCATATCTGTTAGTCGTGATCTCAGTCGTTTGTGTTCCAAAAATTCCCTAAATAAAATTTTGTAAATTTTGTGATACAAGTATATACGCTTATTATAAGTTTCTTAAGGTTCTAAGCATGATTTTAACTATGTGTTTAATGTAATTAAATTTAGTTATTCTTTTCACGTCATCTATTGTTCTAATATCAACAAAGATAAAATAGTATCTTTTTCGGATTTAGAAGCTAAATGTTGATATATATTTTCAAAGAGTAAAACGATAAAACCAGCGGGTTATCGTGATGATCATTATTATGCATCGATTTTTGTTATACGATTATTCGTTTTCTTTAAAAAAATACGCATAGAAAAACCTAACCTTGCTTTATATTGTAACAAACAAAGACAGAAAATAATCCCAGAAGGATTGCTTTCGTCGGCCATGCTTTATATCTGCCCCATGAATGATTTATTGTAGGCCACACACTCAGAAACGGAATATCTCATAAATTCAACAAGGATATGCATTCTGCCAGATTCGTTGAGGGAGATTAACAAAAGAAAACAGCTCATTTTTAATATAAAACCACATGAACGTTTCGGATAAGGAACATTTGAAATTAGCGTGTCAGCAGTTGGCAGCTGTGATATAGTCAAACTGGCTTTAAATAACAGAATGACTAAACCAGATGCGGGCGTTACAAGACGTTACAATGTCAAATCATGTTATAAATTAAACTGGACATACGTTAATCAAAACTACATTAATAAATCGTAATCAATATCGTCATGTTAAACAACCGACGTTAATGGACCTTTTATTTCACACTAGTAATAGCAATTAATATTAATGATATTTTTAGAAGCAGCCTTTGCATGATACAATCTTACATAATGTTTCCGCTGATGAATGATTGTAGACTACGTTTAATAGTTCGTAACTATCTAAAGTATCGGCAAAACAGTACAAACTGCAGAACCGATTTTAATTTAATTTTATTTATTTTTTCATTGGGTAGTCTTTCCTTGTGGCTATTAATTTTGGAATTTTTTGTTTATTTTCTCTTTCTTCTAAATTGGAAAATCTCTAAAAATTACAGAAAATTGGTGTCGTTCTTCTTATAAAACTATATTTCTGGTAAAAATTCAGTACCATGAAAAATTATTGTTAATATCATTGAAAAATATTTGACACAAAGGTTTCTCAATATTTTTTTTTAATTTCTACCGGATAATGTATCATCAGTAATTTTTAAATTTATCCTGACTTGTTTTGGATTAAAGTTAATCAGTCTTGTTATTAGACATAATACAAAAGCATTTGATTTTATTTTGAGTTTTGTTATCATTTTAAACTCTTTCAGTACTGTATATGAGTTGACTGTTAAAATGGAACCTTCATGTTCGTCAAATGGAAAAGTCATAACTTTCTACTGCGATGAACAACTTAAGCTAGAATTAACTAAACTAATATATTTTAATTTAATTTTGTTCGCATTAACGTTACGAAATAAAGTTAAACCTGATTTTTTTCTGGTTATAATGTTTATATTACGCCTTCGGGGGGCATTCTGAAATATAATTTAAAATCGGTCTCCTTATTTTCCTCGTCCATTATTGATAGAATACTGCGTACTTCAAAGTTATTAGATTTATCTATATTTATTTTATCTCCAACCCTTTAAAATATATAAATCCATAAGTGTTAACTTTATTGTTATTCATATCATTCATAACATTATGATGTTTAATATTTAAATGTAGTTATTGTTTTATTGCATTGTGTATTTTGTTATCATATCTAGGAAAATATTATGATAGTAAAATCGATTTCCACATTTATTTTGATATATTCGTGTTCAGGATTATTGGTTTCAAAATACGACCTACAATTAGAATATCTATTGTCTCTATGGGCAGCCTTATTTAGCCTACTGATTTGTTCATTTTAGTACATTGACACATTTTACTTATGTATCCAAACGGTTGTTTCTACATTTTGTATAACTAATTACCTGTCATAAGACCACAAATATATTTTCAAATTTCTCACATTGGCTACAACGGATTTAATAAAATTACATTATAAAATATTATAGAATAATAAAAACGTATGGGTTAAATCATTATTGATCAAAAATTGAAATAGACGGCGCGTCGGCCTACAAGTTGTAACATGTCGAAATTAGATAAAACCATTTACGACAAAATGTATGATGGTTTATGAAACGAACCAATGGAGAAAATTGTATATGTACAACAAAAAAAAAGAAGAAAAAAGGTTCACTAATTTTCGAACTTATCACACATTCTATACAGTTGGAACCTTAAGAACGAAGACTTAATATCGGGAATTTGTTATATTTTTTAATGAGTTATCAAATTCAGTATAAGCAAACGCATAAAAAACCTCTTTATATTTCAAGTAAGTGAATACAATAAAAGAAAACAAATGAATGCTTTTACATAAGTTTATTTAAGTTTATATGAAATATACAACTGAAATACACGGTCTTAGGGAATATATTATAAACTATGCACAATATGCTAGACGCAAGATGGCGACCTACATAATATATTATTAAAGGGATTAAATATCCCCATGTATCACCATGAAGTAATTACTGACATACTATATAGATTCACCCTTTCACAGCTGCTCATATATTCTGCTAATGTATTAGTTGCACGAATGACGTTTATTTTACTCCACGATTTGTGAGCAAGTTCAGTTGCTGAACTTTAAAACTGGGTCTTTAATTAGGTGAAAGTCTACAATGAGGGGGGTACGCTTTATTAATGGATTTTCTTGGAAACAGTTGACTTTTGTTATTCATTATTTAGGCGTTTGCGATTTTATTAAAAAAAGTTGCATAGTAAAGAGGAACCATAATTAGAAGCATTATTTATTATTTGTTTACGAAACTTATAGTTTTCAGCGATAAAATGTGTATAGTGTAGTTCCTTATAAGAAACAATTAGGCGAATTGATAAGGGTTTTCCGTGTTTATGTTTCTTTCCTACGGTTAAAGATAAAAGGAACTTTATATTTTTCACATTACATACATTTTTTTTTTTTTTTTTTTATATTAAAAATAAAATTATGATACAACATTTATAGAAAGTGTTTCTTTTATTTGAAAGTAACATATCTATAATTTTTTTAAATGCTAACCTTTGTTGCTGATTATATACATCCTTAGACATTTTTATTATTATACATTTTTCGGACTTTGCCATCATTTGTGTGTTAAAAATCAAAACACGACGTTTCGGGAAAAAGAATCAATTCCCGTTATCAAGTGACTAAAAACTAAAGAAACATGAAACTAGAAACTATGCCTATGTAAGAAGTATTAGTAAATAAACCTAATTGATTCTTATTCCCGAAACAACGTGTTTTGATTTTTAACACACAAATAATGGCAAATGTCCGAAAAATGTATAATAATAAAATTAAACTTCCATCAATAACAAATAACTTCAAACAGAGAATCCTTAGACATGGTCCAAATATAAAAAAAATGTGCCATAGAACTATAAACAGTAAATCTTCATTTCTGTATTATCAATAAACATCTATACCAATACAATGGATTGATAGATAGTTTTTATTTTCTCTGGAATACATTATATATTAAATTATTGGTTGGTAGTACTGATTTCAAACGAGTGAAACATTTGTGTAACGAGCTCTTGGATATTTAGTGATTTTCTGTGGTAAAACGTTGTAAATGAGTGTAAGATATTTTGCGAATTGCAATTAAGACTGTAAGTAATATTAAGTGGCAGACATAAGTTGTTTAAAGACTTTTATAAATTAAAAAAACAAGAAAAGTGTCTGTTAATGGATTGTTTGTCGGTTACAACGGGCAGGTAAGGCACAGATAGATAACGGCCGGCCAGTGTTGCCAACTTGAGTTGTGACGTGTACGAGGTATCGTATGTTCTGATAACTACTTGTTTAGTTAATTTATGGATAATAAGTCAATTACTGATTTTTTTACACCTAAAGTGAATAACAATGGTAAACGTCCAAGGGTAGTTTCGCCTGAAGAGAGTTATAAAAGTGACAATATAATGGGGGAGAGTAAAGTAGGAGATTTGACGCATAGTGAGTTAATGGCGGCTATCGGCGCCCTGCTGGATAGTAAATTATCGTCTTTGGCAACGAAGGAAGATTTTAATGTAGTGGCTGAAGATATTAAAATTTTAAAAAATGAAAATGAAAATTTGAGGAAGGACTTGCGCTTAATTAAAGATAGAGAGAAACTCATTATGGATAGGTTAGATGATTTAGAGGGGCGATCTCGAAGAAATAACCTCATATTTAGAGGTATTACATATAATAAGGGTGATGACTGCTTAAGAATAGTAAAGGAATTTTGTGTAAATATGTTGCAATGTCGCAGCAACCTTTGGATTAACCGTGCCCACCCCCTTGGAACAAATGGCTTACTGATAGCCCACCTTCCGGACGATGCTGACGTCGACTTCGTAATGAGAAATGCGAAGAAATTAAAAGGAACGGGTTATTTTGTCTACCGCGACTACACTAAAGAAGTAAGGAACAAGAGAAGGCAATTGATGGCTGTCAGAGGAGAACTGGAACGATTAGTTGGCCGACGGCGAATGCCGATAGTATTTGATCGCCTGATCGTCGAAGGACACCATTTTTTCTGGAACAAAGGCAACCTAATGGCGGGAAAGGAAGATGGCTGTGCAAAGATACAAGAACTGCTGAAAATCGACCTATCTACATTCATTGATAATCTGGAGGAAAACCATGGACAGCAACGACACAACAACGGCTCTATAGCAACAACGCCGACTGCAACGGTGGAGGAAAGGAAGTGAGAATGCAACCGCACCTATCAACGAACATCGCCCAAGAAAACCTCTAGAGGTGATGTATCATTGACAATCCTATCGTACAATGTACACGGGTTAAGGAATAAACTCAGTGACTTTAAGTTAATTAATTTTTTGTTAGATTACGACATAATAATTTTGTTAGAAACTTTTATAACAGAAGTTGATTTTGATTTTTTAAGAAACTATTTTAGTAATTTCAGGTTAAAGTTAATACCAGCAATTAAGGAGGGTACTTTTGGGAGGCCTCGAGGAGGCTGTTTAGTTGGAATTAATTTAAAATCAAATTTTGTAAATAATATAAATTTTGTTCATAATGATATAGCTCATGCTGTAGAAGTTGAGTTAGAAGAATCTCATTTTACTCGCATTTTACCCATTTATTTAAATTGCAACTGTTGGGAAAGAGATTTCAGTGCCTTGTCAGATTATGTTAGTTCTAATTCAAACATGAGTTTTATTATTATTGGTGATTGTAACGCAAGAACTGCAAACAAACAAAATATAAATGTTAATCTTATAAGTAGTTTAAGCAATATTAAAGAATTACGTGCATCTAAAGACACAATTTGCAATATTAGGGGGAAAAAATATTTGGAGTTTTGTGATAATTATGGGCAAGTCATTTTGAATGGGCGCACAATCTCAGACGATAAAGGTCAATACACTTTCATTAGTAACATGGGGTCCTCTGTAATTGATTTGGCAAGTATTTCACTAAACAGTTTAGATTGGGTTAAGGATATGTGTGTGAAAGAATTTATTGGGTCGGACCATTTACCAATTCAGCTAGAGATATACGCGCGATTAGATAATAAAATAAAGGAAGTAAAAAGTTTCCCTATGTTACCTAAATTAATGTGGTCAGTATCGGATGATCGGTTTTATAAAAATAAGGTAGATAGTAAGTTAAACTTAGTAGAATCTAACGAAAATGTACAAGTAATGCTAGACGAGATAACGGACATTGTGAGAGGGGCTGCGCACCAGGGTAAACAAAATAGGGGTAAGAAAAGTGCGTCTAGGGGGAAAAACAAATGGTTTGACAAAGAGTGTGATAAGGCTAGAACTAAAGTATTCAAATTATTAAATCTATACAGGGGATACAATAATATTTATGTCAAAAAATTATATTTGGAAGCTAACAAGGATTATAGTAAAATAAGGGATTTGAAAAAGAAACAGTTTAACGAAGAGTTAATTAAAAAACTACAAAATGTTAAGAATACGAAAGATTTTTGGGAGGCCGCGAAAAGTTTAAAAAAAGGAATGAATTATGTGGGAAACAATATTAAGGTGGAAGACTGGGTTAGGCACTTTAAAATGCTGCTTGATCCCCCCATAAGTATGCAGCCTGTTTTGTTTGCAGAACCTTTTTTTAAAGTTAAATGTCTAGATAAAACAATCGATATGTGTGAAATAAGACAGGTATTAAAGGCTTCAAAAGATAATAAAGCGCCAGGGTTCGACCGTATACCTTATGAATTTTATAAACAAGCTCCAGACAAATTAATTGAAATTGTTCTAAAAATGTTTAATTTAATTTGGGATAATGGGAAAGTGCCGATTAGTTTTAAAAAATCTATTGTATATCCATTACACAAAAAAGGTGATGTTAATGATGTAAGCAACTATAGAGGTATTTGTTTTATGGATGCTATCGCCAAACTTTTTACGGGTATAATTTTAAACAGGTTAGAAAAATGGGTTAGGGAAAACAATATATTAAATGAGTACCAAGCGGGGTTTAGGAAAGGTTATTCCACCATTGACAATATATTCAATCTCATGTCTATGATAAATCTGAGGCTCGCATTAAACAAGGGAAAGCTTTATTGTTTTTTTGTTGATTTTTCTGCGGCCTTTGATAGGATAGATCGAAAGTCATTGTTTTATAAACTATATTCTCTGGGAGTGTCTACAAAAATTGTGAGGATTTTACAAAGTTTGTATAATGGTACTGCAGCAGGGGTTTGGTGTGGGGAGGGGGTGTCCAATTGTTTTGAAACAAGCAAGGGCTTAAGGCAGGGATGTCTGTTAAGTCCACTGTTATTCTCTTTATTTATAAATGACTTGCACGACGTTCTAGGAGGCGGTTGTCAGTTCGGTGACACGAAGATCAGAGTGTTGTTATATGCTGATGACATTGTGTTGCTGGCCCCTGCTCCTGTAGTATTGCAATATATGATAACAAATTTAGAAAGGTATTGTGACGTTTGGAATTTGAAAATAAATTTGGACAAATCTAAAATTATGGTCTTTCGAAATGGGGGGAAATTATCGTCTCATGAGCGATGGTTTTATAAAGGTGAACGGATTGAATGTGTCAACAAGTATAAATATCTAGGTCTGACTCTGACACCAGCATTGTCTTTACAATGTCATTTTGAAGAGAAACTGACAGCATCTAAAAATGCCATCAATCATGCTTGGGTAAATTGGTTAGGCCATGCAAGTATTACCCTATTAACTAAATCGGAATGTTTTAAAGCTGTAGCCAGGTCAATCATGTGTTACGGAGCCCAAGTGTGGGGATATCGGGAACATGATTCGGTAGAACAGCTGTTACGTTTTTTTATCAAACGGATTCTGTGTCTGCCACAAAACACACCTAACTATATGTTGTATTTGGAGACAAATTTTGAAAAATTGTTTGTTTTTGCTTTTAAGTTACATTTTAAATACATAATAAAAGTGCTGGACATGGCCGATAACCGTCTACCTAATATTTTATCAAAAGAAATAATTAGGAAAAATCTATTTTGGTTTCGAGAGTGGCAGTATTTGGCTGAAAGGCATTCTGTGCCGTTATCAGCTGATGCGGGACTATGGCGGGGGCAACTGATGACCTTATGGCAAGCGATAAGGGACGATGCTAGGCAGAAATGTATACAAGCCGCTAGGACAAGTCAGTACCATGCCTTATACAGAGAGGTAGACTATGACCTAGGCGATAAAACTTATTTTAGAGAGGAATTTAATTCAAAATTAATTGGATGGGTTTTCAAGTGTAGGGGAGATTTGCTTCATTTAAATTATAAACCTTGGGTCAGGGAACAAAATTATAATTGCTCTCTTTGTAATTTAAATCAGTTCGAGGATACATACCATTTTATCGGAAAATGTCCAATTTTAAAGGATTTTAGATTTAGGTGGTTCAAAACGCATGAACTAAGTAAGGAAGAGGTTTTAAAGTATTTAAATGGGCACGATTGGGTGCGGCTTGCAAAATTTTCTCAACAAGCTTGGCAATACAGATGGGCTTTAATTCAAGAATTTAATTTCTAATTCCCTATCGGGACGTCTATACATTTTTAAACTTTTGTTTCCACATGTTTTCCAAATTGTAAGATATTTTCCGTTTTGTAATTTAATACCGTAAATATAAATTTTTTTAAGATTTAATTTTGATGCAAATATTGGTAGTCCAGATTTGTTTTTAAATACATGTTTTCTAAAGTTATTTGTTTCTTATTAAGATCATCAAATGTGTGTAATGTGTTAATTTCTTTGATGTAATATGTGATTGTGTTTGAAAATTTCTACCCAACCAAGCAGACAGCCTAATCAGCTATGCTTTTAAAATGCAATTATAAATATTTTAAGTTTACGGTTTGGAACAAGTTTAGTAATATAAAATTTAACAAATATTGTAATGGAATATTTTTGATGTGAAATAAAGCATTTTTTCATTTCATTTCATTTTCATTTCATATTAAATTATAAAACTGTTTCAATATTAGATACTGAATTTATCCAAACGATTGGCTAATCAAAACCATTATAAATGATATATATATATATATATATATATATATATATATATATATATATATATATATATTGTTTTACTAACGAAAAACAACAATGTCTTTTTTTTAATATGTTTTATATATGTTAAAGAATAATTGCTAATTCGTAAACAAAAATTGATTAAAACATAGTACGTTTCCCAAAGTTCGATATGTCACATTTTCAAAACAATATAATTATATATATATATATATATATATATATATATATATATATATATATATATATATATATACAAGAGTGTTTCATCTTTTGACGAAAAATACAACGCTACCTTTATTTTTAATATGGCTCATAGAATAACTGCATTATAGATAAAAATAATTGGTTGGTACCTTATAACAACACCAATAAATTTTACAATGCTCTCATATACTAAAGCGTTTGATGTTTGTCAAAACCAACAAAAATCCCACGTGAGTTCCTGAGAAATTTCACATATCGTATAATTAGCAACGTACTAATGTTGTAATCAATTAGGAATAAATTATTATTTGTAAATTAATAAATTAACCTACACCCTTGAATTAAAAAGAAATACATTGTCGGTTTTCGTTAAAAGATCAAACTATTTTGTATTTATAATTATTTTGTTAAATCATTTGTTTGCTAAAAATTTTGTCTCAAATAATCGAATGGTTTCCTATATCTAAGTATATATATGTAAAATTCTAGCTTTTTCCTTTTTTGTACGCGTTAACACGTTACACATTTTAAAATTTACTCGTAAACCGTTATTTTATTTTATATACAATTTTTGTCATTGGTTGGTTTCATAAACCATTATACATTAGGTTGTAAATGGTTTTATTCAATTTTGAGAAGTTTTCACTTCCAAGACGACGTCCAAAATGTATTTTAATTTTTGACGGATAATGGTGATAACCAACACGTTTTGTTGGGTTTCTTGGAGCTACGTTAGAGTAACATTTTATTAATGTCGTTGTAGTCAATTAAGGAAAATTGAAGTTCTAGTTTTGATCTTATGACCTGAAATTTTTAGATTTACAAAACATGAAACTAACCGTTTGGATACATGAGTAAAATATACCCATGCACTAAAAAGAACAAATTAGGTAGGCTAAACAAGGTTAGGCTTCTGCCCATAGAGACCAATAGATATAGATAATTGTAAACCTTTTTTTGGAGCCAGAATCCACGAATACGGATATATCAACATAAATGTAGACAATGATTTTAATATCATAATCTAATACATTTTTAAAGAATATGAATTGGTAAATTTCAGAATACTGGCAGCTTTAAATTTTTTTTTTTTGTCGATAACATTGATTCTCTACCTTATTAGAGATCGGGTAATAATAATTTAATACAGGTTCAAAATCAGTAGATAACGATGCTTGTATAAATTTTATAGGATTAAAATTAAGAAACTTATGATTAAAAAAAAAAAAAAAGTATTGTAACTGTAAAAAAACAAACGAAAAATGTTGTTTTAATACGTGATTAATTAATGATTTCAACTATAACTCATGTGTGACAGGTCTTGAACACGTAAAAACTCTCTCACAATATATGGTTGCGATATATAATATTTGCTTCATATTGTAGCGAAAAAGTTACAGGTGTTAAGGAATTACATAGCAAAAATATTTTTCGCATTGAAAATATATATAACATTTGTTTCCCAATTATTTATCAATAATAATAATAATAAAAAAAAAAAAAAACACGTTTAACAATAATTTAACAGTTGTTTCAAAAACAATTACTATTTGGTCTGTTGAGTAGCGTTACTGTCTTTAAAAATTGATGGTTGCATTCTCTAGGCCTACAGTGCTATCAAATATTTTCTTTTTTCTTTCTTGGAAATACACTCTAATGGAATTAATAAATCTCATATGCTACAATATTACTATTGGTCTTATTTGGTTCAGACTACACAGCTCTGCTTTATTCTTGTAAAATATATTTAGGGGTGGTTTTGGAAAGAAAACTCATTTTATTTAGGAAACCACTGATTGCCCTTTAGGAATCTTCAGATTATGAAATGAGCATGGAGGTTGAATTTCATTTAAAGATAAGGTGAAGAATTACAATTTACTTTTTTTGATAAATGTAAGGTAATTAATTATATTAATATTTAGCTGGGTAACAAGTTTAACAAGTAATTCTTTTATTGACGAAACAGCTATGTTGTTTATAATCATATATGGTTGGATTGATAAAATCAAAAGCCAAAATAACATGACTTTTTATTAAAATGAATTGTCAATCATTATTTACATTAAATAAATAAAATGATGATTCAAATATATTGCTGTGTACACGTACATACCTATTTAAGATTATTAATGTATTTATGTTATTTGTGATTATTTAACATTTAACACGTGCTTGTCCCTTAGGCTATATTTGATCAAAATCGATAAAGATAATTTTGAGTAAATCGTGATTTTGTGGTGTTGGCGGGCAGCTTCCTCCACGTAGAGCTTGATTGGTATATAGTTTTGTATACTGGTATGTGAGAAATCTATGCAATGTTTGTACATCATTTATTTATCTTATACAAATTGTGACTGGTGTTCATCCTTTATAAAATATGGAAAAAGGGACTTCTAACAGAATTGCTACTTTGAAAAACTCATACGAGTTGTTTTGTGAATAAGTTAAATACATACTAAAAGTCAACCTGTGTGTTGTATTTGTAATTTTAAAAGTCAGAAATCGTTATGAATTACGGGTTACCTACCGAAACACAAACATTTCAAAAATTTCTTAGTTATGTTGGGCCTCGCGTGTTTTAGAAATACAATTCTGTCTTATTATTAAGGGTAAATTTTCATTATAAAAAAATCATTATTACACGTAGTTAAACCAGACATATTTTACAAGTTCAATTATATTTCCTACAAGGAAAGAAAACGCCCTTTTTAGGCAATTAGAAAATAACGTAAAATTTAGTTCGTTTTTGACGAAAGTATTCTCCCCTTTACAAGACATAAATAAACTCTTTCATTTGAACTCTAATTAGTTCTTGTTAAAAGCCAATGATCCTTCGCTGCTTGAGCGGAAATTGTACAAAACTTTGTAAAATCACGGTTCAGAAGTCACGGGAAAAGAGAAGGAACCCTGAGTAAGAGCGTTTTCGTTCAAGCAAAAATAAATAGCCCCTTGAGCTCTGCGGGTATGGAACGTAAACACGAATATCGAGCTAGGAATTCGTTTTTATTCTATTGCCGAATTTCTGAACCTGACATTTTGGTTAAATAACTTTACAAGCGTTCAATCTCTATTTCGAAATTAACATGATGTTGATTTTTTAAATATATAAATTGAGTTACCCCTACGAGTAATAGTTTATCTCTTTTAATTACAGTAAACTGATAACTTTAGAATGAACATTTTATTTATAAAATAGACACATTAAAGGATTAGAGTGAATGATGGAATGTAAGGTTATTATTTTTGTAAACATATACATAAAATGAATACAAACCAACCATTTATAAACAGTTTCAGTTATATTAGTATCTACTCTTAACCCTCTAATGTCAGCTCAATACAAACACTAAAAATATATAATAAAATTGAATTGGACATGTACTTTATTTTTAATCTTTATTTATAAATTAATATGAATATTACAAGCCAGATACGAATTCACGAGAAACAAGTTTTTAATGTGCATTTCATATAAATAATAGTTTAAATATATTAATATAATATATTCTTACCTAACCTAACTTATCTTTGACGAAAACGACAAGTTAAGTAAGGTTAAAAGATTTATTATTTATGTCATATGAAACAAACATTCCTTCCCATCATAATATCACTTTTTGATGAAAAAGGTTAAACGTTGTTATGGTGTTTAAGGGGGGTTAAACATAAGTTTAACTCCCTTAAACACCAGAAAAAGTGTTATAATAGGTATGGTAGAGCTTTTAACAACTCCTATAAATTATATCTATGTGGATCACGATTTATTTTACACTCTGTATATTGTCTCCTTTGGAAATAAAATTGACTGAAACGTGGTATTTTTGAAAACCTAAATTATACAAAAAGAGCGTTTTGTTTTTGGTGGGTGATTTTGTATATAGAAATTTCCTAAATATACAAAAACTCTTCAGTTACGAAAAGACTTCTAGAATGATCATCCTTAATATATTATAAATAGGGATCTTATCCTAAGGTATTTTTTAATAATAATTTATTGAATCTATATTAATTCCGTAATTGCTATGTATTTACAGCTAAGTGTTATTATTTAACTCCTAATAAAAATATTTGAGATCTCCAATAGTGTTTTATAATTATAATTTAGAATAACAAATATTTTTATGTATGGGGCAAAGTGAACTACCGTCTCCATTTTAACCACCGGTTTCTCCTACAAAAATTGTAAATTTATGTAAAGGCAATTGCAAGAAAGGAGGCCAGAAAGAGATAAAAAATATTACACTTTCGAGCTTGGATCAAAATTTTTTGTTTTCCATTTATTTAAATTTTTATCACCATTTAAAATGGTTCCTACCCTAAATTTTAACTCATCTAAAAGTTTCCCTCCTTCTGATATAAAATAGCAATGCAATCGTTTAAATTATAGGGATTCAAGTGACTTCTTATAATGAAGTTGTAATAAAAATGATATTATAGGGGAAATTGTTTAATCCGAGCTTCCAACCTATAAGTTTTAAATTTTAGCCGTTGCAATCTTAAATTGGGACCAGTTATTAATCAAATTTGTTTTTATTAATGCATGTATTAATATTGTTTTTATTTTTTACAAACCTGAAAATGTAGAAGTCAGTCAAATCTTTTTACAGTTTATATATAATTTTAGACGTATTTTCCAAGACGACTTTAAAGTGGGATGATTAGAAGTTCGTTGTGCGAAAAGGTAGTGTCTAATTTTAATTACAATGTTATTTACTGATAACACACAGTATGCCAATGAGAAAATGTTCTAACATTTAGAGCTCTCGAGATTTTGACTTCGTCTTATGTAATTTGAAACAAGCAGCTTAGTCTATAAACTAACTTAATTTTACTTCTCAAATGTCTAAAGCGATAAAATAACTAAGCTTTATTTCAAATTACGTTCGCAGAAAAGGAACCAATGGTTTATAATATATTTAACATCCCATAATATGTTTATTGTTCAACTCTGTCGTATATATATACCTATTGTATATATATATATATATATATATATATATATATATATATATACCTATTGTATATATATATATATATATATATATATATATATATATATATAATGATGTTCTGTAAAAGTAAATACTATAGTAAAGAACCAACGTACGACATACAAACATACTATACATATATATGAATTTGTTGTGTATTGGTCTAACAGCAAGGTTATGATATTACATTTTAATTTATATTTATCAGTCCCAGATTAGTAAGTTATATATAAGTTATATATATATATATATATATATATATATATATATATATAAAGAAGGTACCTAAAAATGAAGCTTCCTAATAAATTTACAAATTATTTTAAAAGCGAGAAAATGAAATAGTCGAGGTAGAATATAAACTCTTAAAACTGGTATAGCAATATTAAACATATGGTTTATCTATGTTTCAGCAGAAAAAAATAATAATTCCACGATTCTTTTATATATCTCATAATATAATCAGCAAAGGAATACACCCCCAAACAATAAATTGCCCCTTGTTAATTCCATCCGAAACTCTAGCTAGCGGTTGTCCATCGAGTCTATTTAAACCACTTTACACAGACAACACGTGTATCTAAGCAAATTAATTCTCCTCCTGCATGTGGCTATGAAGGGACCTGAATACTAAGACTATTACTGTGGGTCGATATTACCGCCATGCTTATTGGGCATGATTAGTATTCAACCCGGGCCTTGGTGACGTCACTCAGGACCTAATTGTCCAACCACGATGGTCGGATAGCGTCTATCATTGCCAGTAACGACATCGGCACGTATATCCTAGCCTAATCTCTTCTTGTTGATAGTTCACTTTTATACTTAGTGGACTGTATGCATGTATTTATAGTTTAATTGTGTCTTTTATTAGAAATAACGCTTAATACTAGTCTATCAATTAGATTGAAGGACCTCTAGTCCCTTTACATAACCGTATCAACTAGATTGAAGGTCCTCTAGTCTCTTTACATAACCCTATCAATTAGATTGAAGGATCTCTAGTGTCATTAACTAACCCTATCAATTAGATTGTAGGATCTCTAGTGTCTTTCCATAACCCTATTAATTAGATTGAAGGTCCTCTAGTCTCTTTACATAACCCTATCAATTAGATTGAAGGATCTCAAGTGTCATTACATAACCCTATCAATTAGATTGAAGGATCTCAAGTGTCATTACATAACCCTATCAATTAGATTGAATATCCTCTAGTCTCTTTACATAACCCTATCAATTAGATTGAAAGATCTCAAGTGTCATGAAATAACCCTATCAATTAGATTGTAGGATCTCTAGTGTCTTTCCACAACCCTATTAATTAGATTGAAGGTCCTCTAGTCTCTTTACATAACTCTATCTATTAGATTGAAGGATCTCATGTGTCATTACATAACCCTATCAATTAGATTGAAGGTCCTCTAGTCTCTTTACATAACCCTATCAATTAGATTGAAGGATCTCTAGTGTCATTAACTAACCCTATCTATTAGATTGAAGGATCTCATGTGTCATTACATAACCCTATCAATTAGATTGAAGGACCTCTAGTCCCTTTACATAACCGTATCAACTAGATTGAAGGTCCTCTAGTCTCTTTACATAACCCTATCAATTAGATTGAAGGATCTCAAGTGTCATTACATAACCCTATCAATTAGATTGAAGGATCTCAAGTGTCATTACATAACCCTATCAATTAGATTGAATGTCCTCTAGTCTCTTTACATAACCCTATCAATTAGATTGAAGGATCTCAAGTGTCATGAAATAACCCTATCAATTAGATTGTAGGATCTCTAGTGTCTTTCCATAACCCTATTAATTAGATTGAAGGTCCTCTAGTCTCTTTACATAACAATATCTATTAGATTGAAGGATCTCATGTGTCATTACATAACCCTATCAATTAGATTGAAGGTCCTCTAGTCTCTTTACATAACCCTATCAATTAGATTGAAGGATCTCTAGTGTCATTAACTAACCCTATCAATTAGATTGAAGGACCTCTAGTCCCTTTACATAACCCTATCAATTAGATTGAAGGTCCTCTAGTCTCTTTACATAACCGTATCAACTAGATTGAAGGTCCTCTAGTCTCTTTACATAACCCTATCAATTAGATTGAAGGATCTCTAGTGTCATTAACTAACCCTATCAATTAAATTGTAGGATCTCTAGTGTCTTTCCATAACCCTATTAATTAGATTGAAGGTCCTCTAGTCTCTTTACATAACCCTATCAATTAGATTGAAGGATCTCAAGTGTCATTACATAACCCTATCAATTAGATTGAAGGATCTCAAGTGTCATTACATAACCCTATCAATTAGATTGAATGTCCTCTAGTCTCTTTACATAACCCTATCAATTAGATTGAAGGATCTCAAGTGTCATGAAATAACCCTATCAATTAGATTGAAGGATCTCAAGTGTCATTACATAACCCTATCAATTAGATTGAATGTCCTCTAGTCTCTTTACATAACCCTATCAATTAGATTGAAGGATCTCAAGTGTCATGAAATAACCCTATCAATTAGATTGTAGGATCTCTAGTGTCTTTCCATAACCCTATCAATTAGATTGAAGGTCCTCTAGTCTCTTTACATAACCCTATCTATTAGATTGAAGGATCTCATGTGTCATTACATAACCCTATCAATTAGATTGAAGGTCCTCTAGTCTCTTTACATAACCCTATCTATTAAATTGAAGGATCTCATGTGTCATTACATAACCCTATCAATTAGATTGAAGGACCTCTAGTCCCTTTACATAACCGTATCAACTAGATTGAAGGTCCTCTAGTCTCTTTACATAACCCTATCAATTAGATTGAAGGATCTCTAGTGTCATTAACTAACCCTATCAATTAGATTGAAGGACCTCTAGTCCCTTTACATAACCCTATCAATTAGATTGAAGGTCCTCTAGTCTCTTTACATAACCGTATCAACTAGATTGAAGGTCCTCTAGTCTCTTTACATAACCCTATCAATTAGATTGAAGGATCTCAAGTGTCATTACATAACCCTATCAATTAGATTGAATGTCCTCTAGTCTCTATACATAACCCTATCAATTAGATTGAAGGATCTCAAGTGTCATTACATAACCCTATCAATTAGATTGAAGGATCTCAAGTGTCATTACATAACCCTATCAATTAGATTGAAGGATCTCAAGTGTCATTACATAACCCTATCAATTAGATTGAATGTCCTCTAGTCTCTTTACATAACCCTATCAATTAGATTGAAGGATCTCAAGTGTCATGAAATAACCCTATCAATTAGATTGAAGGATCTCAAGTGTCATTACATAACCCTATCAATTAGATTGAATGTCCTCTAGTCTCTTTACATAACCCTATCAATTAGATTGAAGGATCTCAAGTGTCATGAAATAACCCTATCAATTAGATTGTAGGATCTCTAGTGTCTTTCCATAACCCTATCAATTAGATTGAAGGTCCTCTAGTCTCTTTACATAACCCTATCTATTAGATTGAAGGATCTCATGTGTCATTACATAACCCTATCAATTAGATTGAAGGTCCTCTAGTCTCTTTACATAACCCTATCTATTAAATTGAAGGATCTCATGTGTCATTACATAACCCTATCAATTAGATTGAAGGACCTCTAGTCCCTTTACATAACCGTATCAACTAGATTGAAGGTCCTCTAGTCTCTTTACATAACCCTATCAATTAGATTGAAGGATCTCTAGTGTCATTAACTAACCCTATCAATTAGATTGTAGGATCTCTAGTGTCTTTCCATAACCCTATTAATTAGATTGAAGGTCCTCTAGTCTCTTTACATAACCCTATCAATTAGATTGAAGGATCTCAAGTGTCATTACATAACCCTATCAATTAGATTGAAGGATCTCAAGTGTCATTACATAACCCTATCAATTAGATTGAATGTCCTCTAGTCTCTATACATAACCCTATCAATTAGATTGAAGGATCTCAAGTGTCATTACATAACCCTATCAATTAGATTGAAGGATCTCAAGTGTCATTACATAACCCTATCAATTAGATTGAATGTCCTCTAGTCTCTTTACATAACCCTATCAATTAGATTGAAGGATCTCAAGTGTCATGAAATAACCCTATCAATTAGATTGTAGGATCTCTAGTGTCTTTCCATAACCCTATCAATTAGATTGAAGGTCCTCTAGTCTCTTTACATAACCCTATCTATTAGATTGAAGGATCTCATGTGTCATTACATAACCCTATCAATTAGATTGAAGGTCCTCTAGTCTCTTTACATAACCCTATAAATTAGATTGAAGGATCTCATGTGTCATTACATAACCCTATCAATTAGATTGAAGGTCCTCTAGTCTCTTTACATAACCCTATCTATTAGATTGAAGGATCTCATGTGTCATTACATAACCATATCAATTAGATTGAAGGTCCTCTAGTCTCTTTACATAACCCTATCAATTGGATTGAAGGATCTCAAGTGTCATTACATAACCCTATCAATTAGATTGAAGGACTTCTAGTCCCTTTACATAACCCTATCAATTAGATTGAAGGATCTCTTTTCCCTTTACATAACCCTATCAATTATATTGAAGAAACTCTAGTCTGTTTACATAACCCTATCAATTATATTGAAGAAACTCTAGTCTGTTTACATAACCCTGTCAATTAATATTGAAGAATATCTAATCTCTTTACATAACCCTAACGTATAGATTGAAGGATCTCTTGTCCCTTTACATAACCCTATCAATTATATTGAAGAATCTCTAGTCTGTTTACATAACACTATCAATTAATATTGAAGAATATCTAGTCTGTTTACATAACCCTATCATATAGACTGAAATTGTGATAAAGAACCCAGCAACTAATCATCTAAGAAATGTTGGAGCTCAGTCTATGATATAGTGAATATCACGTGACCTTAAAACAAAAGTTGACACTAAGAGAGTGGATTAAATAGCACATTGACAATAATTTAAACAGCGTTTTCCATTACTGCAACACTACACTGAGGCAATAAATGCACTTACGTTGCGTTATAAATTTTCATGAATCATAAAATCGGATCTGTCACTAGAGAATTTATGGCTTACGGTCTGAAATCAAAATACCAGATACTAATATTTTAACAAATGTTAAGATATATGTAACGAAGTAAATCTTCGGTAATCGTTTAGTGGATGAGATTATTCTACATAATTATCAGAAATTATTAAAATAGCACACAATTATTAACACACCTTTTTCACATGTGAAGGTGTCTCTTATACTAAGGTCCTTATTTAAGATACTAAGAGGTTGATACATTTTTAGATGTTTGATTGTCAAGATGGTTGAAATTGCGGACAGATAATTTTTAAAATGGGATTTATATAACTTAGATCTTTACTATTTCAACACTCTATAATTCATGGGGTCCCGCCACAAACATTTTAGGTTACCGATACAAAAACATGTGATCGTATAGTAAGTAATAAATCCACTCTTCCACATTCGAAATTTTTTTCGACAGGATTGACATAAACTGGACATTTGGAATTTCCGCCAAGCTTAAAGTAGAACAACAATATTCACTTCATTTCCTTCGTCAACGCTCTGGTTTTTATTCGGAGGACCCTCATCCACATTCCTTCCAGTAACAGAGTGGCTGCGTTTTAAAACATTATTTTTAAACATCGTTTAGTTGTACAGAATTCTTACATTTCATAATGATTTTTAGAGGCGTATGAAACAAACATACAGACGAGATTCCAAATTATAGTGGTAAAACCGAACTTAGCTTTGCTCGTTAATTTAGCAAATATATTCTAATTATTGTTGATTTACATATATATTATATAATATCATTGACTAATAATGAAATGTGAGGCTTTAAATTCATGAACATTATAAGGCAGTGGTTGAGCTATAGGTTTGTGATACTGATGTCATAACTCGCTCGAGTCGAAGTAAAGACAAGACAAGTAAAGTTATAAAATGCACTTCCGTACCTGATTTCCTCCTCTAATATAAAAACTGTAACTTATAATAGTTCTACATGTTATACAATATTATGAGTTAAGAGGCACTAGTTATAAGATATACTAAAGTATTTAATATGACGTATAATTAAGTTATTATGTAAATCCCGGTTACGCTATAAAATTACTTGCGATAAAAGATACAAAAATTATTGCATTTATTTTCTCACATAATCGTCTACAAAACCAAAATTAACATTGATCACTATCCTTCAAATGACCCTGTATTTTTTAATAGTTGATTTTATTATTATTATTATTATTTTTTTACCGAGTTTTTAACGTATATATATATATATATATTATAAGTTATTCCTCCTTATCAATTTGTGGTTATTTTTACTTATAGGAAAATATTTATCTATTTCAATAAAACCTAAGCTAACTTTATTTGAACCTTACATTAGTTCAAAGTTTGAAACATATTTGTTAAAATAAAGTTTTTAAACCGATTTGACCACTTATTCAAGAATCCTATTTTTCTTTTATTTACAATTTAGCACACTGTTACTAGCCAGTAATCTTCACTTTTTACAACAATTTGAATGAGTTCGGTTGTTCGATTTCTATAAATAACATGTTTTATAAACAATTCAATTATTATGTGTTTTGTTTACCGATAACTTCCCAAGCCCATTTTTGGGGAGATGACGGCCAATGTGTTTTCTTTAGGCCCTTGAAGGCTACGATGTACTTTTGTGAACAAAATCGTTAGAAATCGTTTGGAGGAAAAAAGTCTAATTTTTGGTGTAAATAGCCTAAATGTTTTGGGTTAAAAAAAGCCCAATATTTTGATTTCCACAGCACTGTACAGACGACACATAGACATCATTCCAAAAGTCACATTTTTGCTGTCAAAGAACGTCGAAACAGATATCTTTTTTTTAACCTTATTTTTAATTTCTATATTCTATGTATTTGTGAGAAAGTATTATAAAATAGATCAGTAATTACCATTGTTTTGGAGAAAAAGTAAATAAATATAGGAAATGAAGATATTGGTTTTGTTTGTAATTAACTTTTTATAAAAAGAAAATCATTTTCTTATATTTAAAATGTTATTCATTAAAGTAAACCAACATTTTTCTAAAGATAAATAATCTTATTTTTATTTATAATTAGCATCTGTAAATGTTTACTTTTATGCACTAAAAAAAACTCTTGTTGGAATAACGAGTTCACCTTTCTGCAATCATCTCAATTAAATTATTATTTACTTAGTTAAATTAGCATTTACAAGGATGTAAAAATGTAAATATAATTAGTTAAAATGTAAACTCCAGTAAAGAAGTTGTTTAAGGGAAATTATTTAAACTTAGAATTGCATTGAGTTACTTCAAGCTGGCACAATCTATCAAAACATTTTTTACTTATAATTGGAAAATATTTCTTTTGATATATTTCTAAGGGAAATTATTGATGTAATGGTGAAAAGAGAGAAAAAGATAAGATGTGAATATAATTTGTATTTAAATAAACAATACATGTTAGTAATATATATGTATTTTATCATTGATTATGACATAAAAATGTACTACTCTTACTTCTGGAATATATTTCTCCTTCTGAAAAAAAAACATTTTAAATACCATAAATATATTTTATTTCAAACCCTAGGTTATCTACAATAATGATCATTAAACAATTTAACTTTGTATGCGTACATACCATGTTTCCACAAAAATTCCTCCCCACCTAATTGTTGAATAATGAATAAGAAAACAAGCGATTTTGTAAAACGTACCCTCAACTAAAAGAGCTAAATTTTGGTAATTTTTGTTCTCGTGATATTGATGTTAATTCAAGCTCTATTAGTAAGTAATAAACTTGTAGCGTTAATTTCGCATTACTAACCATAATTCTAATAGAACGACTTAAAAGAAATGGGTTTCTTTTCCTGCGTTACCGACATTTTTTCTTACAGCTCCAGTTAAGCCCCCTCCCTGACCTCTATAGTTCTTTACTTGTCGTTTAATCGGAAAATCTTCTCGGTCATCATCGTCTTATAGAAAAAAAGGAAGCCCTCAAGTATTCCAAGCGTGATAGAAAAGAGCAAAAGTTGGCCAAGTAAAACCCGATATGCAAGATGAAAGAGGGTAATTCAACCCAAGATCATGTGAAAATGGGTGTATCAAGTGACAAATAATCGTCAATTCATTTTAAGCCATGAACTTTAATAAGCTTTTCCTACGAAAAATTACGTTATGAATCATTGCTGTAACTCATTCTCATTTGTGTCTTTGAAATCAATCTTCTTTTAGTTTTAAAGGTCAAAGAGAAACAACAAAAATGGCAATATATATTACAAAGTAAAAACGACGTTTTTTTATTCTATCAAAAATTAGGGTGAGATTTAAACTTTTGATACTTTTGGACCGCTTATAGGTCACAAAAACTACTTCGTGCACATTTTATCATAAATGTTTGATGACCTTTTTTTTGCGACATGTCTAAATCTTCAAAAATGATTGTATTCCATACAGATATGATGCACAAAACATCTTACATAAGACTTCGATTGTTAACCAGCAAATTTCTTCATAAAATTCAAAATTACTGCCATTCAAAATAAACAACAATAAAATAAAAGTTACTCTTCACAATATTAAAAGCGATCAAAATACATAAAACCATAAATTAAAAAAAAAAGAAATATAACAAAAAAAAATATAATATATATTATATGTTTCATATGTTGAAAATAGTTTCGTTAAAAAAAAAAAAAGAAGAAAAAAAGTTAAGCTTGTTTATAAATAGTACAACAGTTATAAAGTGATGCTTAATTTTACTTAAAATGTATTGTTTTATCACTGTTTTGGTAAGGACATATATTTATATAACAATGAAAAAACACAGATAATAGGTTGATGTTAAAGGATGGAAAATTATTTCTTTACTAGACAAACTGCCTCCGCTCGTTAGCAGACCTCAGCCAGCTGGAGGCCTAGGTTATTATGGTATTCTCGTTTATATAAGAGCAAACTATCTCTTTTTGTTTCCCGACATCGACTTTGTTATAATCACTTTCGTTAATTGACCTTATGGGTAACATTTAGTTTCACCAAACTGTTCTAAACGATAGAAATTCTTTACTTACTGAGTAATTAAATAGTGTAACCAATAAAAAACCTAACTTACAGTTAAATCTGACTGAAATAAAACATTTTGTGATTACTACCCAGATTTTGAATTATTTATTAGTTTGTTTTTCTTCATGTCTTGTAACTATATATTTAAAACATAACCTTTAAAGATATTTTAAAGTATTAAACTATTTTCTTTAGTATTGTAGAAGGACAGTAATGAACGTATTGCTTATAAAATGAAAAGCTGTTTTAAAACCAACAGGTAAAAAATATTTCAAATGGGCACAATTTAAAAAAAAATCACATTTTTTTCTGGTTAACTCTTTCAACGGTTTTAACAACATTTAAAAAAAGTAGAACAACCTAAATGTGACACAAATTGTGACTGTTAAGGCGACTATTTAAATGCATCGCGTATGTCATTTAAAACATAACCTTATCATTAATTATTAAATTTATAAAGAAAATTAATTTCAATACATTTTCAACACTCTTTGGTTCTGTGAATATATTTGTTTTTATGTTGTAAATATTACCTTAAAAATTAAAAATACATATTGTGATGTACAATTGAATAAATGCTGTTACTATTTGAAAATGTCAACATTTATCTGTAATATTTCGTGAATGACGATTCAAGTGAAATTCTTACATTCGTTTTCCTGAAATGTAAATACCTATGTTTTATAAATATGTGAATTTTAAATCATGTAGGCCTATGTGTCTATTTATTTGCTCTAATAAAACACATTGCAGTGGGAAACACGTCCTGTAAAATAACTAAGCAATGTTAGCATAAATCATTACACAAACCCATCCAATTAAGTTCGATAAATAGTTCTATTATCTAAGTTTCTAATCGAGAGTATCATGCAAGTTTTTAGAGATTCCTATATCTTAATTTAGTAAGAACCAAGACGAACAAAAGGGTTATAAAAATATTCTGCAAATATTAATAACGGTTTTCTCTTTTAACAGCATTTATTCTATAATTTTCATATTCATTGAAATACTATCTTTTCTGCTGTAATTCATTAGAGTAGAAAACTGATTTTGTGTTATGAAATTTGCACAAAGAACCTTGTAGGTACCTATTCTAGTTGTAATTATGTCTACCTGCTCTAAAGCTGTCACTGAAATTGAAATTGGATAGAATGTGCTATATTAACACGGTTGTCATGATTAGTTACAAGCGAACAATGTTTACATCTGTGATTCCGTTTTATAAATAACAAGGAGAGGAATCCGTGCTCGTTAAAACACATGTTGAGAAGAGTCTTTGATTTGTTACAACAATACAGAACTGAGGCTCCGGGCGTGGTAGGTGTCATTTCTCTCTCCCTAGACGCCTTGCCACTGCTTTGCTTTGCTTTCATCGACGCTTTTAATCACTCGGTTGTTTCACCCGCCCCCTTCTCTCTCTTTCTGTCTTTACACATTAAATTAATAGTTATGTATGTCGAAACTGACAACTGGTGAGACTAAATTAGAACTGTGGTTTATTTAAATAATGATGCTACGTAGATTGACATCCACATGTCTATTTGTCTATTGTCCTATTCTATGGCGAACTATGTCATATTTAATACTTATAGGAACACATAATGCAATAACAAATCTGGATTTGATGTAAACTCCGGTAAGATATGTGCTTTCTAATTTGATAATCACTGTAATCAATGTTTCGTAAAAAGCAATTCTATACGAACTAATGAATAAGAACTTTATATATTCAATAAAAATCTTTCAAGTTGGAGCCGCATGCTAGTTTGCAGAAAAATAGGTTAGTGTTTTAATAGAACTTTAAAAAGTTGGTTTATTTCATATAAAGAATAAAGTATTTTTAAAATTATTTATTGCTGTATACACAATTAAAGTACCGTAATTACAAGTCGTTAAAATAAACATGGATGTGTATTTGTTGAATGCCACACAGGCGACAATATAATATTGTATTCGTGTAGTTTAATTTAATTGGTGATTTCAAAATGTTAAAGTTTGAATCACAAACCATTTACAGATAATCAAGTTCATTGATACAAATCTATATTCTCATATTTTTGTATTTAACCAACAGCGCTATTCTGAACGCATACCAGTCTATTATCAAAAACCACTTGTTGAAAAAACACGCTTGCTTAATAATGTAGAAGTTATCTCTAAAGGAATATTGTATGATACGGTGACGATAAATCAAAACTCCTTTTTTAAATTTAGTAAAAGGTAAACGTTAGTAAATTACATTTGAAAATGATTGTTTCTAGTACATCAAATTATAATGAATTTAAAAAATGATTCCTTTGGAAGTAACATTACTAGAAAAATAAAAGAAACATTAAGGTAAAACTTTCCTTCTCGCCAAATACCACACAAGTTCAAGATTTTTCTTACGACTAATACTCAAAAATCCGATTTATATAAAACAATTCTAAAATGTAGGCTATAGATTAACAAACTAAACTTATCGGGTGGAAAAAGGAAATGAACATTTTACATCAATGTGAAGATTCGAATATCACAGAATCTTTGTAAGCATTTTCGAAAGAATTTTGGTAAAAAGTGATCACAAAATCAATCAAAGTAGAATTTTAAAGAAACTATTATTGTGACTAATTATAAAAAGTGAAACAAACCTGAAAAAAAAGTTTTGTTCTTATGCAGATATCCTCCGAAAAAAAAATAGCTTGAGATACAGTATTACCAAAATTTACATACACAGCTATTTAACTTTTAAACTCCCTTTAAACTAAAAATCAGGAAAATAAGTATGGCACATAAGATTATGTCAAACTTCCATATTTTACAAAAAAATATAAACCTAGATTTTGCTGATTTCAATATATTCTGTTCTTTAGATAAAGTCTGTTTAATTTCCCAATTTCTTTTTTTATACAGAGTAAAAAAATCTTGATCCGGTTAAGTAACTTTTAAAATAGAAAAAGGTAAAAGCGAAACTATAGAAATGATTTTTGTCTATAAGGTAAATTAATAAATGCAGTTTTTGGGGGCAAGTCAAAATTTTAAATATAAACTCCCTTCGAGATACCTCATTTTACAAGTCTTGTTTATTTCTGGTTGACAGGTTCTGGTCTGGTTGTCTGAATGAGAATTGGGCATGTATGGTTTAGGCGTTCAGACAATCAGTGAGGGATTTACTTCAATTCCCATAATCTAAGTCACGTTTCACACGTGTGAATAACTACTGTTGATATAGTCTGATTCGTACATCATATTCAATTATTTTAAGTGTTTCTTAAATTGAACAATATTAAAATATACATGTTATTTCATCAATATGAAATTTAAGTGCTTTGTTCAACTGTACAGTATATTACTTGCCCCCGCCCTTTTAAATACTACACTTTTAGCGCAATAAATGGACTTTTGCAGAATTTATTAGAAATAGTTTACACATACTACAAATGTTATTACATATTATCTATCATTGAAATTACAAAACCTTCAAATGCTGACTCTGACTATGCCAATATGACCATAGATTTACTACAGATACTTTAATTTTCGTCGATTTATGAATATTCATGCTGTCTTTATTCATAGTCTAATTGTTCTAATTTAACTTTCCATATGGTTAGAGATTTTATACATAATGTGAGGCCAGAAACCGAGTAACTATGAAAATAACATTAATATGATTACCTTGGTATTATTTATCTACTGAAACGGATACTATTGCTAAAAACATCTTATAAATACAAATTTATATATGCCTGCAATAACGTAATTGTAACCATTTTACCATTATTTCGGGCTTCGAAAAAACCCCAAACGGTAATAAAAAATAATTGCAACTGAAATAAAATTGTTGTTGGTGGTTGGAGACCTAAGAAATTTCCTTGCTTTTTACATTATATCTGTTTTCAATAAGTGGTCATCTTGTAGGTGATTGCCAAAAATCTACAACAAATTAAAATATGTAGACAATATAGGCGTTTTGGACATTAATGTAAGGAAACTTATAATTTTATATTTCGTTTACCAAAATCCAAAATTTAAAATCGGATTTAAAAAAAAAATTAATGTTTTATGATTATTAAATGTTTTTTCTTATAACATAGATATTACAATTAGTTAGATTATTACCCTGTCGTAGTAGTGAATGATGGTTTTAGAGTGTTTCATCTGCCAATTTATTGGATACATCTTCACTGAAATATCAAATTTAATCTACTTCTCTACACTACAGGTCGGGCGAAAATGTTTATTGTTCAGAAATCGTGCTTTAAAGGAGACACAATTATTACAGTAAAATTAAAATTTTAAAGAATCCAACGTCCTGGTCATAAGTTTTTGAAAAATAAAATAAAAAAATAATAATGAAAAATTACATTTTAGAGCTTTAAGAAACGAGATGTTATTCGATGAGGATTGACGTTGGAAAATTTTGAATAGCTCCACAAAACCTCATTTTGTGTTGGGCGTGAATCTACGAGTATCTTATAATGCAAAAAAAGAAAAAAAGTTTTTTTACACCAACAAATACTTGGAATGCTTCAGCTTTTTACCTTTTCTAGTTTAGAAGTTATTTAACCATAGCGGGACTTGTTACAAGCTGTAACATTAATATTTAACTAACCTCCGTTGACTAAATTTTATTTATTCTAACTGCAGTTGGTAAAGAACTTGACTCAACAGAAATACCTACAGTCCTGTTAAGACTTAGTGTCACTTTTGACCAGAAAACGACTACTTAAAACGCTTGGATAATAACACTTTTTGGAATTATTAAAATTATAAAAACATTCAATATTGTTTATTCTAGGCCTTAGTTACTTTTCCAGATTAAGAACAAATTTTATTAAACGATTTAAAGACAGAATTGTTTCCTTGTTGTTTTAAAGTGATAAACCCCTCGGTCACCATCGCCAAAGTAAGAAAAGAATTTGAAATATAATCTCCTAGCATACAAATACTCTAATAGTGTCAGAGTTGAAAAAGAACAAAAGTTGGTAAAAAATACCTGATAGGAAAGATCTCACCTAAAACTACATCAAAATGTATAGATACAGATAGGTTTCTTAAGGATTCCTAAGCGGGATGAACTATATGTGAGCCCATTAAGTATATTAGTTAACATGGTTAGTTATAGTATGATTTTGATGAAACTCATCATACGAATCAAAATTTTACGTAACTGACCTCTACACTATAAAAAAATAAGGCAAAAAAATTGATTTATAGGTCACATCAAACCTCAAAGAGTTTTAAATTATGTTTTAAATTATATGACTAATGAATAATAAATACGACGATACTAGGAATTGCTGAATATTAAACTCAAAGTAAGTAGATTGTACAGTGGTAGCGAGAGAAGTTGTTGCCACATGCAACTTTTCCATTAAACACTTGGTTCAAGTGATTATCACTCTCTCACCAGTTTAGTACAACCATTGAACACATTCAATACATGAGGGGTAAATTAGTTCTGTTTCCAAAGTAATTCATTGTGAATGTTTAATGCCATCGTTAAGCCATTAGATTAAATGTCACTTACATATTTTCCTTTATGGTTATTGCTATAATTTCATGTCACTAGAATTGTTTTTAACCGTTTCCTTTAAACATTTTTTTGGACTAGCTCATTTCATGATGAAAATATTAATCATGACAAAAAATAAATTTGTTATTATCCTATTTAATTGACGTTGTTTATTGCTTCTGGTATGATATATATGATCACAAATATTTGGTTAAAACTACAATGTCGACCATGAGAACTTCAATCGACCATGTGACATCTTGTTAGTGTGTGTACATGTTTCTTACGGAGTTACTACGAAACGTTTACACCGATCATAATGAAACTTATAAATACGTTTTTACAACTATGCCGAACAATTTATGTACACGGTTTTATTGTAATTTAAAATTTCGGCTAATAAATCAGTTACTACACGGTCACAAGGTAATGAAACCCGGCTCTAGTTAAGAATGAAGGGGGCTATTCGAAATGATTTGTGTAAAGATACATCACGAGATGTGGAAAAAAACAACAACTTGAATTGAAAACTGAAATTTGAAGTGCGTTATAAACCTTCCTACGGGTGTATTTATATGTTCAAAAAACTATAGGTACGTCATTTAAAACTGTTTTCATTTAAATGTACGCCTTTTCAATTTGTATCTTGTTTCACCATTATTAAGGAAATTATTACCTACTTACGTATTCGTTACATTTTTTTATCACCTGTGACTTACTGTAAATCATAATGTTACGTTTATGTTACTTGTGTATGTAATTACAATCAACGTTATTTAGATAACAAAAATACATTCAATAGTCACATCAATTGCGTTTCCAACAATTGGGCCACCAGCTAACGAAATCAACCACTATTTATCAATTCAGGTTTTTATATACATCAATGGATAGAGGATTATACTCACTCCCACTGTCGTACCAATGGTAAATCATAACCACAATGTAAGTAGTAGCACACCCATATCATATTAAAGTTAAAAACATTTAACTTGTATTATTTATTTTTGTGAGTAGTGTCCCTGTGTACAGTAATTATGGGATTACATACTCTTACTTCTTATTATTATATGTCATATTGAGAATATAGGAATAATATATTAATAGTATTGAAACATCCAATTGGCAAGTTTTACTGTCGACAGAACCACTAGTAGTCTCTTCAGAGAGCTGTAGTTCTCCTTATTATTGGTTTTAAACTCATTATAAAGTCCTAATTAGAACTTCACAATTAGGTAATATATATAAATAAATGTTATTAGTTCAAGTCAGCGTAGTTCAAATTGTAAAATATAAAAGATAAAACAAATTACAATGCAAACTTTATCACAAAATTTATAAAATTAAATAGAAATTTTTACGCTCACTAAAATAATACCTTTAAACTTATTTAAACCTGTAAATTAGTCGTAAAAAGTTATAATATATATTTTTTTAATTTAGAAGGTGAACATAATTTTATAAACAATATTTGTGGTAATATAATTTGTAATTCATTATTATAAAGTCATTACGAAATGAAATAAAACGCATATATTTCTACAACACTTTATTAACCAGGCTACGTTTCATTGATTGAGGCATCATTTTAAGATGATTCAACACAAAAAATCAAAGGTATACAAATATTATATGCATATGATGGGTTAATCCTTGAACATCTTCTTATAAATAAAGTTTATGTCGTGAAAGTTTTTGTATTTAATTTCATTTATCGATTGGAGTTTCCATAAATTGTAGCTTTAAAATGCTTAAACTTGTTAAGCAAAATTAATCTATTATGTTTTTATTCAATTAATAGAATAAGGAATTTTTTCAGAAACGACGTAATTGTCCGTTTAAAATGACACATATATTCAAAGTTTAAAGTATAGACAGTAAAAATATAATTTGTTTTCTGCATAATAACGTTTCAAACAATATGTGAAGTATGGAAAATCTAGATCTATTGCGTCTTTGCAATTTAATTAGGTCTATTACATAAAAAAATAATTATGTGAAGAATTTTAACCCTAAGCATCATCGCTGAATGTCTCAATACCTCGGTCATAACTTAAATTTTTTTTATATATAACACGACCATCCAAAAATGAATAACCCCATCTAAAAACCTGAGTCCTGGAAATGGGCTGTTCTATTCGCTTTAACTTGTTTTATAATGACTTGAAGTATAAGATATAATTTTATTGTGATGCGCTACTTAATATTATTAAGCTTTGTGTAGTAAAATGAGATTAATCAAAACTCTTAAACAAGATAATTGGTGGCATAAAGGTACTTCCATAACATATTGTAATCCTGGCAGGTATTCTAAATGTAGTGCCAAAAATTGGCATCTTTGGCCTTGTAGGAAATATTAAATTATATTAGTAGATCAAGAAGACTTATTTTTAATACACCGAGATTTTGGTTTTTGAGAGTTGAAATTGAAACTATTTACCGTAGAAATTATAGTCTTCGAAACAAATTAAGCTATAGACGACAATGATGATGGACGGATGGCATTTCAAAAATCACTTTTACCGTGTCCTGTAGCCATGAAACGTGAAGATTAGTTAAAAAAGAAGGTCACAATATTTTGCGATTGCTAAACTTAATAATAAAACTTATAACTAGCGCATTGTTGAGTACAAAATGTTTCTACTTACCGTAAAAATAATAATAAGTAACATTATTTTTTAGGCAAACGTCGTACTCTGTTAAATGTAGTAATTAAAAAAAAAATTTGTAAATAGGATTATTATGTTTTATTTACTATGGATTAGATTTTAAAATAATAATTAAAAAATACTTGTTTAGTACCCATTTATCTAAATTACAAAATTGTTACCACCTGTTAAGATCTAGTGTAATTTAAATAATTTAATACAAAAATATTAAAATTGATGATGAATACATTTCATGAAACGTGTTTGCTATTGTATAATTGTACCTATAATAAAAGGCAAAGCAATCAGAGAATTATTAAAAAGTACAGATTATGTTATTGTTGGAACATATATGACCTCCCCGACGGAACGAATAGTGGTACAATCACAAACATAAATATACAACCAGTCAATATTAGAACGTGGAGTAGTGTATCACTAGATCTGCGGTATGTGGAGAATATTTAACTAAACTGTCAATACAGGCACAGTAAACACGACAGTGAACAATGAAAATAGAGTCGTTTTAACAGATTTATGTGTTATTGATTTTTCTTATTAAATCTAGCAAAACTAGGCGTCTTTTAGAGTAATACAATGGTGTACATAATTTATCACATACTCATATACAAAATCTTATATCAATTTAGTTCAAAATTTGGGAAGTAAATTGTATAAACTTCTAAATTCGTGTTTTCCCCAAATTTATCAGCAATATTTTAATCAAGTTTTGTTATGATAGTCTCAAACCATTAGCTCTCTTTAAAGGCTCTCAAATGGATTTTTAGGAGATAAACTCACCATCTATTTGTTCATCCATCACATGACTTTATAGGCCCTACTATACTAGCCAAAGTGTGTGTGAAAAGAAAACACACACAACATTTAAAATTATAAGTCAAAAAATTAATCATTTAAGAATGTAAATAATCTACTTGAAACACGTTACTACTTAATTACTACTACTTAATTGAAATAGCTACTTGATTACTGCCGAATTACAAATGTTTGCATTACGTTTATTAATTTCATATTTCATAGATAGTATTAGGTTAAAAATGTCTTGACTCTGTAGGTTGTAATTTAATTTACAAATTCAACAACTGACATATTCTTAAAAGTACATTACCGTTACTGTTACTTATACCGTCATGAAGTTTATTGACATAATGTGAAGATCTTAGTTAAATGTATTTTCCGTTTATACTTAATAAAGTAGGTATAAAGTATTATATAAGGGAGTGACGGAAACAGTTTAGTGAGATAGGGTATTCAAAATAATTAAGATAACGAAAAGTTTCATCACTTATTTTCTTTGACATACGAATGGATGGAGGGGGGGGATCTAACTGTCAGTTTTTAAAATCCTGGTATTATAACCAGATTATTATGCAAGTTTACCTGTAAGATATTCAACTGTGGGGTTGCACTAAGAAAACAAATATTGATAGTATACTCAAATTTCAGAACGTCTGTAATGAGGATCTAAAACGGTTGATCTAGTTAGTTTTTGACAGAATGATCCAACTTAATGACATTTTCATAAGGTCAACGCTGGTTGGAATGTAAGTGTTAAATTTATTTATTTACATTTATGATTTATGGAAAAAAATTAATGGTTGGGAAAAGCAGAGAAAATAAAGTGTGAAAAAACATATAGAGGGAAGAAATTAAGAAGAACCTGGAGAGAGAAATCAAATCGGCAAGGGTATTGTAGAAGCACACATTGAATTTAAATTTCAAAAAGAGTAAGACACTGAAGTTGGATAGATGTAAAGAACCAAAAGGAAAGTGACAGTGGAAGGAACGGATTTTGAACGTATATAATACCCAGAAATCAACATTATCTTTAATCATAAGAGGAGATAAGAGGAGTAATGATATAAGAGGAGATGAGATAAAAACCATGTTCTATATTATGGCGATAAAATACAGGTAAAGGGGTCACAAATAAATGTCTAATGAGTGCTACAGACTAATTTTAACATGCGGGTGTGATATATGGGAGTGGAGAAACGAACTTCTGAGCAGAAGAAGAAGTTTTTGAGAGGAATAGAAAATGTTACAAGATTAAAAACGAAAGTTTTATGGGCAGGTTGAATCCTTGAAAGGGACGATCAAGAGGAAACGACTGCAATGGTTGAGGTATGTATGGAGAAAATCATAATGTCTAGAAGAGCACTTATGAAAATATAAAAGCGAATAAGTCATGTGGGATGGCCACGAACAAGAAGGAAAGTTCAAATTCAGAAGGATATTCAGGCCAAAGGAATGGAAACTTATGGAGAAGAAGCAGATATAGAGAGATCGGTTAGAAATGGAAGGTATGATCTGCTGTGGTTTTTTTCTCAACTTACACATAACACCCATAATATTCTCTAGTACACTTTTTCACGAATCGTTATAATTTATATAAAATAGGTATATTTATTTTACATTCAACAAATATTGGTTTTAAATGGGATATACAAGTTTATTGTAAAAGCAAATTGCATATATAATATTGCGTTTTTAACTGATTTTCCGTTGATTATTTTTATTAGCTTTGTAAAAAAAAACTTTATACGTGGCGTTAATAAATTATTTAGAAAAATCAAGATATTTATATTTCGTTTTAAATTATCTTGTGATTTCTCTCTCTATCGAGTTATTTCTTTAATTGAGTTATTTTATATATCGCATTTTTGAAGAATTTCACCAATTGTATTTTGTTTATACTGTAACTACAATGCAAACACTTCGAACTAATGAAAGTTTTTATAAAAGAAATTAACAAAGTTTTAAACATACTACAAACATAATTTAATGTTCTCAACAGAGATTAAATTGGAACCATAATTTATCCTGTGAAGTACTTATAAATTATAATTCTTCACTTTAACTTTGACAACAACATCTATCGTCCTCATACGAAACTACTTAATGCTTAATTATGCTGATGAAGTTGTAACAGCTCGTTTATTATGCTCCATCTTAACAGTTAACTGCAGTTTTAGCTAATTGACCTAAACTGTTTTGTCAGCCATTGTTTCATATAAATTCAATGTAAATTACTTCCCCATATTGTACTTGAAACACTACACTTCTCTCGGAGTAAACGGTAATTCAATGCTTTTAATTAGTCAAATATGTTAATCAGGAGCAAAGCGAGGGTGAATATTAATAAACTGTGCTTCCGGTTTATGCAGTGTTTTGGAAATTACTTATTTATGAGTGAGAAATCGCATTTAAACGCTTCTATTCATGTCTGTAATAGAGCTACGTAATTTTGTAGATATGTGTACGTATTATGTCTTCAGTGTTAATATTTTAATTAAATAAGTATAATCTTGTAAGAAAACAATAAATGATCTTTTAATGTTTTAAAATATTTCACAATGGGTGATGTATTAGGAACTATTTATTTTGATACTGGCAACATTGTATAAAATACATATAATACAAAACTAATATAGGCGCGGAAAATTTACCTTGCATTAATTACACACTGGAAAGTGGGCAATGCAACGACCTAATTTTTTCTGTGGAATGTTTCAGTAAATCTAACTTCATTATCATTATGAAGGTTTTTAACTATCCAATGAATGTATGGAGTAAACGTCCTTAATATTTAGGTAAACAATTTGGTATCGCACGACAGCAGTTTCAAAAAGAAATACCATCCACAGTTGCTAGCCAAGGTATACAAAAATACAAAACACATATCATAATACAAAATATAAAAGTTATTTATTAATTTTTTGTCAAACTCACCTTCGCTAAAACCATTGTCTTTCTTATGACCACATGTTTCCCGCACCCTTCAACACCCTCCCCCCATTAGCTAACTGTCTGTTCTTCTTTTTCTAATATTATATGTTAGTTTTCAATATCTTCCTTAGTCTTTGTTAAGCTGCCTTGTAAATGCCGTTGCTGGCGAAACCATGGTCGGCAAGACTCAATTAAATTTTAGAATTTACTAAATATTGTGTTTGTTTTTTCATTATTTAACAATATATCTGAAAAACAGATACAATCAGTGAGGTAGTAAACATACAGCTACACCTACACAAGCGCGCACGAGCAATTGATTTGTTAGTAGAAAACTGAATCTTCCACTATAATGAATAACTAAAAACTGTATTAACCCAATAGAAATTTATATTCTTATTAAATAAATGGTAGCCCATATTTTATTTTGTGGTATGTGATAATATTGCTGTGTATAAGTATTCTGTATTTATAAACGACAAGCACTTGAAGGGTGAATTTTATTACAGAAACTGCAGTCGGGGTACAAATACAGTAATTCCTGTGTCACTCTGAACGCACATATACCGTACTTTAACTTATTTGACTAAGTTTTTACTACCAGTTAGGCTGTATCTTTGTTTATACATTTGTTACACAGTTACTACCAAATTCATGCACCAATCGTAAAGGTTTTTTTAAGTTCATACCTAGCCTGTGTATACTCTCCACACAGTAAAAATGTTTTTATTATACTTTCCGTTTTAAAATTACGGCCATTCATCAGTCATCTCATGTTTTCTACAGTGCTGCTGTTCTATTATGAATACAGCGTGCGCTTTTAAGTTTAAAAACTAATGGTATAAACAAGAGATAGTGAGAAGTTGTAAAAAAGCTTTCATACGTTAAATTTTTATTTGATAAAATAAAGTACATCTTCACTTATTATTCTATTTTTATGTTTTCAATTACGTGAATTTAAACTTTTTCGAGTTTTACAGATTTGCAAAATCATAAATAAATTATTATTTATATAATACATGGTTTAGGTACATACAAGGCTTAATAGTAATCATTTTTGGTTTATATGAACGACTTATTGAATGTTTCAAAACATGCAAATAACTTGGTCTAACTGTCCACAGAGCTAAAACTAGTGTATGTTTCATCTCCATTATTCAATATAAATGTTGAGTTACTGATCAAATGGTTAAAATAAATTTTGTCTAAGGCATGTAAACGTCAGGTTCTTAAAAAAGTGTTTCCACTAGAAAATATGGTTTCTGTAAAGGTCGACTTGATGAGTCTATCTTGAAAAGTCTAGAAAATAAGTCTTGTAGAAATTCTTCTTTTAGACATAAGGTTTTTTACAAGTTTGTTGTCACAAGTTTTACATTAAATATTTCCATAATATTTTATTTCTCGTTTCGGAGAGTTCCCCTAATATCACAAACGTCATTTTACTGTTGTGATTTTTTAAGTGAAATAAAACTCATACGTTTTTCATCTTTTGGAATTAGATAATAAATTTGTTTAATACCTATTATGTTAATTAAATTTTAAAATAGTCAGTTTCTCAGACTTTAAAAATGCTTATGTTATAATAAAATAATGGACGTAACGAACAAAAGTAAATTAGTTTTTTAATTCAACGGTTTAATAAGTTTTCAAGATGTATAATAGTTTTGAAGAAACGTAAACAGTAGTGAAATTTTAATGATTTAAAAGTTTAAAAAACTAAAAACAATAAAAAAATTGTCATTTATAATGAAAAAGTTTTATTTTATATTTATAATACTTTATTGGGAAATAGGAGATCTGATGGAAAATAATAATCATTAGAGTTAAAACATCATAATTTTTTCGAGAAACCAAGGGGCAGACACAATTCCACCCCATTGTAATCTAAAGCCAAACTTAACTTCCGGTACATTTTAGGGTCATCCCGAGTATTTCAAATCCTCTCTGACAGTAATGATTCTATTTCCTTGCCCTTCTTGTAAGTTTTTATTCATATTTTTTCATCGTATAGCCTATTCATTTCCATTTCCTCTTTTTTAGTTCTAAGTTCATAGCACTTTATTTAGTCCATTCCCAAAGCTGAATTGAAAGTTTTAATGTCATATTATTATCCCTTATATATATACAGTGTGAGTCAAAAGGATGGATACACCTTGTTAAATTTTAAATGGATAAAGATAGAAAAATGAAACTCAGAACATCTTTCTAGGAAATAAAAGTGAACTTTTTAGTTACTATTACAACTTTGCCCATTTCCCCAAAATGGGATTTTTGGGGGGCAGCTCAAAATTTTTAAATATAAAGACCCATTAAGTGACGCCTCATTTTAAAGTCCTTGATTAAAGAAGAAGAACAGTGGAAACCAGAGCTTTCTATCTCAACCCAGTACAACATGGCAGCTCATTGAAATTAAGTAAAACTTCATTGAGGCAAAACATGAACATCCACATTCCGGTGGTAAATAACCCCAATAGACAACCAATGAGCTGCCCCCCAAAAATCCCATTTTGGGGAAATGAGCAAAGTTGTAATATTGACTAAAACGTTCACTTTTATTTCCTAGAAAGGTGTCCTGACTTTCATTTTTCTATCTTTATCCATTTAAAATTTAACAGGGTGTATCCATACTTTTGACTCACACTATATATATATATATATATATATATATATAATATAATTGTGATATATATATATATATATATAATATAATTGTGATGTATATCACAATTATTTGGGAAAATGGAATCGCTTCTATGTTTCTGCTTAACTCCTTACGACTCTCACAGTCGTACATGGGGACTTATCATTTGTCTGGAACAGTTTTAGCTTTACCTTTAGACTGAACGTAGTCGACCTGACACATAACATAACTATTCTATATCAAGCCTAACTTTTGCCCTATTCTGTAATCGATATTACGTTTATTTCAACTACGTATATAAAGAAGTATTCGTGATATTAAAATAACACCTACAAACAAACTTAACGATTTATAAAGGTGATGAATTTAAGTAAGTAGTTTATCTATAAATACATGGCAAGACATAATCTGTATATTTCAATATTATAAAACACTGCAATACAAAATGATATACCAATTTACAAACTCTATGATTTTTTCCTTTCCTTGATATAGTGGAGAAATTACGAAACGGTGAATTTATAGTCACATGTATTATCAATTAATACCACTTTAAGATACTCCATAATGTTTAATATATTGGCAATATTATTATTAAAAACAATTATGAATTTTCCTACAAGCGAGATCTGTTTTCAACTTAATAGAGCCTAACAAATATCAAGGGAGAAAAAAATGACATGTGGTGTCGACACGTGTGCACAGTGAATTGCAAAAAATATAAAAAACTGAAAAATGTGACTCATTCCAAACCACACACAATTAAAGGCGATGGTGTCAGCCGCGAGGTGTACAGCTGTTGTTTTAACCCCCCCCCCCACTTCTATATCCGATCCCAAAATAATTTGAATATTAGGTTCTACTAAGGGATTAAGAAGCACGATTCTCCTCGCCCCGTTTTACACAGTAATTTATTCACCACATGATGGATTCATTTGGGTAAAAGTCAACGACGATCACATGTGTGAAATTCACACTTTGCAGCCGAGCATACACAGTTGTTAGAAATAACATTTTCACATAATAATGCTTTCTTTCTTTAACTTATTTTATTATAATAGGAATTAATTAAATTATAATAATTAAATAAAAATAATATATAAATTATTAATAAGAATGCATAAAACTTCGCACAATTCCATACGTTATTGTAAATTATTCTTAATACTTAAGTTATTTTTATTTTATCAACATTTTTAAATATTCAGATAGAAATATTTTAATAGCAAGTAAGTTCGTCTATAAAATATTGAAGTTACTTAAAACGTGATTTTTATAGTAATTGGTAGACTATTAGGTTGTAGATAAGTTTTTTTTTAAGATTCAAAGGTAAAACTTCCTGAAAATTCTTTTCGCCTATTAATTTGTCTGCTTGTCAGAAAGAGAACTGTAACGTCCGAAGTATTTAACCTTTTTAATATAAATTTTACTCTATATTGTGTATTCATTCCTACAAGCGAACGATGATCATCACAATATACGGGATTTTGTAGTATATTTATTTTGGAACGAGAGTAATGAATGTTTTAAGGACGAAAATAACATATACATCATCTTGGGTAATTTTACCCTTATAAACATAAAATTTTAGAAAAAATATTTTTATCCATTGTCCCTGTACTGTCCCACAATAGCTCATTTCAGAATAGTGTATTTATAAGAAAAATGAAAGTGTTATTAAGTTATTACTAATAAACCAAATGATTTAAATTATAAATAAAAAATAAACAAAAAGAGAAATACAGGTTCTAGTACACGGAATTATAGATGTATTTTAGTTAAATATAAACATTTCCATTATTCGAATATAATTAAAAATATGGAATTTCTAAATTCTGGCAGTTTGAAACAGTTTTATGTTACCTTTTTATCCAAGATTTACATGATTTATGTTGGTGTATCAGCTATGTATTTGTTATTTTGAGAAACCACAGTGCTAGAAAATTAAATTGTTATTAACATGATGGAGGCGGTATAGTTGATAATGAAATGTATGTTTTTTTTTAAATGAACAAACTTTCAAATATAGATATTTGTAGTTTACAAAAAAGTGTTTTTTATAACGTAACATTGTCTCAACTAAAACAGTTAGTTTAATTTTTTACTCCTATTTTATTTTACTTTTATTATTTCCCTTCCTTTAAATTTTAATAATTTGGTAGACAGGCATAGTTTTAAAATGTATGTGAATACTGTACCTGAGTAAATTATTTTTAAAACTTGTAGTACAATTTGTAAAAACATATAAAGTTTAACTATACGTTTTTTAGTTTAACATATATCAAATTGTTAATCAGTTTCACATGAGTATTATAAAGTTGTTACTAGTATTAATCAAGGTTATTTGGAGCCGTAAATATTTAAGAACCACCCAGTATTGGTTAGTACGCGTGCATTAAATGAATGTCGCTCTTATAGTCAATTAAATATCCTGCCTACATAATTAATTTCCTAAACACCATTTTGTTTAACCTAGGAAGACTGTAAATACACTTTTATACTCTACCCATTGCTTTAAAAAGCTTTCTACATGAAATTGACGAATAGTTAAAGATAGAAATAAAATTTTCACAAGTGTTTATCTTGAAATGTTCATATTCTTGTATGTGAGATGCTGAGGCGAAAAGTAAATATATTCTACCAGTGAAGATATTGTTTCCAAACTCCTTAATGCTCATTTCCTTTTACGGTAATTTAAGATTTCAACATAAATCCAAATGAATTCAATTAGTCACGCCTGTTCATTTGGAAAGAGCTTCAATTGAAATTGACAGCTTATGTATGCATATATAGTGCAATATGTTCCAATTTACTAATTACTAATATTGAAATTAATTTTGTGCCATTCCGCATCTAAATTAATTAAACAAATCGTTCTGTTGGTCCATCTGTATGATGTTAATATTCTCGGAAAACACTATATATATATATATATATATATATATATATATATATTGAATAGATTTGTAACTCTTGTATGCTATGATGATATTAAACACTAACAAAAAACTTTTCACAATTTTGAATATCGCAGCCTTTTTATCATCAGATAGTTACATAATGATCATTGGATATGTTAAATCTCATGATTGGCTCTACTTTGTACTTGTATCTTAACACAAGTTGTGGTTTAGGGTTTTAGAATGGATTAGAATAAAGTAAATTTATCACAGTCAAATTGTATAACACTCCAGTTAAATTTATAGTCAATACCATGTAACGGAATTTATTTAATTAGTTATAACTATAATTCTAGGCATTCAGTTATTATATTGAAATGATTGGACACCAATAGCTTTCGTGTATTTAATCGTTTGTCGATCTCAACAATTTCATCGACACCTTAACTTTGTCCGTTACATTGACAATTATCATGTGATTTCCATTCTTATAAACAACGATAAGAGAATAAAAAATATTATTAAACACATCTATGAATGCAAGTGGTAATCAAACTACCAACCACAGCAGTTCATAACAGAATCATGATCAACAAATCTTTTGCCGTGGAAGGTGTATTATCTTCAATGGAAATAGGAAATCCTATGTCAACCGCACTATCTGTATAGTTTCCCTAGTTGTGTCCCACGACGGCATTCAAATAAATCAAAACATAATTTTTAAATTTCTGGAAAAATTTCATTAATGCTCTCAATTCCAAAATAATTATGTACCGGCTTTGTATTAACTAAATATAGGTTGACACTTAAATATAAATGTAGTTAAGACTTGGGAACTACTACATCGATAAAAAAAAATTATAAACATGAAATATCACTTTCTTTAGTCATAAAATACACGTTTCCGCGTAAATTACGTAGAACATTCTCGTTTTCGTATTACATGAGCAGAGAAATATTATAATAACTTGGGAACTTCAGAGTCATGTTTTAACAAATAGACTATAGATTAATACCAGACCAGACATAGGGAAGATAACTGTATAAATACCGTTTATCTCTTCTATAGTTTATAAGTTAACAATCAGAGAGTCGTTACGTATTATAAATATAGAGAACTAGATCAACAGTTGTCGAAATTAGCAAACTACTGGTGCCTGTGGGTCCGAAATGAGAAAGGAACTACCGAAAAACTGTTGCGGACAGCTATCATTTCAGAATATTATCTATATTAGTTACTAATTATCTTAAATTCATATTTAACTAAATCCTTGTTTTACTCTTCTTAGAAATACAGCTGTTGCGGGTTCATTCGCCCATTGATAATAAAATAAATGTCATAAGCTTTAGGTAAATTGTTCATTCTAAATAGAGAGCAATACAAAAATAATGTAGAAAATGTTGTCGTACACACAAACCTACTAAAACGAAACAACACAACACAAACACTTTGCACTCTGACATTAAGAAGTTGTGACCAAGAAAGAAAATAGAATAGTCGACGGGCGTGAGGTAAGGTCGTTATAAATATAATTAACATAACCGTAAGCTATATTTCCAAAATTAACGTGATAAGATGTATGAGCATTCTCAAAATATATTCAGTGAGTAGTTAAACTTTATCACATACTAAATTTGAATAAAATCTATCATAATGTTTAATTCCAAATAGAAATAATTTGCTAAATTCCATAATTTCAGATTCTGTCTTAAAGAGTTTTTTTTTTTTAAACATAACCTCAATGAATTGAGCTAAACAACAACACTCCCACGTATGTCTGGAAGAATACTAACAAGTGTACCAACAGCCAGCCGCCAAAACTAAAAACTTCCAGCCTATTTTGTATATTGTGTTTTGTGTTGCCATATGACAACGCTAGGTTAGAATGGGTTTTAAAGTAATATAATAATCAACACGAGAGTTGATTAAACAACCCAATGTCAGGCAATTCAAGATTGGACTTTTTTGAATAACGCCTGAATTTGTTGCTTAACGTATGTTTATCCGAAATGGAAAAAGAGTTATGTTTTCGAATACCGTACATTTGCTATTTATAAATAATATTACATATTATATTTTGAAATAAGATAGCTTTGGTCAATTGTTAAATTGTTATCCATATCTGAAAAAAAGTAGATTTTTTTTAAAATACGTATTTAATTAAATTGTTCACATCGATAAATTACAATGGGCTTATCAAATAGATTAACCTACCTGATCATAAAAGCTATTCTAATAGACTCTGATTTGTAGCATAAAATCAATTCCGTAGGACAACTAATATTTGACTAATCTGCTAATTATATTATTCGCTAATTTAAACAGTTAATGATCCTGCTCCAAATCCCTGGATATAACTAGTAATTAATGTTGAATGCGCATCATTTGCAGTGGCAAATAAATTAAGAACAGCCGAGCTTTGTATCCACATACATATTTAATTTCTAATTTCCTCGACAGTTATTGGGTTAGAGGAGATAAAGTAGAAGACGGTGTTCACTGTAAACAGCAACTATAAACACTATAATTTTATCAGAATATTTATGACTGTAACATAGTGACTGTAACATAAGTACGTTGTGAGTAGTTTACTTTTAAAATATCACTGCTTTTGGTAATTCTGTATATTAATCAAGGTGTATGTTCTGGATAACGGAACATTTAATTAAGAGATAAAGTTAGAAAATATTTTAATTGAACTCACATTCACAATACAATTTTAATCAAGTTTTGTTATGTCATGGTACACTTGATTGTAAAAATATTGTTTGTCCACAATTTAAATACGTATAACAAGATAACAACAATAACATATACACACAACTATAAAATAAAAATATGCTTTGTGTTAAATAATATATATTATACCGATAGATTTTTACTCAGACTGTATATTTTTTCAAGTGGTAAACTGTATTAAATATATGAAAATTAACGGTGGGTAGAACAATTAAAATAAAAGACAAATCGTCTGAGACATTCAAGTTCCTGCGATCACATTGGAGGAATGGCCAGAGACTATGAAATGTTCACCGACTCTACCCATCGGAGTATTAGGCTACTATTGCTCCATTACTGCGTATGTGTATTCGTATAATGTTATTAAACAATCTAGAGGTCGTCATTTTTATTTGAATTTTGTATCGCGTTTAGAAACACACAGAATATAATAAAAATTGGTCACCTAATTTAATAATTAGAAAAATAAATTAGATATTTACTCGTACATCATACAAATTTCAACTACGGTATAGCTCAATTTGTGGAGTTGTAAAATCTCCGTTTGATTATGTTTAATCGAATTTTCTACCATAAAGAAATTGTTTTACTGTGATTGTGCGGTTACTATCTTTTGTATTGCGTCATCCAAAGTATGTCTTCGTGTCTTGAGTAAGTGAAATACACAGTTACTTAATTTTTATGTTTACTTTTAATAAGTATAAGGATAAGAGTAACTGGCAGTTGTTTTCGTTGACTATAGCGCATTCACAAATATCCTACAAACGTTCAAATGTGGCTGTTGCCAAGTGGCAACACTAGGACACCCCACTGCTCTCACAAAATCGTTACAGAGAATGCAATGTACTGATTTTCAGCCAGGATGATGATGATTTCAGCCATTGACATCGCCCCTCCAGGTTCTGGAGCCCTCACTGCTGAGGATTCAGCCAAAGATGATGGTGGAAGACTAATGGATAATTTGTCTGGAAAGAAACTGCAGGCCTGTGGAAAAATAAAATTAATTAACAAAACGTATATAACTACTGTTGGAAAAGATAATAAATTATGGCATTTCCGAAGAGATGTTAATATTGAAGATAAAAATGAACCTGACAATGAATCAGAGTTACCAGTAATTTGATGTGTTGTGTTGATCAAACTGCAAGTCCCTACAAGTATTAAACCTAGATGTTAGATACTGTACTTTGAAAATTGATTTGAAAAAGAAAAAGAAGCAAAGAAGAAAAAAAATAAAAGAAATAAGGAGTAATAAATAAGAAATAATCTCCTTAAGGAGATTTTTTTAAGTACAAATATTTCTCTGCCTGTGAGTTATTCGAGCTTTTTTTGATGATGCCATTTTGAACTCTTAGTAGAGGAGTTGGAATGGTATGTTTTATTCAAAAACTACCCAAATTCATACATATATCCAAAAATGACATTTTATTTTATTTTATTTATTTTTTTTATTTTATTTTTTTTTTTGCAGTTTTAGTACGGTCTGGTTACAATTTCTTTCCTGGTAAAAGATTTTACTGGGGCACTCTGGAGGTTATGCGGCAATCATTTGTTTGCAATGCTATGCGTTGGAATTGGTTTGAACAATGTCTAAGATTTTTCACTCTGCGGAATGATAATGTAAATCTAAACGACAAAATGTGCAAGCTTAGACTGATGATAAATATCTTTAAAAAATAAACATAGCAGAGCAATGTGTCCCAGTACCAAAATTGTCTTATGACGAAAGTATGATAAAATATTTCGGCAGACAGGGTTGCAAACAATTTATAAGAGGAAAGCCAATCCTATTTGGCCTCAACGTCTAGAACACACCATGTGGCTATCTGATCGATTTTGATATTTATCAGGGGAAGAGTCAACTATTCCTATTCTATAAGAGACTTTTTGGTAAATCCTCTGCTCCTCTGGTGATCATGACTGACGATCTTCCTCCATGCAATGCAAATCTTTCATTTAGATATGTTTTGATAACTTATTTACTAGATTTAGACTTCATCAGTATATTGGATTGAGAGGGTATGGTGGTCTTGGTACCATGAGGGAGGACCGTATACACAAACTCTGCCCTTTATTGAATAAAAAAGGTCAAAAGACGAGGAAATAGGTTTTAAAGAATTAATCATTTGTACAGATGATATCCCAGTTGCAAATGGGTTGACAACGGTGTTATCACAATTGCTTCAAATTACGCTGGTGTCAAATCACAACCAAGCAAGAGGGTGCTCCCATACAGATAACAAACATATCCTAGTCATGACCTGAATTGTTTCCAGATTACAACAAAAACATAGGAGGAACTGAAAAAATGGATCAAAATATTTCTCAATAATGAATAGAGATAAGATTGAAGAAATGGTGCTGTCAAATTCTAACTTGGCTGATTGAAATGGGCATTCAGATTGCAAGGCTACTAAGAACATCTAGTGGAACCCCAACTTGCCTTTTGAAGAAAACTTGTCCACACCTACTTGACCAGGAATGGGGAGGCCAACAAAGGTCCAGGGCAAACTCTGTCTTCTAAGAGGTCAGTTTCCGGAAACAGGGTTTCTGATTATGCACTCTACGATCACACGGACCATTTTGTTATCACCACACCAGATAAAAAAAGAAGAGATAATATGCTGGGGAGGATCTACTTCAATTGTTCGTACGATGTGTAAGAATATATTGTTGGCCTTTCCTTGGAATGCTTTGCCATCTTCCATAGACCCTACTGTCACTTATAAATTTACTCATTTTCTTAGTAAACCATGTATTTACTATAGTATATTTAAGTCATATACGAGATGTAACCCTGTTTTCAATAAATTGTAATTTAGTAAAAGTCTTACAACTGTACTAAATAAGAAATATAAGATTAATTTTATTCTAATCTTTCAATAAAAATTGTGTACTGAATGTACACAATATTCAAATTGTGCCACTTCCAGATATTCAAATTGAATAAATAAATCATGGAAATAAATTATATTTATGAAAACTGCTAAGTTAGAAATGATAAAAAATTATTCATCGAAAGAAGTTAAAACTGAAAACCTCTCCTTGGTTCGTTCACTAAAATCACATCGTAGACTATGGGAGTTTTCTCATACAAAGTTCAAAAGTAATAATTCTAAATTCCGGTTTTATTTGTGTTTCAATTCTGTTAATTCTGTTCCACAACCACATCTAGGATACTCTGTGAAATCACTGAATCAAATAATTAAACGGAAGCAAGCAAAGAGATATAAGCCGAGTGTAAATCTATAACTGTCCAGTTTACATTCATCGTGGGAACCAACAGACGCTGTGGCGCCGATCTCAGAGTTCATTGGATTTGAATAATGATGTTGATACTCTTTATACAAATGAATGCACGACCTAAACATTTGCTCAATCTCTCATCCTCTTTAAACTAAAGCAATGTTTAGCACTGTAATGTATGATTCACAAGTGGAAAATATGATAGTTTCGTTCTTTATTTAAAAATTCCACATGTTATATGATAATAGATACTGTATGTCTACAAAACAACTGTTATTTTACCTAAACATATGTACCATTTCCTAAAAATATAAATATTTAAACATGGTATTGTCCTTTATTTCTGAAATTCATGTTTTACGAAATCGTGTGCTAGTTAATGGAAAAGGTACATAACATGGATTAAACTTAAACCGTTAGGAATCGGGGTCAGTTTTCTGTACGTCAACCTGATGATTCTTCAGTGAAAATAAACTTGAATAGTCGTTTACAACGATTTGGCAAGAGTAATAACCAAAGTGTCAGGAATTTATTGAAATCTTAATATAATAAAATGATATAATATATATGCATAGTTTATTATATATGTTCATAATTTATATGTTCAATTTATTTCGTAAGGTTTTTACTTTATGAACGTTAGACTACTTAAGACGATTGGTGTAGCTTAACACAGCAAAAATACACAACATTATCAATCTACTCAAACTTGCTCAACATTCTAGGGGTTAGTCTCCTGAGAAATGCTTAGAAATAAGCGCGCCCAACTGACCCATTTCACTCTTCATATAACACAGTATCTACATACCAAGATATCTTATAAACAGATTAATATTTTCTACTCATATCAAGGAGTGAGATGTATATTTTGAGTATTTACGTTAATACAATTTTCAGTAGAAATTAAAAAAAAACACTCTGTGCGTTCTTTAAGAACAGATCAGAAACCTAAGCAAATTTCCGGAACATCTTAGTTATTTCCTCCACTCTCTAAGTATTTCAATATTATTTCTTTTTTTAAGTTGTTTTATGTCAAAAATTACAGAAACACATAGCATTTGATTTTAGAAAGCGTTCGTGTTTAACCTTTGTTGCTATTTAAAACAATAAAATAGATTTAATTTGTTTAAGACCGTTACTATATAAAAAAATTGTTGAATGCAAGGGACAATACTAATTGTTTGGTATAAAAATGTTTTAAAATATACAAAATTGATAAAACACAATTACTCTACCATTCAGAGTGAAGGTTGTATTGTCCCTTAAGCGAACACAAATCTATTTCGCAGTCCTCAATTACAAAAAATAATACATGTAATAAATTTTAAAAAATGTTTAACATTTAAGAATCTGTTCATTCGTTTTGATGTTTAGCCTATATATCTGGAGTTGGAAAGTTTAAGAATTTTTATTAAACCATTTTTTTTTAGATATGATAAATTTTCTTCATGTTTTAAATTTAAAATGTGGAATACAACTTTAAAAATAAGAAACATCAGTTCAATAAGAGATATTGGTGTTAAACCCTTGGCTGACTGAAACGTCATTAATAACAATTAAAGAAAGTAGACATACATTCAAGTTGGCAGGAGTTTTTTGCAGTCCTAATTTTAAAATCTTAACTACTCGTAATAGATATTTGTACTATAGGTTCGATTTAATTTATTTTTCTTTCTTTTTATTTAAAAACACTAATTCTACGTACTTATTAAGCTGGAAAACTGCATTTTATATTTTTACTGAGTAAATTCATAATTAAGTAACCAAACTTTAAGAAATGATTGCGAGTGGTAAAGAATTTGTTTTGTTAATAAAACAAATTGTAATATTAAAAATGGATGAGATATTAAGCCCATATTTAATACACGTATTCTCTAAGTAAACTTTCTAAGTTTACATAATGACGTCTTTAAAAAAATTTAACACAGAATATTTTAAATTGTACACATTGGTTTACTATTTGAATGTCAAACAGGATAATATCTAAATTTTTATTGTTTTCAACAAATAACCGAGTTATTGCTAAAACAATAGTTTTAAATTTCTTGGTAATTAAATACAACAACCAAGATTTTGATTTTGAAATTTCAACATGAAGCCGTCCGTCGTCTTAATTATCGATACGGAGAAAAAAAATTCCTCTATAAATAAATTTCTCCTATACGCTTTGTTCAACATGCATATTTTTCGAAATAATCTCAATTAAAAATTTTAATCTGTTATGGGCTAATTTTGATAATGTACAAAATAAAGTGTTGGATTTTGGTATACTGGGAAAACTTTGAATTAACAAATGCGTATAACCATTTAAACACAAAAACCTCACGTATTTCAGAAGTTACACATTTAAAAAATATAAATCACAAATAGAAATACAAACAGAAAATGAAGCGTTTTCAAAAGTATAGGAAATTTGCATTTGACTTTACACTATTATTGATTTCTTGAAGTTTAGTTACGGTACATAGTTTTGAATTAGTCGGCATATATTTTAATAATTTTTTCAACCCATGAAAAATAATTGCAGGTTTAAAAGCATCTCTGTATGTTCTAGTTTAGTGAAGTTCACTAGTTACAAGATCTTATATTAATGGCTCCAGAAATGATATAACGAAGTTATGACCGAGCTAGAGTAAGTACATCTTGCCTCTTGTAATCGACACTTTCTGCAAAGAACTTCTTTGAGTAAGCAAATTATCTTACTAAAGTTACTTGATAGCGTACGTAAGCTCTTTACGTTACTTACAAGTTTAACATATTTAATAGTTCTCACCATATAATTAGAAACGTAAAATTTCTTATGAACCGTGAATAGATTAAATGTACGGAAATGAATTGGGGGTAGTGGCGGTTGATATAACATTCGGGTATCGTTTATCATTCCAGAACACCATCGACTACTTGTTCTCCCACTAATTGTCTTGTATTGTTATCTAATTTCTTTGGATATTTTATTGAAGTAATCATCGTCGGAACAAAACACTTAGATCCGTAACCACGATATTACGAGTAGCATTAATCCAACAAGTTTTGATGGATCGTTAAAAAATTATTTTATTTTATTTGCCAAAAACATTTTTTTTTTGTAATAATAGACAAGTTTGTTAATTAGAAAAAAACGAGAAGTTAAAACATCAAGTAAACAAAACAGGTCAATTTTCATTCTACCCATCTAAATTTTTGAATGATATTTAACGGTGGTTCTGATTTAATAATAACACATCATGGGGAGCAACAGCCTGTACAGAGCCTAGGTCTCTTAGACAACATTTCAGTCCGGTAATAAGTGGTTAGCACATCAAGTTATTTCCAACGGAATTTATAGCCTTCTCAACTAAAAAGCTATTCAAAACGTAGTTCATTGCACCTCGTTCACAATAATGGGTCACCTCCGTAACTTTAGCCCTTGCGCATCCTTGGTATTTCTTCTAATGATGTGCTTCCAAGAACGTGTTGACAAATGGATCATGTGATGTGTGGTTAGAATGGATGAGATTAATTAAAGGAAGAGTGTGTTCTGTCGTAGGTTGTTGCAGAGTGTGCAGACGTTTGAATCTATAATACCCAACTGTGTAGGTTAGCAATGCTGGTTATTCTCTGTTTTTGTTTGTTTCTCGATAAATGACTTTGAGTATCAACGATACTCACTGCTTTCTAGATCGCAGTCGACAATGGTGTTTCTTAGATGTTGCTGTACCGATGTGTTTATTCTCGTTTACAACAGACGAAAGCCATGTTACAGTCTATTAGTGCATTACAAGGAAGAGAATTTTCTCTTACGAAAATGGTTTGGTGTTAACGGATTGCAACACGGCTGCTACTCCTCCGGCGAAATTATGTCTTTGGTCTTTCACGGTTGTGACTCTTCCAAATATTTCTGCTGTAGGAATCAACATGTGTTTCTTTTGACTCGTTTTGGGACGCTATCAATGTAGAGTCAGTCATCTTTGAGATAATTTTGGAAGGTGATGAAGGCTTCCGGTTCAAAGTTTTGCTCATAAGTCAGGTAGAGTGAGGCGATTTACATGGTACGAGAGGTAGTGCTGATGTTAATTTTAAATGGACAGCAAATATCTTGGCTTTCGTGGTGGAAATGTCTTGTGTTATGAATCTTCCTCCTGTAGTACTGTGTCCGTTAGTAGTTCTTATGTATCCTACTGTTTCTTTTCCAGAACGTAACACCACTGACCAAACAAAGGCTCTACATATACTACTAATCGGTGAAAAAATTTACCACAGCTATAGGCCTACGGTTTTATGATATAAAACAACCGTGAGAAATGGCAATTCATTTTGACACTTATAAGTTTGTGAAACACATTATGTTATGGTTTTGTAATAGAAAGACTAGCAATTTACATGTTTTGCTATCTTTAAGTTTCTAATTTTTCAAAACAATATGGAAAATAAATCGAAATTACAGATTTTGATATTGTGTAAAAATAATACGTGTTTATAATTTTTTTGAATTTTTTTTTCTACAGTTTTAAGCTATTTAATTAAGCTTTACAGTTTTATTTGTCAGCTTTTTGGTTTTGATTTTATTATTGTTTTATAGAATTCACAAATCATCATTATACAATTTCAAACAGTTATAATAGGCGCTTTCATATCTTCTATTTGTAAAATTATTAATTATATTTATCCTGTGTTTGTTGACCGTTTGATGGAGATTGAGTTCTCTACAACATTTATTACCTGTTGAACAACATGATAGAGCAGCAATGCCTTGTTTCTATGTAACGTTTAGTGAATGAATCTGTGTCTACTCCGTGACTAATGTGATAAGTTGATAACAACGAAACATATTTGTGTAATCTTTTTCTTTCTAAACAAATTAATAATTACGCTAATTAATTTAATTTGTTAGTAGAATTGTTAGGTTTGAATCCTAATCGTATGTTGTTTTCATGTGTTTAAAAAATCATTAAAAAATAAAATCTTAATTTGGAAGTGGAATTAAAAGCATATTAAAAACAAAATTTCCCTATTATTTGGTTCTTTCCCTAATATTCATGTTTGGCCCTTGGTCAAATTAAATTTGTAATCCAACTTAGCGGGGTTTTAACTCGTTCATTTGTTTGTTAGTTTGATAAGGAGATACAAGAAACGTGTACAAAAATCGTTATGAAATTTAGAAATAAGGTCCTACGGAAATGGACTGAACTTCGAACCTACATTGTTTTCTATTTTATTTTTCGTTTTAAATTGACGGATATTCATTTTATTTACTGCACGGTTCAAAAGCATAAGGGAATAACACACGCACTCCAGCGTGGATATAACCAGCAGCTATTTAACAAAACGTAATGTAAAATAAAATCATTAACCGACGGGAAGTAATTCCTTAAACATTAGTAGGTAGGCTATTTACACAGTTTAAAAAATATATTTCTCTCTAAACGTCATATAACTTTGATTTAATTTATACATACGCATTTGAGTGAAATAGAAATTATATTCAGACCGTTCATGTTTCCAACTAATTGGGTCACCAACCACCAAAATCTGCCAATGTTGAGGGTAGAGGATCGTTTTGCAGGTAATATAGTCAGCATTCCAGAGATTATATATAAATGGGTACAGCATTATATTACCACCTGCATAACCTCAATCAAAACCATAAATTAAGAAGCAAGCCATTTACACGTCAATCGGGACTGCTCAATAATCTCTCGAGAAATGATTCTGTGGCTATAAATAAGATAAAAAGTTTATATGAACATTGGTCCAAAACCTTTGTTAGCGAGGTACGGGTAGCGAAAGATTTCCCAAGGATTTCTGATCCACTGGTAATATGCAGGACGTATTGAATTTCGTGGAGCATAAATTACGACGAAAGTTTCGTGGTACTAACGTTTTGTGACCTAAAAACAAAACCTTATCTCTCTTCTATAATTTGAATAATTTATTATAAACCCTAAAAATTGTAGTCGATAAACACAATTTAAAAAATTCAATTCTGAGTTAATTGATGCAAATAAAGTTAAGACAATTAATAAATTTAATATTTAGGTTTTTGTCCATAACTCGGGTATCATTTGAGGTACAAAAATAATAATAATAATGTGACATTGTTTTTCGTTATAAGAAGAAATCGTTGATTTTCGAGATACTCTATATTAAACAATTTTAAACGTCTGCCATTTAAAACGTTTATAAAATAAAGTCTTGGTTTCCTATTATAGTGGTAAAAGGTAACGTAGATAATGCGAATATTACATCTTCGCTCAATATCTTATCTATATAAAGAACATAAAACGGCCTACAGTCGAGAAATGAAGAGTTTCCACACCTATTTATATGCACTTTATATCTTATTTTTAGCTAAAGCAGCATCTCCCAACAGATTGCCTTGTAGCTCCGAATCAAACTGTAGAAAACATTTAACTTTAATTAATTTTATTTGTAATTGGAGTTTTGTTCCAGTGTACAGTATAATGGTATAATTGAAAGCTACTTTTTGGTCTTAGATTATTGTCTTGGGTCAGGTCGTACAGTACGCACGAGCCACATTGGGTTCACAAGAACGACTCATTGAAACATTCTACGTTCATGGAACCACTATTTGACTCTTTATTTCAACAAAATATTTAAATTGTATGATTAAAAGAAATCGGTGAATTGGTTAATACATTCTTGTAATTAAGATAGTGGTTTAATTGTACTCCAAAATAATATTAGTCACAAACTTTCATTTAATGTTCTAGTCTTACTATTTCTACGAGCAAAAATCCAACAAATGATTTATTAAAAACAACTGAATAGAATATATCTCTAACTAATTAGTACTCGTACATAATGTATTCGAGCCGAACTGATTTTCCCCATAATTTTGCAATATATAATCAATGCTGCTCTCTGATTACTTTCAGTCATGCAACTTCAATTTTCTTACGGATTTACTGTAATACTTTGTGCACGGAAAAGATAGCCCGTATTTGTTTTACGATCACAAAACGACGGTCGTAATACACTTTAATATCCGTTCTGCTGACGGGAAACTATGGAACTGACATGAAATTGACTTTATCATAATACCTAGGTGAGGGGCATTATGTAACTGAGGAATAGTTTGCATTATTTATTGATCATCGAAGTGTTTTCAATCGGTTAGAATCTTTTTTCAGGGTACGATTGATTATTTACATCGCCATTATATCGATACTAGGTTACGATTACCGTATATTTGAAATATAAAATTAAATTCCTTCCTAGAAACTAATAGTTATATCTTAGCAAATAATTTAGGCAGCATTTAATGGCACGACTTTTGTAAAGTTTGGTTACGTTTGATGAATGTTGGAGAAAGCGATTTTTAGAGAACAACCACCGGCAACCATAGATGAGCTGCGTTGTAACTGTAAAAGGATGGATTATTTCTCTTTAGATGCGTGTTAGAAAACCTACATAGCCCCTTAGAGAGTAATGGAAAACTCATTGAACATGATTGCTAAAAAAAACTTTGAATGGTGGTTCTCTGCACCTTAGCATATATATTCAGAATTGTTCGTTTTTAATAATATAAAGTTACAGACTACTGCAATAGTACCTATACAGAGTGTCCTAAAAGTATCAGAACGGCATTATAGGCAATTGCGTGAATCATTGCAGATTAAGCAATACAATCTTAAATAATCATATCTATACTATACCTTAAAATCTACTTTTTAAGCTATTATCAATTGTCCATCACCTTATAGGGATTAACAAGCCATATTCAACAAAACTTACATTATAACTTTAAATCGCCTACATTTTGTAAAGGGTGAACCTTTTGATGTCGGTTTTGCTGGATCGTATTTTCCTGATACTTTTAATATGATGTAAAATTCGACCTATGATCTCATTTAAAATTTTCTTCTGACACCTATATAGCCGTCCCTATAAGGTGATGAAAAATTTATAGTTGCTTCAAAAAGTATATTTTAGGGTGTTAGTATTGGAGATGTCCAAGTTTCCTTGTAAAATCTGCAATGGTTCAAAAAAATATAACGCTGTTCTGATATTATTTGAACACCCTGTATACACGTCGATAACACATATATATATTATGAACAATTGAATAACATAAGAAATGCCACATCACATCTTAAGAAGAAGACTCTGTCATGGGTTATCTGGTGAGTGTTGTAGGTCACAATGAGTCTTAGATCTCTTATCATTCACATGAACTTTAATTTCGTAATTTATAAAAATGTGTTATCAATGTATATGTAAGTATTAATACATGTTATTGTGTTGTTATATGAAATGTGTAAAGAATATTCCTGACCTTAGTTACCCTAAATAAATCCTCTGTGATTCCCTGATATGTAGTACACGCAGAACATTATGAGTGTGATTGTCCCACACTATAAACTATATTTTTATTAATTTTATCAATACATAGTATAAAATAAACAAACTTTGATACACATCCATCCCAAAACTAAATAAAAACGAACTAAATAAAATTGACAACAAAAACGTCAACAAAAATTTCAATAGTTAACAATAAAAAAGTGAAAATGAACCATTTTCTTTTTTTAAATATAAATTAATTTAAGTATGGATCTAAACTCGATTGTGGCGTATACACGGTCTAATTGTTATTTGATTAAAATGGAATTTTAAGGTCGGTGAAAAAGTTCATTTTTATATTTCACAAATTGGGTTGACTCATTTATTTACTTACGATTTTGCACAAGGGTTGGAGTAATTAATTTTCGTAGATCACTAAAGTTTTAATGAAATCGGTTAAGTCATTTTTGAGGTATTAAATATTTTATTACACGTCCAAGGTAGGTTTTGATTTGTTTTACTGATAACTCATAAAGAGGCATTTTTGAAAATGGTGCTATACCTTTTGATTGGGTCCTCAGTGACTACACTTTAGAAAAATTCATAATAATTTCGTATTTCTACTTTTTTTCTTATTACAAAAAAGTCCCGATATATGGTCCACTTACCAAATTTTATTAAAATCGATCCATGCGTTTGAGCTATAGATCAGTGCACAAACGACAGACAGATACAGGCCGAAATTATTCCAAAAACTACTTTTTTGGATTCAAGTGACCTCAAACGGATATATAAAAAACCTGGATGTCCTATCATTATGCTGCGTATATGAGGGAAAGTAAAAATGACTCTATTTTCATAAATAATGTAACCTTAAAGTTTAATGTCGATTTAAGTAAACTGATAAAAATATCATTCCACATTCAAAAGATATGATTTTCTTTTTACATTTTACAATGTCTTATAAACGATTTGAACCTATTAAATATGCAGCTCTCAGATAGGTAATAATAAGGGGCAACATAAGAAGGAACAATCTTTCAAAATAACAACAACTAACGGAAGTGCTACATGAGATGGCACTTATTTCTTCGTATTATAGTCAATAACAATATTTTACTAAGTATACAAAGCGTAAATCCAGTTAACCGGGTTTATGTGGTTTTGCGATTATGAAGTTTCTCGACGATAAACATTTATGTTGTCTGTTGATCGACTCTGCGCTGTTTTGCTATTGTAACATTTTAGGTTAGGCCTGGTCGTTTGTGTTTCCTTTACTGTGATCGATTTGCTTTTATTGTTGTGCGGTTTTAGTGGAACATAAAGAAGTGAAAATTACTCTTTTATGTGTTACTGTTACTATATTTTTAACGTTTCTATAAAATGTGTACAAGATAAGTTGTACTTTTATGTGTTGACTGAAAACTCTGCGTGGCGCAATAATAAATATGCACATGTTGTCGGTAAATGTATATTGAGGTAAAATCTAATTTCAACATTTGTTGTTTATTACTTTTTCGTTTTTGTTGTACAATTACAGTTGTTTAATTTTATTCTATTAACGTTTTAAACATCTGTAATTTAATTAAATTTATGAATGCCCCAAATAATTCGACGGCATTAAATTAAAATTTATGGTTAATTGGACAACATGTAAGGTGGATTATGGACATCATCGCTGAAAACCAGATAAATATAAAGCATATTAATAATTTTGCTATTAAACAAAAAGAAATAAACGTTTCGTGCGTTTCGTACTTTTCCGTACTTTACCGTTATACATAATAGGGTAATTATGATAATAGATGGGAAAAACAATCAAACTTGGACTGGACTTATCCACATAAATACGTACAGAGAAAGTTATGTGGCGGGCGATATTTTTGCGGAAATACCCATTTTAGTTACCTTGAACCCCTAAGCGGTTTGTGCAATGATTTATGCTGATTGTCTGTTAGCTATGCAATGATGTACGGTACCGCTGTAACGAATTGACCGATTTTTATAAAAAATTATGTTTATCGCTATGATTGCTTCATTATGCGATCACTTAAAAGTGGTGGTAACTACCATAACGCCAAACTCAAACTCCTATTTCTCAAAATCAGATCTAACGATTTTTATCAAATTATCCTAAGTTGTAACCACAAAAAACGTATTAGTAACTTTTTCCTTTCCTTTCCTTTCCTTTTTTTTTTTTTTTTTTTTCTTTTCTTTTTTTTTTTTTTTCACAAATAGTTTTAAAGAGGAGACTCTTGTACATTGCTGTATCCCTTTTAAGATATATATGGGAGAAAACACAATAATAAAGGTTTTTTTTTTTATTTCACACGAATAAGTAGCACAGAAACTATCTTGAGAAGCTGGAGTCAAATATTCCTTTTTTGGTTAATTATTTGGTTTTGTAGATGGATGCGTGAAAAAGTTAGGTTAGATTGTGAAATCTGTTAAACTTTGACTATCCACATTGGCTAAACTGAATCAGAAATAATTTTTGTAATTTTCCTCTACTTAGGATCATTAAATTAATCTATATAACGACAACTATCGGTACCATTTAAAATATTTTTAATAGTTCTCCACATACCCTCTTCTATAAGGATCAACGAGTACAAAATATACCCAACACAAGTAGTCTATATTTTTGGGTCTAAGTGTCCCAAAGATTAATTTGTATTCCATTTATTAACCGAAATTTAAGGGGGTGTTACCGTATGACCAAACCGTACAGGCACATCTGAGACAATCAGGAGATTAGTGATATGCACAATTGTAACAAGTAATATATATGTAAGGATTCATCCGAATAACTAGGCTGAATAAATACCATACAATTATTTAACGTGTGAGATAGTATATATTAAGAAAACGTATGTTCAATATTTTTGTGTATGGTAGTATATTTTATGAGAAAACATATGTTCATATTTTGCTCAATAATGTATTATCCTGAAAAATACAGTTATAATTCCTAACTCTGTTCTTCAAGTATTAAATGCTGATGTTATAGACTACAGTAATAATATTGCAATTTTCTTTTGTTATAGGTAAGAACTCGTAAAATATCTTTACCAGTCTAATCAAATATTTGCATGACTTGCAAGGTACGTAAAGTAAGTAGATATTTCTTATGATTATATATTTAGTCCATAAATAATAATTTTAAGATATTTTACTAAGAAAAAGTTACGAAGGGACTATATAAAAGCGAATATACTCATAGATTTAATAAAAGAGCACAAAAATCTTTACTTAAACGCGTTTCAACGACAAAGTCGCCATCATCAGTGATACATGAGCTTCAACAACCCAACAATGACGAAACACTATACAGACCATAAAAATCCACAGATTAATTCAGGAAGGTATATAGAGACTTTGGGAGCTCATTATACATGTAAAAATAAAAACAAAATATCATTTAAACATAGGTCCGAAAACGCTGTTTTACTTCTTACTGTCGTTTTGTTTTTAACAAATAAACATCATACTATAACTAAAAACTAGATAAGATATTTGGTACACACTATATTTATGTTAAGTTGAACTAGTACACTAAAATCATAGAGTTAAGAGTTTTCCAGATATTTGACGTTAATTTCTTTAAACCTACGTCATTTTAGAAATAACACAAATTAAAGTCTTTATTTTTGGTGCACATGTAAAATTAACCTAATTAATACATATACCAATTGAAACCCAATGTCTTATCTGTTTCCATAGTTATAATATTTTTTTATGAAAACAAAAAGGCGGTTAGACAAGAAACTAATGTTTCGGATCCTATGTTCATATGAATATTTTTTTTAACTTTTTACATGTAAAATGATCTCACAAACTCCCCACATATCTGCATGCATCATCCTGTGTTTCTCAATACATATACATACAGACATACACCATGCATGCAACTATAATTTGAATACATTCTTCTACCACTGTTTGAATTTCTGTTGACGTGCTTAGGATTAACTGCGTGCGCACACACACAAATATCATATATATATATATATATATATATATATATATATTAGTTATGTGACATGCATTTATTATTCAATATCACAAAATTTAAAAAAGGCAATTTCATGCTCAAAGAGTAAACTTTTTTTTTTTAAATTTACGAATTGTTTAAGGGGTTGATAATATTTAAAAAAATTTCAAAGATAATTAATTTTGGTGGCATGTAGTCGAAAGTCTGCTTATAACATATAATCTTTGCGTTTAAAATTCCAATCACGCTTTTCATTTCGTCCCGTAGACTATACACATAGGTTTTTCTTTTGTATTTACAAAATGACTCTAAAATACATTGAACACTCTCCATACTTAGACTCACCACGTTTTTTATAATTATAACCATAATGTTTGTTATTTGTATAGTTATTTTTACAATTAAAAATGTATTTTTTCCTGTTATCTCGGAAGTAATTAGATCAGTCGATATAACAAGTTTTGAAACCTTTATTCAGGTTTTTATTTGTTTAACTATTATTGTTTTTTGGTAATCATTACGAATTAACAGTTTGGGTCGAAAACATATAGAGAAACATTAGATTATCATTAAACAGAAGTTTAAATATGTCCACCCTGTGGTTGGGTTAAGTAATGCCAAAATTTTGTATCCACAGATATGATGATCAGTACTTCAATGTTAATAGTAGTTTATCAATCCATGCACCTAATTACAACTTATTTCAGTTATGACTTAAAACCGATAACAAATTTATGCATTTAATAAGAGATGAGTAAGTAATTAAATTAAAACCAAACTATTTCAGCACGTCTTTCGCTCCAAATGTTTCATTGCGACCAACGGTAGCACAGTTTGCTCAGCCACATTTAGCTTGGATTTGTGTGTCGTCAAGGATCTACCGCATTGCTGTGATTAGTAGGCGTTGAAATGGGAAACCGATTGTCTCATTCACTCATTGATTTATATTTACTCTGTACCCAAAAAATCATCAATTATTAAGTGCTTTTGAGAAGCCCATAAAATTGTTCTCACAAAGAAAAAATGGGCAAATAAACCGCAGAAACTTTGACAAATTTTTATTAGTGTTTACAATGTAATAACTTAGTATAAAATATTTGTCGTGGAAAAATATTTCTTTAACAAGAAACTGTCTTTGAAATAAGAAACCACTTCATTTGGATAATAAAAACTATTAATTATTATTACGGAGCTACTCATGTAATTTAGCATAACTTAATGACGACAATAGAGGACGTTTTCTACTTTGGAATAGACTATTTGTTATATCGCGCATTTCGATTCCTAGAATTGTTAACAGTGCACAGAGCCAAAGATATAGCAAGACCACTTCAGCCTAAGTTAACGAAGAGAGAGTTTAGAAACATAACTGAGTATTTTCAATATCTTTAAGCCAAATTTTAAAACTAAGTGGACAAGTGGTGGGATACAAGAAAGTTACGGCACAAAAGGTTTCTAATAAAACACTCTGTTCTGAAAACACAATCAATAAAGCCTAAGTTATTTTAAAACAAATTTTAATAAGGAAACTTTGTTTAAGTAAGGTTTCTTCATTATTAAAAGTTTAGTTTTTAATTATCGCCGCTTTTATTAACGGCAAAGATTGATGGTTCTTCATTCCATTTTTATATTTTTATAGGAATTTACGTTTATGAATTTGATTTTTTAGTTTTGTCACATGCAAGTATTTGAGACAAAGTTATTTAATCAATGTTAAGCTCTTTATGAATATGTCAAATATAGTGTCTCCCTTACAGATAGTTTTATTTGGAATGATGTCTATTTGTTTATTTGTCGTCTTTGCAGTGCTCTACAATGTAACTATAAGATCGATTTTAATTAAATTTGAGGTTATATTGTGGGTACATCTAGAGATCATTTTTCATTTCACTGATAATTCAAAATTTTGGTGTAGCTACCATAAGATCAAAAAGATTTTAAGTTGGATAAAACGATTTTTATCAACTATTATTAAAAATTTATTCTTGCAGGAACTAATTAATTGTTGATCGCCTTTCGTTAAACATGCTGGGTTGTTATTACAAAACAACTAAAAAGTTCAATCATGGAGCTCTTTGTATAATACATAAAGTGCCAAATCGGCGCAATCGGTTTCTTTAAATTTTGGGGAAATGTAAAGTTTATTAATCAAACCAGTGCGCCAAATTGTAAAAGAACGGAAATTATGATTCAGGATTAATAGCAAAAAACGGAAATGAATCTTGAACACTCATTTCCATCAAATACCAATTTTCTTCTGGATGATTTACCGGTAAAATCGAAACAGGTTTAGGTTCTATTTTTAAACAGTTAATTATCTTTGGAAACAATTTGTAATTCATTTAAGAAAGGATCCTTCTTGGTCCACCTTATCTTCTGTAAGAAAGACATTGAAAAAACTCATAATTAGAGAAACTATTTCCTTCTCAACTTATATATAGATTTCTTTACGAAGAATATTATGTATGGTTTTGTTGATGCGTTTATGAGAATGTTTATACAATGTTTTTTATAGATTGTATATTTTCATTTCGGTTAAAATATCAAAACGAAAAGTATTTCATTGTAGTAAATGCATGTTGTCAACTCATTTTCCCCCATGAATTTATCTGTAAGCTTATCTCAAAACAAATCTTCTATTTTTTAATATCAAATCTCTAAGAGGTGTGAAGTTTTATTTTAATATTCAGTCACTGCTAATGATTGTAATAAATTGTATTTCAAGTTTACAATAATTATATTTTACTTTTGGGTTATTATATGCAAAGGAGAAAATAAACGGATTTTTTAACTTATAATTCAAAACATTTTAATTCTTAAAATTAATTATTTATATTATTCATTATTTCAACAATATTTTTCACATCTACATATATTGTATATAGAGATTATGAAGCAAAATCAATGTTAATTTAGTCACGAATATATCACTTCTGGAGTCCCCTGAACATAATGATGTCTGTGTATACAGTGTTGTCAGTCTAAACAAGTAAACAGATATTGATTAAGTTTTAGCGAATTTCGAGCATATCTAGAGATTCTTTTATTTATTATTTTATTCTTTTTACTATACAAGAAAAAAAAACCACCAAATCCTAATTTAAAAAATGCAGATTCGAGATTTAATGGTTCGAAAAATCGGCCACAGACCTGTTAACGTAATCTTTCAAAATCTACTCTACTCTCTCTTGGCCAAATTTGAAGATTAATTACTTCAACAGTGTGCAAAATTTCAGTTAAAAAGAAATTAAATAATAAAAAACGCCTGTTTAGGGTTACTAGGCTACAAAAGAAAAGAAGGGAAACCTCGAAGCGGCCATTTAAAATTCGATTCCCATCAAATAAGGTTTAAGCATGGTGATAGTGTTTATATAATCACAAACAAGGGAACTATATCTTTCACTATACTGAACAAATATATTTCTAAATAAAAATAGTATTAAAAAAGAAATTTTACCGAATGGTATAAGTTGGATATTTTTACTCCAACTCCTAAAATAAAGAAATATGTGAGAAATAGTCAGTAAAAGTAAATTACATTTTTTATTTTGTCGTGTATAGGTTGGACTGTTTATAGAAATTTTTTAGAAGATAGCGGATATTAATTGTACAAAAAAAAATCAAACAATAACTCATAATTTTCACAAAGTTTATATTTTTATTTCATGTTGCTTAAATTCAATAAAATCTCTATTTAGAAAACTACTGTACTCCAGTAAAAGAAGATAATGAATGTTGAGAACTTTGTATCCAGACCATCTATACAATTTCTATTTTGACAGCATTTAAAGCTTCAGTACAAACTTATATTACCAAAATAAAAAAAAATTCAAATTCATAATTGTATTCCAATTTTTTGAACAAATATAAAACCAAACATTACACTTTAAATTACTCTTTCAGATGAAGGTTAGGTCAGACTTATATTTGAACGTCTTTTATTTATCGACTTCTGAAAGTATAAAACTCGTCTCTCTGTTTCAACTCTAATTTTGTTTTGTTGCTAAGTAACTTGTTTGTTTCTCGTCACCGTAATGATTACTACCTTGGGATGCACTGCCTACTTCACGTTCTGAAATAAAGAGAGTAAGTTATCTACAATGAATGTGTTGTATAGTTTATAAAACAAAATGTTTTCCCTTGTGCATTGTATTTGATACACTATTTACATTTGAAAAGGTATTTATTTAAGGCATATGTGGATATTTTCTATTAAAGCCAATTAAAGCTCAAATTAGTTAATTTTAATAAATACGACACTTCAACAATTTAAATTTTATTAATTAAAATTAACAATAAAAGTTTTTTTTGCGATTGGATGTCAAAAATACTTGAATCTCTAGATTTAATTTATCCAATATACAGAACAAAGAGAAAGTTAATGGGTAAAACTAATCAATAACCATGTTATTTGTGAAAATATCTGTTTAGAGAATAACGGGAAAATGTTATTACACTTTCTGTCTTTTGCTGAAAGCTCTACAATACACACTAGTAGTCTTATTTTGATGAAATTTGGTACATGGTCATATTTTGTTTATATCTCTGAAGATTATATCTCTTTATCGATAACTAAACATTTTAGGGTAGCAGGCATAAATTCAAATCACAAAATTCCGATGTTCTTAAAATCAGCATCAAATATTCTTAAAATATATTCTCTAATGACGTACATTTTTATTTAAATAATTAAAATTAACAATAATAGTTTTTGTTTTTTGCGATTGGATGTGAAAGAAACTTGAAAATATAGATTTACATTATCCAATATACAGAACATAGAGAAAGTATAAAACGATCAATATTGATGTTTCTCGTTATAATATCCGTTTAGAGAGTGACGGATGAGGTGGTTATTGACTCTCGTCGTCTGCACAGTGTTCTACAAAACAAACGAATGAACAATTTTGGATGAGATATAGTACATGGATATATGTTGTGTATTTAAATATTTATAGATAACTAAAAACTTAAACAAAAAAATCCGATTTTCGTAAAACCACTATTAAATATTTCGGATATATTTTGTTAAAACGTATTTTTTAATGCAAACACTTCATCTCTATGAAAATACCAGTTAGTATGTTATTAGTAATTACAAACAAGTAAATCACAATGGAGCTCTTAAAAAGGACCTACGTTTTAAAACCGGCTCTGTTATTTCATTCACATTTTGTGAAACGTGAAGATTAATGATCCAAAGTCGAGTAAGAGTAAGATAAAAATACCTTCTTGGAATGACTTTTTTAACAAATACCACCCTCAATTAAAATCAAATTTTAAATAACGATTTACCCTTAAGACTGTTTATGACACAAGTGAAATTTGTTTATGATTTATTTATTTGGTGATTTTCAACTAACAAATTGATATTTTTGGCGACCATTACTGTGTTTTTATGGATGGGTTTGAAAAAGTTGGTGCAATGTTTTTGGGCCGTTTATTGTTGTGTAAAATGAGAGGATTCCATCAAATAGAACGTGATGTTTAATTTAAAATACTACTTTTGAGATTGTAAAACAGAATCGAAAATTCAGGAGTTGAATTAAATAGAACATAAGGCTTAAAACATGTGTCTTATTAATTTTCTAGTTCCACATACCGCAAATTATTTCATTGTTATGGTAATCATAACTTGATTAACTACAACTTCTTTTATACCTAAAGGAGCTTATCTTCTACTAATTGTTAAGGAAAGTCATATTGGATTCTGGGTAATAATATATTTACGTACCTACAATTACAGTGGGTACTTAGGTAAGGATAGGTTAGTGTAGGTTAGGTTATATTTCATTCAGTACTGTATAATAAAATTAAATTAGAATTTAAATATTAAATTAATACTGTACAATATTACGGTTCGTGATAAATTTATAAGACACAATCCGTATCTTAGTTATTTACTAAAAATACAATCTTTTATTATACAGTTGTTTCTTTACATTCAATGATTCCAAAGTACTCACTTCAGATAGTAATTCCTAAAGACCTTCCTCGTTTAACACACTTTTTCGTACAGTTTTGGATTAAGATCCCTCTCTTTCATTTTTATTAGGCCTCTCTTTAGCAACTCTTGTTCTCTTTCTGACCCTGAAGCTATTAGAGTATTCGAAGGCTATTGGTCTTTCTTTTTTATTTATTGTCTTTCTTTTTTATAAGGCATTGATGACCGAAAGCTTATTTGCCTTTAAGAAATCAAGAAAAAATAATAGTGTAATCGTTTAAATTAAGGCGTATGTATGTATAAATTATTCCTAATCAAGGAAAACGGTTATTGAGAGAATCAACATCCACCACACTTTATGACTTCGGTTTAGTACCGCAAAGCTAAATATGAGAAATTAGTTGTTTTATAAACGCTACGAAGAGGTAAATGTGAAATCTATTTGTACCACCGCGAACAGGTTATGTAAGGTATGTTTAATAGCAGAGTGTGTAAATAACTTGAGATAAATCTTCCTACATGTACAAGTGGACTTGTAATATGAACATGTTCTTGTGTATTGATAACAAGAATATTAAACCTGACCTTACGTAACGTATTAGCGAGGTTAGAGCTGTTTGATATGTACGGCTCGTCCGCGTACTTTCGCAAATATAGGCCTATGGAGTTTAGAGAAGGTTATATGATGGGTCGGAAAATCAATGACGAGGATACATCTGTTTTAAGGGCATCTGAGTCCTTATGTATATTTGTCGTATGTTATATTTGTGCTTTACACCCCAAAAGCGTGGGACGTTTTTAATCACGTTTGATATGTTCACTTACTTTTCCCATATATTGTGATTTTTTATTGTTTGATAACTAAAAATTACAATTTTCTCAAAATTGGCTTTAACGATTTTGGTTATATTTAAAATAAAGGCCCTAAGAAAACATAAATGTTGCCATATCTTTTAAAACTATTGTATGTTATCGGTATAAAAATTAATACCGATACAATACTTTTTTTTCTAATCGATGTTTACGCTTTCGTCGAATTTTTAATGACGCAAATCCGTGTGGACATTTTCGAATAAAAATATCGAGTTTCGGGAATAATTAGTAAAAAGCAAAAATGTACCATGTCCAACATCGTTTAAAGTTCGATTTTAATAAAATACGATTAATGCTGAGGAAAGTGTCTTTTGCACAAGCTGTGTAACTTTAGACTGATATAAGCCCCATTCATGGTGCATTTTCACTCTTTTATAACATTTTTAGTGACGATTTGTTTTATTTGGGTTTTTGGCAGTGGGCGAGTGAGAAAGTTTGTGCAATATTTTTATGTTCATTGTTTGGTGTCCAAGTCACTTTGTATAATATAATGAGTAATAAATTAATTTATATTACCTTTATAGTTCCGTCATGTGACTTTGAGTTTATCTTTATTACAAAGACGCGTTTCGGAGACAAATTACTGAAGATGGAGATACGTCTCCGAAACGTGTCTTTGTAATAAAGACAAACTCAAAGTCACATGACGGAACTATAAAGGTAATATAAATTAATTTATTACTCATTATACAATATTTTTATACCAAGTAAATGCGTTGTGGTGGTTTTATGCGCGTCGATCCTAACATACGCTGAGAGTGTACATACGAGATGTCAGACATTTCGTACATCATAAAAATGTAAAATACAATTCCAGTAAACTCCAAAACTCCTGTACATAATATGTTAAAAAAACTCAATATTTACCGTCTCTCGTTGTCGGTTTTTTTTCCTATTAATAAACTTTGAGTTCATATTAAGTACACGGATTTTGTATGTTGACATTTATTAAAATTGAAATTTTGATTTTGTTCAATCCAAATACTACATCAGTACTGTGGATCTACTAGTAATACGAAGACGCTACTGTGCTCTTATTGTTCAATGTTATCAAACCCTACTCATACAACACATTGAACTCCAACAGGTGCCAGCAAGAGGCCGGTAGACATGAATAGTATTACTTTCACTTTAAGTTGTTTTGGACAACAATATCATATTTAATCTTAGAACGGAGTTCAAGTCAAGCAGAATCCTGTTTTGTTCACCCTGTCCGAATCCTGTAGGTATGACACTAAGTGCCCCAATAACTTAGGTTCCATTTTTCTTTTCAATTTAATTTTTCGTCTTTTCTCTTACTAGGGATTATAGATGAATATATTTCAAGCTAATATTTAATAATTATTTATCATATGAAAGACTTCAATATTCCAAGTTATTCTTTCATCGACGGCCGTTTCGCCTATATAGCCATTCTCAAATAGGCCTACTGGGTAGGGTGTATTCCTTTGTCGTATTCATAAACACTTACTCTATATTACTAACACAAACATTTAATACATCACTTTATATAGACGCACACAGAAAAATTACTATTTTAAACACGAAATATTATTATACAGATAAATTTTTCTAATTGAGTTTATATTAAATTTAGTGTTACCCGCCCCCCAGACATTCCTCTCCCCTACGAAGATTTTTCAATTAAGTACATGCGCGCCAATATAAGGAAAAAGTTTAAAAAAACCATACATTACTACAACCCAGATCCTGCGTGTAATTTTTATTTATACGTTTGTGAATATCATTTATTTGAAAATAAGTTAAAACGGAATATATTTTTTTAAATGATGTCCTTCAATTAAATATAATAATCAATATTAGTGTTACAAAGCTTGTCTATTTTATTTTCCAGTTAGGTACTTCATTTGTTATAAAGTGTAAACTTTAATATCATTTTATACAATGCATACATTTAAGGTTCAAAGAAATAAACTCATTTAAACAATTACGAAATGATATTTGTCTTCATGTTATATGTGAAATGTTCACCACACATTGTCTCAAGTACGTATTTTTCGATTAAATTGGAATAGTTAAGTGAGGTGAAGGACTACTGACCCATACAATTAAATTGGTTTTGTGTCAAATTCCTAAGGGAATAGAGATGAAAATAGGTAATGAAAGACGCATTGTCTTATCAACGGGTATTTAAAATTTATGAAAGTGTGTTAGTTCTGATGCAAATTAGGTGTTAAAATATATTATTAGTGTTCGATAGGTAACTATTAATTTCAATGTGTATGAATCACATGTATTTTTGTGTATAGTACTGAAGTAGCCTTTGATTTCAAATTCGCTTCTTATGTATCGTATGAACAAAAATAAAGAGTATTCAACAAAAAAACTGTTTAGAAGGTTGATTTAAAAATGAAAGTCAAATGTGGAAGGGGGATATTTAAATAATGTCCCGAGAGGGAAATGTCATGTAATGATATTGTAACTAAAACCTACTTAGGTCTTTCATTATGACAATTTAATGGTTCCGCGTGAAGAATTTATAAAGCGCCCTTTGTTACTAACTCTGCAGTAGAATAAAACCCATTGAATTTTTGTGTAAGAATGAACCACATATGTAAAGAAGTACTGTAATACAATTATTTAATTTGTTTTGTAGTGTTATTAATGATTATTGATTCGTGATTTAATTGTTATGAACGAACCATTAATTACAATCTGCAACCTGTTGGTTTATACAATTCTTCCAATAACAGTATGCATAGGGAATCCGATATTTAGACTAGTACTTGGGACTTAAAGTATAGTTCCGTAATTAATTTTGATCAGGGTAAATTTTTCGTTTATTTTGTAATAATCAGCTGTTTTAATAATCTCAATAAGTTGATTTACTATTGTGTCTTACGAAATTTGCATATAATTTACTCGTTACACCATCTGGTAATGATTTGTTTCACATCATCGTCAAGTCTCGACGATTTTCATTTTCAAAGTAGTCTACAGTTAAATGAGTTTATTTTGTTGTATCGGCCATTTAAACAAAACTTTCCTAGTTCATTTACAGACAATTAAATCTCCTTTTTAAGTCATTTATATTTCATGAAATTATTTTATTTATATCTAAAACAGTTATATAAAATTATCCTAAGTAGGATTCAATCTTTGTCTTTATTTATAACCTATTCTTTATAATTAAATTTGGTTTAAGTTAAGCCTACGTTGAGATACAAACTACAAAGAAGGGTCGTTAACAAAACACATTTATTTACTGTCTCTTAAAACAGTTTTCAACACCTTCATGATTAGAGACTCAGTAATGGTAACTCACTCTATGTTAATTTCAAAACAATCTTGAATAATGAAACTTGGTTAATATCGTAACTTCCCTAAAATTAAAAGTTTTTGTTTTAATTAACATCGCCTTAAATAACTACAGTGATTAATGACCTTCATTTTCCTCTCTTTAAGGAACCGAGACATTCTATTTACCTGGGTTGTCAGGGAAGGTGGGGAGGGAGGGAGGGAGGGAGATAGAGAGAGAGAGAGAGAGAGAGAGAGAGAGAGAGAGAGAGAGAGAGAGAGAGAGAGAGAGAGAGAGAGAGAGAGAGAGAGAGAGAGAGAGAGAGAGAGAGAGAGAGAGAGAGAGAGAGGAGAGAGAGAGAGAGAGAGAGAGAGAGAGAGAGAGAGAGAGAGAGAGAGAGAGAGAGAGAGAGAGAGAGGGAGAGGGAGAGGGAGAGGGAGAGGAGAGAGAGAGAGAGAGAGAGAGAGAGAGAGAGAGAGAGAGAGGGAGAGAGAGAGAGATATCCCAGGGATGCTTTGTACGAAATTGTACAAAGATATTTGTTTACGACAAATTGTTAAGACTTACTACAAATTGGTGAGCCAACTTCTACAGATTTCAAGAAAGAGATTCCAAATCATTATCATTGGCTAAGTTCTAAAAAATTCTCACTATAAACCATATTATTATTCAAACGCATTTCAATGATGATATCTTCTAAATGAGTCCGTTATACCAATTTCAAATTCTAACTAGATATTATACTTCTTAATTCAAACTCATAAATTCATTGTTTTTTAAACACACCTAATTAAATAATCTTTTTTTTTTTTTGATAATTGAGTTCACATTACTAGTTTGATAAAAATATACCCTGAATAAACTAACCTCATTATTTACTTATTAACTCAATAACAAAATTAATTATGAAGGTTTATTACAACTTTATTATACAATTTTTATAAATGTATAATGTATGTTTTTTATTATTAGCTTTCCTGGATAATAATGGTTTTAGTTTTAAATATCAGATATAATTAATTTAACAAGAGTAATATTTTTCCTGGTTGTTATGAATTTGTTATGTATTGTAACGAAATACATTTATGTCTAAAAGTAGATTTTTTTTAAGATCTCTGTAAAATGCGTTTATTATATTTTATTTAACCCTTTTAAACACACTTTACGAAAAGTGTTTATTTAAACACACTTACGAAAAATATTTGGCTACCAATATCAGAATAATAAATATTACCTACAAAGAACATTACCTAAAGAACATACATGATTTTAAAACTTTAAGTTTAATATATAACTTTTTTTCATTTAATTTATTTTATGTGAATAATTGGGCTACATATAAAGTAGTAATCCTTAATGTCGAGAAATAAGTAAACGTTATATTGTAAATAAATAATTTATGTTTAAAAACGAAATTTGTGCATTCTGAAATCTTTGCAAAATAGTTATATTCACATCACGCTGTTTCCAACTTAGTCTTATGTAATAAATGCAATTTCAATTTTACATTAATAAATGAAAGCGTGATTTGTGTTAAATTTGAATACATAAAAAGATAAATATTGGTAAGAAGAACGGCAAAATATATTAATTATTTTGTAGTTTTTTTCGTAAATACTCTGTGGAATGTAAGAATCAAATGAATTGTATTGATATTGGTTAACTGTATTATATGCATTAGTCGAAAACACTTTATTGTTCATATTTATTATTTCGTGATATACGCGAGTACGCATTTAGACTATAAAATTTGTTGTTAAAACGTTTGTGTTTATATTGATTCGAAAATGTTTTTTGTGTTTATTTTAATTGTTTTAAACATTAACGTATTTACTTTAATGAACCTATAGTATAAAATTACCACTGTGGTGAAATTCACAATTTTGAATGATATTTCCCGTAACTAATTCATTTTAGGAAATTGGTTCCGACGAAATAATATATTGAGAATGAAAATATATGGAGATTTTTAAATTAGTGAAAACCAGTTCAGTATATTTTGTTTTTAAAATAGAGATGAGATCTACTTTCTTATTATACAATTATGTAACAACTCATGAGCTGATTTAAGCTAAGCAAAGTTCAACTAATACTATACAGAGTATTTTGAAAATCCGACATTTATGAAAAAAATTTGAACTATGAAAAAATAGTAATGCTTGGAATTTATTATTTATATTTTATCATAACTTGTTCGAGATTATTTCACCGTTGTACTTTACCACTGCTTTTTAATGCAAATTCGACTACTATAAATTAAACTTTCTAATAAGGTGCCCTACTTTTTACGCAGTGAAGCTAAGATTCAACAGTAAAGGTTCAAAAAATTTATTTACACGAATAAAACATATTGAGAGTTGAGAATATAGTGTAAACCATTTCAGCATATGTTCACATATTTAAAAATAATGATATATTATATAAATCCATTTTACAAAATATAATAGTCAAATCTTTTTTGGCATACAATAATTTAATGGTACATTTCTTTTTGTAAAAATAATGTCATATCATTTATAAATCGGAAGGGAAGAGTCAGTGTTACAATGTTATCTATAAGTTAATCATTTATTGTTTTCTGAAAGTACAATACTCATCTCTCCATTAAAACTCTAACTTTTCTTTGTTGTAGTCTAAATTTTATATTTTTTCGGCTATAACGGTTACTATCTTGGGTCTCACTGCTGTTTTTATGTTCTGAAATATAGAGAAAATGTTGATCGCAACTGATGTGTTGTAAAATTCGTAATGCAAGAAATTCAAATTATACAGAGAACAACTTTATTATAACAGGTGTGTTGTACAATTCGTAATGCAAGAAACTGAAATTATACAAGGTAATTAAATTAATAATAATCTATTTTCCCCCTCGAATATTTGAGCTAATATTTATTACCTTAAGAATATGTTTATTTATTATAGGGGTGCTTTTATCACTACAGAATTATTTAAAAATAGAAATGTGTTAAATTCATTGTATTGGACAAGTTCTATCTAAAGTTTTATTTAAAATATTGATAATGTAAGTACGAAAAATAATAATATTAATTTTGTAAGATGCAGTTATAGAAAATGAAACTAAGTTTAAAAATGATTTTTATAAAGATTAAACCAATATCTAAATCTTACCGTGACTAAGTTTTAAAATCAGATCTGTTAAAAGTTTAAATCCTACTCCTAGTCCATCTTTTAAGCTTATTAAAATAAACTCGTCTCCATCTAATAGAATTTGTCACATAGGACATAACTGAAGAATTATTTTTTTTAATTTGTTTGAAATAATTTTTGTCGTTTTTATTTCTGGACCTCAAAAACTATACGAAACTATTTATATTACGATATATTTTTTGTAAATAATAGTTATGTAATCTTAATCGAATCGCTCTACAAAATAAAAATAAATATATATTCTTAATCTTTTTTCTGAAGTCGATAATTGCAATGTAAGCTGAAGTTTTTTTAATGTAATTTTGTGCAATTCGTTCAGGTGAATTAATTGCGATATTGCCCAACTCTGTCTGTATCACTAAGAATTATTAAGTTGTATCAAAAAACGTAACTTCAAAAATAATAAAATGTTTGATTAATCTGAACGTAATTCATAACATACGTTAAGATGTTGGATTCAACTGTGACGTCCATTGCTGCGTAGTTGATTTAAAAGTTGCCACATTATAAACATGTTCTTATTATTTTGAACATCTTAATTTATATGTAGGTTGTAATATTGTATATGTTTTATTGTGTAATAGTAGGTTGTATTTTATAATGGTGGGTAGTATTGTATAATAGTAGGTTGTATTTTATAATAGTAGGTTGCATTGTATAATAGTAGGTTGTATTTTATAATGGTAGGTTGTATTGTATAATAGTAGGTTTTATTGTATAATAGTAGGTTGTATTTTATAATAGTAGGCTGTATTTTATAATGGTAGGTTGTATTGTATAATAGTAGGTTGTATTGTATAATAGTAGGTTGTACTGTATAATAGTAGGTTGTATTTTATAATAGTAGGTTGTATTTTATAATAGTAGGTTGTACTGTATAATAGTAGGTTGTATTGTATAATAGTAGGTTGTATTGTTTAATAGTAGGTTGTACTGTATAATATTAGGTTGTATTTTATAATAGTAGGTTGTACTGTATAATAGTAGGTTGTATTTTATAATAGTAGGTTGTATTGTATAATAGTAGGTTGTACTGTATAATAGTAGGTTGTATTTTATAATAGTAGGTTGTATTGTATAATAGTAGGTTGTATTTTATAATAGTAGGTTGTATTGTATAATAGTAGGTTGTACTGTATAATAGTAGGTTGTATTGTATAATAGTAGGTTGTATTTTATAATAGTAGGTTGTACATTGTAATATACAAGTTTTATAAAGGTACGTAGTTGGAATATGATAACTTGTTTAGTTGGTCGGTTGTCTGGTACTCAATTTGATAACAATAAATCTCTGATCCTTATATATATATATATATATATATATATATATATATATATATATATATATATATATATTTATATATATATATATATATATTGCGTATATTTGTATTTTTCATGGCATACCAAACAAGGTCAGGGACGGATGTCGTTAAACAAACGGGTATATTTTACTACAAAACATACAATCCAGTTCTTAATAGAATAAAACTGTTGCACGAATTATCATAAATAAATTCTCGCCATCTTCAGTGATATGAGAAATACAATTATTATTTAGTACATCCATAATTAATTCATCTCGCACATCAGTGAAGATGGCGACTTTGTCATTAAAACGCGATCAATAAACTCAATGAACGTACAATTCGTGAGAATTTGTATTGAAGTTTTATTCTGTCATAAACAACATCTTACAAGTCAAGTTCAATATTTATTTATACAAGGCATTACTTTGCTTTAGGGTCTGAAGTTTAGTGACAGAACAATATGATACTTGATAAAAGAATAGGTTATGCGCGTATGATTTTTTGTTTGTTTTTCAATCCATAACAGCTGAATTGTACCATTTAACAAGTACTCTTTCTATAAGTGAACGTAGAAACAATCATCGAGTAAACTGTCACTTATCAATAGAATTTATTAACTACTGAAGTTCAGTTTATGTCTTTATAAATTATTGGGTGTATTCATTTTAAGAAATCCTGGAATAATAGTGTAGTCCTATCTCCAATATATATTTAATTTAGATATTATTCAATATATCTAATTGCACTTCTATCTATGCTTTTAACGTCCGTTTATCTAGGTATTAGTTGGTTTTCATGGCATGTTCATGAATGCTCTATTATGTAGAGTAATATAAATTTGTATAAAAATGCATAACTTATCTATATATTTTGTATATGATACATATACAATTTACTTTGCATATTATAGTATTAATTAATTTTGCTACAGGTGCTCTTGTTACGAATTCATATTTTGTTTTAAGCGTAGAAAGTTATTTTTTAAATAACAAATTAACTTCAATAAACAAATTTATGGCATCGTCTTCCACTGTCCACGTCATTAATGAATTTTAAATATAAAACTCAAGTCTTTCTCACGTAAAAAACAAATGAATTGTACGTAACGCAAATATTAGAAGACTAATGTAACATATACGTCATGTTTACATCCACTTCTAACTTTAAACATTTTTATCTGAATTTTAAACCTAAACATTTTCTATTTCGTGTGGAATATTATAATTTAAGCGTGGACAACAATTTGTGTTAATTAAAAACAAAATATGAAAGTGGTGATATTTTGTAAACATTCCACAATGTTTATGAAAAAAACAACAACAAAATGCGTGAAATTTACAACAAACATTTACATTATATTAATGGCATAGAACTGTACTGAAGTTTTCCTTTAAAGATTTACTTAAAGAGATGCTGATATACTGATTTTATCTAAGTTATAAATTTAATTTCAGGATTTGGATTAAGGTTTTTAGAGGTATCATAAAAGTTCAATTGAATCGGTTATAATGTAAAAATCATTAGTCACATTTATTGATAAATTGAGTCAAACATGTATTCTTATTCTTCTCACTTAAACACATGTATATAGCATGAAAATGTCATAACTCTGAGCCATAAATACTTTATGTGTTATAGCAACATTAAATTATCTCAGTTATTGCGAAAGCTTCGTCAGTCGCCGATTGATGGCGTTTTCAAAATAAGTCTAATAATGGCGCCGTAGTATTAGAGATTATAGTATCTGTTGTTTCTTTCCTGTTTTATCTGGTTTCATGTCTCTTTAGTATGTAGTAGTAGTTATCAGGTCTGAATGTATGATATTGTGCTTGGCTTAGTTATATCTTATTTATACATCCATTAACATGAGCGAAGAAGATTGTGTAAGCAATGAACATGAAAAACCGTTGTCAAAAATTCAGTGAAATAATATAGCCAAAATGTTGTTAAAAACGCAAGGGGTAACATATATGCATTCATTTGTAACATGGTTTAAAAAACGATAGAAAAATAAGAAGATTAGTTGAGCTTTTGAGCTCAACTGGGGAAAAGTGTTGAAACAGATACGGAGCTATAAAGGACATTTTGGTCTATAAAATAGAAGAACACATCGAATAATTAAAAGCAAATTGTATCCCGAATAAAAAAATTAAAGCATTTATATCCACGTTTCAATGTTAAAATAATGCATTCAATGTTCACGCATAAAACCCTGATTTTCCAGTGTCTTGTACATATTATTTAAAGCTCTTTCATGGTAATTTGTCTTATATGTTTGGGCACCCTAAAGAAAGGATGTTTGTTTTCAAAGTTAAGAGTTAAAAGTAGAACAAAAAATAAAAAAATAATAAATAAGAAAATTTAATTAAGTCATGTTGGTAAGGGAGTTCTTATTAGTGAACAAATGATTCTTATCAGAAACAATACAACGTTTTACATTAAGTTAAAAGGTATTTAAAACGTTGTAAAATGAATAATAATCTTGGTGAAGTTTGCATTGACTATTTGCAAAACATTTCACTTCATTGAATACCTGTGGAAATATATCTCCGCCAAATTTGGGTAAATGTTTTCTGAATTTTTATTCTAAAACTAACTCATCTTTGTTGTTTATCATGAGTGGGAGGGCAACAAAATAAATAAATTCTTATATAAATACTTTAACAAAGGAATATTATAGAATAGTTTCGTGTACATTTTTTAATTAATTAAATATATATATATATATATATATATATATATATATATATATATATATATATATTATTCTCTTACAAAAGGTATATAACTTGTAATGTAAGTTTAATAATTAAAGTATCAATTTTAATTTTCTTATTTCATTTTACCATTTCATAAACTTTAATTAATATCTCCCTCCTTGAAATTATTATTGTAGAAAAACATGTCATTTCTTACATGAGATTTCTTCGTAAATAGTCTAGCGTAATTTATTTGTGGATTATAAACTGACTTTTTATTGTAGTTCTAAAACTCGACTCGTCTTAAAAACTACTCTTACATTTGTTTGACGACAAATTTATTATACGTCTGTCTATTTGGTTACTACCCTGGGAGACATTTGTTATCCTTTGCCTATGGAGAGTTGTGCAATACATTTTCTAATACGTCATTCTCCAATAATAAAGTTTTAATTGGTGTCATAAGGCAAAAAATGTAGTTTTATATAGAATACACCTGTCAAAAGATTTATTTCTGTTATATTTATCATAAGGGTAGTTTTATTTAAACAACTGACTGACAAATGTATAAAATTATTTTAAAAATAAACTGACATTCAGTAAAAATATTTTTAGAGATGTATTTAGCAACCATTTAAGTATGATGAAGTAAATCATAGAGCTAATATAATTCTTCATATAAGAATGGATTAAACACACTTTGTTGTTAACTATATCAACGAAATTGAAGAGCAATTATGATGGTGATTCATAAATATAAATAAGGACTCTAAGTAAGTTAATTAAATTTGTTACGTCGACTAATTAATGCATTGTTTGTATATTAAGAACGAGGTAATACTTACTTAGACTATAACCTGATATTTTATGCAACAAGTAAACCAATATTTATGCAACCTGTTATTTAACCTATATTTTGACCGGTGGTTTGTACTGGGTTTGCTCTTGTGCAATGTAGTTAAATTAGTTTTATCCTAGTTTGTTTACCTGTTTCGTTTATATAGTTAAAAATATCAGCTGTTAACTACAGTCATGAACTGTTTTATCATTTTGTGTTATGAAACTTGCATAAAATTTACAAGATACACCACTAGAAATGATTTTGTTTCATATTAACCTAGGCCCTCAATTTTCAAATTTTCCACGTATAAAATATTATACCATTTTATGTCTATTCTTAGTCATTTAATAATCAATGTTTTGTAAATTTATAAGTCATTGGATAAGAATATGTATAGCATTTTTTATTTCAATCGTATTTTATTAAATGTTCTAGTTATAGTTTGACCGAAGTAAAATATGAATTATTTCAAAAAAGATATAAAATAGTCTGAAATTTATAACGTATAATTTTTGTTCTTCCATAATATATAAGATACAAACTAAGACGGTGACACAATAAAAAAATCTCGGTAACAGAACATATTTAAGTATCTGAAACAGTTTTCGATACCTTAACGATAGGAACTAGAAATTCAACAACATAACAAGGTCCGTCTTGTTTTCAGAACATTCATTAATAATGACAACTTTGTTACATCTTTTTAAATTAAATATTTTGTATTTAGTTATCACCACTTTTTAATGACGCTATTTTCCTTTCTTTAAAAAACGAGAAATTCTCTTTTTCCTGGTATCTGAATGAGGAAATAATTTCATGGTTGCTCTTTTATTTCAAAAGTAGAAAAATATTATTTATTAGGATGGTGTGCTTTGACTAATCAAACACAGTTAAAAATTGGTTATCCAACATTTACACAACACAAAAAACTATTTAATATAATGCTTTTTTAATTCAGTTAATATGAGATCAAACCTCACAATAACTTTATTTACTGAATCATATTTCTTTGAATATGATGTTATCATCGGTGTACCAGCAACAACTTATGATTTATAACTAGTTATATTTGCCTACTGTTTTATAACCATAAAGAGATTTATTGTTACAGTTGCAGTTAGTCCGCTGCAGCTATTGCATTACTTAGAATTACCAAATTATCCTTACAATTTTATTTGGTAATTTAATGTTGTTAATTATAATTTCAGATGACGCCTATATTATAGAAATAAATCGTAACTTTTTCAAATTCATAATTGTATTCCAATCTTTTCGTGCCCATACATATAAAATCAAACATTGCATTTCTCAATATATATTTTTGATTAATATCTTATACAAGGTGAACATTAGGCTACTTATTCTTTGACTTCTGAAAGTACGAAACTCGTCTCTCTGTTTCAACTCTAATTTTGCTATATATCTAAGTAAGTTCTTTATTTCTCGTGGCCGTAATGATTACTACCTTGGGACATACTGCCTATTTCACGTCCTGAAATAAAAAGGACAAGTTATTTATAAAGAATGTGTTTTACAGTTCATAATAAAAGACATTTTTCCTTCTGCATTGTATTGGTTACTCTTTCTGCATTTGTTCATTTATTATATAGCTAACAATTTTCCATTAAGACCAATTTAAGCAGTAATTAGTTACTCTTCTGATGGATACGTTACGTCAGTATTTCGGTCTAATTAATAAAGTAAACAATAATAGTTTTTTTGCGATTGGATGTGAAAGAAACTTGAATATATAGATTTAACTTTATCCAATATACAGAGCATAGAGAAAGGAAAAACTATCAATATCGATAATATCCGTTTAGATAATGACGGATAAGGTGGTTACTGCTCTACAAAACAAACGAGTGGACTATTTTGGATGAGATATACTTTTGGATGAGTACGTGGATATATTTTGTGTAAATCTCTGGAGTATTTTAACTCTTTATAGATAACTAAAAATTTGAGGGGAGGTAAATAAAACATAAATTTTCTGATTTTCGTAAAACCAGCATGAAATATTTTGGTTATATTTTGTTAAAATATATTCCTTCTTGAAAACACTTCATCTCTCTGAAAATACCAGTTACCATCATTAGTAATAAACAAAAACAAGTAAATCACAATGGAGCTCTCAAATTGGTCTACTTTATCAAACCGGTTCTGCTATTTCCGTCAGTCACGTTTGGTGAAATGAGAATATTAATGATCCAAAGCTAAAAGTTGAAAGTAAGAGTCAAAGAAAATTACCGTCTTGGAATAACTTTTTTTAAACAATTCTTGACCACTATCATTTAGAATCAAATTAAAAAACAATTGACCCTTAAGACAAGTTTATGAGACAAGTGAAACTTGTTTATTCTTTATTTAAATAGATATATGAATTTTAAAGTAATAATTATGTATAAATGTCAACTAAGGTGTATTTTTTCACTTGTTGATTTTCATCTTCCGAAATAATATTTTTAACGGCGAATGCTGTTGTTTCCTTAATAATATTTCTTTTTGAGGATAGATGTGAATGCGTTGGTGCAATTTCTTTATGCCGTTTATTATTGTATCATTTGAGAAGATACATTCTAATAGAAGGTTATTGTTTAATTTTAAACATATTTATATAAATATAGATAGATAGATAGATTCTTCTTTATATATATATATATATTAAAGTTTACGTAAATATTTTTTTTTTTGAAATTATAGTACATTTTATAACGGAAATCAATTTACACACATTTTCTTTGTATTTTCTGTATTTAACAATATTATTGTTACTGCATATTTTATATTCCAGGTAGGTACTTCAATGTTATAAAGTGTAAACTTACTATATTTGTATACGTTTGCCACACATTGTCTTAAGTACAGTTTAATTAAATTGGAATAGTTAGGTAAGGTGAAGGACTACTGACCCATAGAATTAAATTGGTTTTGTGTCAAATTCCTAAGGGAATAGAGATGAAAATAAGAATAGGCAATGAAAGACGTATTGTCTTATTAAATGGCATTACGATTTTATCAAAGTGCTTTAATTCTGATGCGAAATAAATGGTAAAAGATATGATTATATTTATCGATTAGGTAACTACTGATTTGAATGTGTATTATGAATCACATGTACTTTTTGTATACTTAGGTCTTTCATTATGACAATTTAATGGGTCCTTGTAAAGAATTTAAAAAGCACTCTTTGTTACTAACTGCAGTAGAACAAAACCCATTGAATTTTTTCGTAATAACGAGCCACATATGTAAATACGTACTTTAAAGACCATAATTAAAGTTGTTACGTTGTGTTATTATGTAATCTTGATTATATTATTATGAACGAGTCATTACTTACAATCTGACAACCTGTCGGTTCATACATTTCCTCCAATAATAGTATGGAGAAGCAATCTCATATTATTTTATTATACTCGTACTTACGATTAGGAGTATACTTGTGATAGCAATTTAAATTAATTTTGTCCAGGTTAAGTTTTCTTTTATTTTGTAATTAACCAGGTGTTTTAATAATCTCAATCTGTTGATTTACTATTACAAGTGTGTTTAGTGCAATAACAGATTTGCATATAATTTACTCGTTACACCATCTGGTAATAATTTGTTTTACATTATCGTCAATCTCAACTACTTTTTCAAATTCAAAGTACAGTTACACGAGTTTATTTAGTTGCATCTGTCATTTAACGCACCTTTCCTAATTTTTTTTTTGCAAATTATAAATTATGGATCTGCTTTTTAAATTATTTATATTGCATAAAACTATTTTATTTATATCTAAAACTGTTAAATAAAATTACCATAAGTAGGATTCAAAATTTATCTTGGTTTACTACATGCATCTTTACAATTATTCTATTTGCTTTAAATTAAGCCTACGTTGAGGTAGTAACTACGAAGTAGGGTAGTTAAGAAAACACATTTATTTACTGTCTGTAAAACAGTTTTCGACACCTTTACAATCATGATTATAAACTCTGTCACTTTAACTCGGTCGCCTGGTTAATTTCGAAACAATCTTGAATAATGCAAACATTATTTATATCTTAAATTTTCTCTAAATTAAAAGTTTTTGTTTTAATTATCATCACATTTAATAACTACAGTGATTAATAACTTTCATTTTCCTCTCTTTAAGGAAAGGAGACATTCAATTTGCCCAGGTTGTCAGGGAAAGGCGAGAGGAAGTGTTTCCCGGGATGCTCTGCACAAAATATTTCTTTACGAACCTTGTATGACTTTATTTAATAGGTCTGTTTGCGTTTAATAATCAGAGTTGAAATTTGTAAACCAACTTTTACAGGTTTCAACAAATCATTACAGTTGAATATCTAATTGCATTGCTATATTTTTTAACGTCCGCTTGTCATTATATTAGTCGGTTTTCATGTCATTTTCAAACATTTTCTTTTAAACTAAAATTGTTATTTATTAATTAAAAAATTAACTGCAATAAACAAATGTATGGCTTTGTTATTTATTTCCCACTTCATTACAAAATTGTAAATTTAAAACTCAAGTCTCTCACGCGTACGGTTTATGCCTGTAAAAACAAATTAATTATACATAACGGAAATGTAGCAGACTATTGTAATTTACACGTGTAGTTTACATCCACTTTTAAATTTAAACATTTTAAGCTGAATTATAAATGTAATATTTCCATTTCGTGTAGAACATTATAATTTAAATGTGAACAAATATTTGTGTTAATCGAAAACCAAATATGATGGTGGTGCTTAATACATGGAACAAACATCAAAATTAAATTTCTGGCAATGAATTGTAATGGAGTTTTCCTTTAGTAAACTTAAAAGAGATTGATAATCTGAATTTATCATAATAACATATTTTATCAGATTTAGGATCAAATAAATTCGCTTGTTATTGAAGTATCCTAAAAGTGCAATTGAATAAGTTATTATGATACAAAGTCATTAGCACATTTTATATACATGTATATAACATGAAAAAGTCATGATGACTTTATGGGTTATAACAACATTAAATTAGCTCTCAAGTCTATTTAGTGGTGCCGTAGTATTAGAGACTCTATGGTGCTTGGTTTAGTCTTATTCCTGTCATATTCACAATATTCACCATATTCATTCAATGAAGTAGATTATAGGTAAAATTTTATTAAAAACAAGACTCTCTTGAAAACAAATATGGAGGTTATGGTGGAAAAACAGTGCCAGAAACATCCATTAGAGATGTTGCAAGTAGGTTTTTTTTTTTTTTTTTTTTTTTTAATTTTGGTAATATTCTGTTGTGCTTTTTTCATGATCCATAAAAAGTATATGAGAAATAATTTGTGGAATAATATAATTACGAAATATTTTTAAATAACATGAGAGTATATTGCTCCTAAATATAAGATGCCTGCAATGCTTCATTCAATTTTAGTTTTCTTAAATTAAAAAAATAAAATAAACTTATACATTTTTCTTAATGGTGTATTTACGCTTTAAGAAAAAAAAGTTTTTGCTACTCTACTACATCTTCCTTACCTATTAAATCACATTTTTGTTTTTAGTTCTTATTTCTACAAGTTAAAACAAAATATTGTAACTGTTAATCTTTTTGTTCTTTGTGCCATATGTACTTTTAAATGTTTTACTAAAGTCGGTGTGATTGATAAAGGAGAAATATAGTGAAATCAAATTAGTTTGTTTTTGTTTCTATGTAAAATTCAAATGAGATTTAATATTATTTTCTACTTAGAACTAATATTAGTTCTTAATTTAATTTAAGTTCATATTTTATTATGTAAACTAATATTAGATATATAATAAAACTAATAACTTGTTGCTTAAGAAAACACCATGTATATAATACCTTTGTGGTGTCCATAATGAAAACTCATGACGTCAAATAATAAAAATATTGTATATACAATACAAAACTGTTGATCTAAAAAAAGGGGGGGGGGGAAATGTCAGAAACGCATTTTTATTCAGCGTAATAAAAAAATAAATTCCATATGTAAGTTACAACGAACACAGTTTTTGATTAAAATTAGGTTTATGTGACAAATGAAAGTTCTTTTAAGAAAAATATTTTGAAGTCGATTAATTGACACTGAGCGTAATATGGGAACGAGAAAGACTATTATTTTATTTCACTGTAATAAATAAGCTCTTTTCGAGACACTAACTGAAATCGCCGCAATCAAAAATTACACTTAACATTATGAGGATGTCAATTGATTTTAAATACTGGAATAAATAATACGTGAATTAAGCTTTTTTCACTTTCATATTATGTAAAAAAATCAAATTAAGATTTTACAGGGATAAATGAAAGTGTAATATTTGTTTTAGAATTGATGACATAAAAAGATAAAAGATTGCAACGTTACAGAGCAAAATAAATGTATTACGTGCTTATTTCTGATACAGTTTTACTGTTGCAAATAAATTTCCAATTGAATATTGGAACGTAAGAATAGAATTAAATATATTGCAATGGGTTTATTGTATTACATGTAGTATTCGAAAGCACTTCATTGGTAATTTTAATATATTGTTATTAATATTTATATGTAAATTTAAGTCATGAAACTAGTTATTAAATTATATTTTATATTTAATTTTAAAAATACATATTTATTTACTTTAACTCTTTTAGATTATTATTTTTTTGTAAACGTTTATGAGCCAAATTCATGTGTAGTACAATATATAATGTACTTCCATAATTATTATTATAATAATAAAATAAAGAATACGATATTACATAAATAGAATATTAAACGAAAACAAGTTTGACATACTTCTTTTTAGTTGGTGTTATCATTGTTGTATTTAAATAATTAATTCATTATTGTAAAGCGATTTTGAAGTAATTTTCTTTTAAAACTTAAAAGTAATATTGGGTTAGAACATTCTTGAGACACATAGTGTCACATAGAGTAGCAGTAATAAAATCTCATTAATAAACTTTGTTAATTTTGTAATGAGTCTTTCATAAACAAGTGATTACAGCATCATATGATAAAAGCTATTAATAAGATATTTGTTGTTTCAATAATCATTTTTAAATTTAATCTATTGTTCTATGTTATTTAATTTATTTTAATTATAGAATGCAGATTTAATGATATAAGTATAACGTCAGTAATTAAGTTAGTAATTATAAATTAATAATATGACGTTTTAAGCGTAATAAAGAATTATATCTTTTTTCATACATCTTTAACATTTAACGTTCTATATACCATTAACATAAAATTAAAATCCATGTTGTTTTACCGCTCCCTGCGTCTAGATTATGAAGCTTCCTGTTAAGAACTTAAGCCCCTAACATCCTGGGACAAAGGGTTTTCTGAATATGTTTAATAAAATATCATCCATGGACTGACCACTGCAATTCCATGAGACATGATGGCATAACCTTTTGTTGGCGGGATTTTAATGAGTATATTCAGGCAATTTTTTTAATTTTATATAATTGTGATGCAATGTGTATTTTAGTTTTTCTTATGTTAGGTTTCCCTAGATTTTGAGTTACAATAATTAAATTTATGTACATAATTAGAAACCAAATAAACTATTGGTTACAATTTTGACCAAAATGAAATGAAGACAAACAATTTGTATCAAAAGCGCTTTGAAGATGTCTACTAAAATCTCGTTATGCGATTATTCATAGATTGTTAAACGAATAAGAAGGGACTCGACAACAATTTCTTGTACACTTTTAAAATATAATTCTTGTACAAAGGTATACATTCTGTAATGTAAGTTTAAATTTTGGATACGATTTCTGGGTTGTAAAAATTTAATTTACTGGCATTATTAGATTTATATAAATTTGAAATATTCTTCTATCTTGAAAATATTATTGTTAAAAACATGTCATTTGTTGTATGAGATATCATCGCAAACATTCTAGTGTAATTGACGTGTGGATTATAAACTGACTCTTTAATGTAGTTCTAAAACTCGCCTTTAATACTATTATTACATTTGTTTGACAATAACTTGATTCTATGTCTATCTGTTTATATGATTACAATCCTAGAAGACATATGTTAACCTTCCATATAGAGGTTGCGCAATACAGGTTTAGGCAAAAAATGTGAATACACTCTGGTAACTTTGTAACAGGTGAAGGTAGAAAACTTAAACATTGGATATTTATGGATATAAAAACGTACTGTTTGGTTAGTGTAACAACTTTGTCCACTTCCCCAAAATGGCAGATTTTGGGGGCAGCTAAAATATTTTAAATGTCACCCATAAAGTGGCATCAGTATTTAAAAGTCTTGACAAAATAAGAATAACAGCGAAAACCAGAGGTCTCTATATCAACCCAGTCGAAATGGTAGCTTATTTAAACCTTAAAATTTGTTTGAAATGAAAACAAAACTGTTTAAATTATTAGACCTACTAACCTGTGTAATTTATAAAAGTTACTTGAACTTCTTCCCAAATATGGTCTGGCAGTCTCCAATACTACTGTAAAAATTTGTAACGGCGAGTTGTATGGATGCTATTGTGTTTCTTAGATGATTAATGTGGTTTGGTTTTGGTTTTATACACGTTTCCTTTGATGTGAACCCCATTGGTAATACCCCAGGTGACATTGGATATCACTCAATACTACCTCTTCTACCAATTTAGTGATTAGAAAAAATCGTATTTAAATCCTCGCGGACATAGGTGCTCCATCTTACTGAAACCTCACTTGATTACTATTCTTGGTTGCTAATTGGAGAGCTGAAAAAATCTGCTGCTGGAACATTGTCCGGTTTACATCTCCATTAAGATTTCCTTCAATAAGAACCATTCTATATATTCGTCCCCTATAAAACCAAACCAAACATTTAGTTTTTGGGGATGTTGAGTATTTTGTTCTCTCATTAGAGAAGGTTAGGCCCTAATATCAGCCCAATAGCGACAGTTGAGTCTGTTAAAATTCCTGTCAACATGAAAGTTGTTCACTTGAGAAAACAATGTTGTTTAATCTAATGGTATTTTTATCAATATTTCGCATCATAAGCTCGCAAATTTCTACTCGACGATCGAAATCACCCTAGAAAAGTACCTAAACTAAATTCATTACTTTCGCTTTAAAAATTGTTATTGTGTAAATTCCACTCACTGATCTTTGAGATATTCGTACGCTTTTGGAAACATTATTTGTTGAGAGATGAGGATTTTCTACAACAGATTGCAAAAAATCCAGTGACGTTACTCTTTTATAGCAGATTTCTGTCTTCCGCAATTTAGTACGTCCTTTAACACTGCCTGTTTCTTTAAAACCTTGAATTGGTTTTTTACACCGGTTTTAGAAAAAGGGTTGCGATTTGGATAAGTATCATTTAATAAGTTCCTTACTTCATCATAAAATCTAACGCGGTCCAAAATAAAGAACTGATACTACAAATTCTGAAAACTGATAAGATTGGACGGCCTAGTTTGTCGGAACAGGTTAAAAGTCTTTGAAAAAGAAATTGTCTATTATTTCTTTCCATTAATGTACTCATTATAGCGTTACTTTAAATAAACTACCATTTTGTACTGGGTTGAGATAGAGACCTCTGGTTTTCGCTGTTCTTCTCCTTTTGTGAAGACCTTTAATAAGAGATGTCAATCGACGATTTATTAAAAAAGATTTTGTCTTATGAAAATTTATTGACATTCAGGTAAAATATTTGTTGAGAAGATTTATCAACCATTTTAGTATGTTTCAGTAAATCATAATGCCCCAATTCAATACTTCATAAAAATATGTATTAATAATGTCGTAACGTAAAATAATGTAACAATTGTCACTTATTGTTTTTAACAATAGGATAGGCAAAATATCAACGGCATTGTTTAGCAACTATTATGAAGGTAAATTCAGAAATACATATATAAAGTCTCTAAATAGGTTTATAAATTTTTCAAATTAACAATTCATTGTTTCCTCTATTACAGTCGATCTAACACTTACACAGACTGCAACCTGTTATTGTATGCAAAAAAATTTTTTTTTAATAAATAAATAATATTTATACTAGTAGTTAGTACTGCTTTTACCTTTTTGCAATGCAGTTAATTATTTTCACATAATTTACCAGTTGCGTTTATATGGTTTAAAAAAAATAAGCTGTTTTAAGTACAGCCATCGACTATTTTACGATATCGTGTTACTTCCAGGTTTCAAATTTCAAAGATTATTCTGTTTTACGTTCCTTTTTACTAATTATTAATCCATTTTTTGTGGTTTATATGTCACTGTAAAGAATGAATATTATAGCCTTTATTATTTAAATCGTAATCTACCAAAAATCATAGTTATAATTTTGGGTGAAGTATAATAAAAAATATCTCAAAAAGGGTTCAAAATATTTCCGAATTTACAACATGTAATTCTTCTCTTCCATTACTTTAGAAATACAGTATATCCTTCCTTGATACATATAACATGGAAACTAAGTCGGTAAGAGAACATATTTAATTATGTGGAGAGGTTTTGCTTTACATCTCATCTACAAACTCAATCAACTTAACACAGTTCGTATTCTCTTCTGTACAACCATTAATAATGAAAACTTTGTTACATCTTTTTAAATTAAATTTTTTAAATTTAGTTATTAACACCTTTAATAACGACAGATATTAATTAACTTTATTCTCCTCTCTTTAATAAAACGAGACATTTTATTTTTCTTGGTAGCTGTATGAGGAAATGTTTTCACGTTATCTCTCTCATTATCTAGTTTGAGGTGATTTAAATAATCAAAACTTGGTTATTCAATATTTACAGAATACTAAAAACTATTTATTAACATATAACGTTCTTTTTAATAAATTATTTTTATTCCAAACTTCACAGTAACACTGAAGCTTTCATTACTGAAATTTATTTCTACAAACATGTTGCTATAAACTTCATACTACCTATAACTAACATTTTATAATTAATTATATTTACTTACTATTTTATAAAAACTAACTTTAAAGAGATTTATTATTAATGAGTTCCCTATAGTTAGTGTATTATTGAGATTGATCAAATTGTCCTTAAAATTTTCTAAAGTTATTTAATTTTGTTATTATGCTCCAATTATAAATTTGAAAAAAAAAATCATGCTCTCTAATTTCGATTTAGAGAGACAAATTCATTAGGATCTTAGTAAAATAATATAGATCTGTACACATTTCCCCACCAAGAAAAAAGTAAATCTATTCTACATGTACTAATCGTACCGGGCAACAAGTTTTATTGCAAAACACATTTAGTTTTTACGCTATACGTTCATTGAATGAGATACATTTAAATGCATCCGGCTGATCCAGCTTTAGTCTAATTTAAGATCGAATTGAGATTTATCAAATATAATTGAAAATTTGATATTTGTGTGTCATTTGAAAACGCAAAACCATATCGATTGGAAAGTAATAACGAAAACTAAATGATTTTTAGTTTAATAACTTACAATGTATATAATGGGTTAACTGTATTGCATATAAAGTATTCTAAAATTTTTATTGATTACATTTATTTTATATAATATTTAAAATTATTAAATTCAAAAGAATTGTATATATATGATTTTTTTTTAAATGCGTTGGTATATATTTTATTCGGTTACAGTTATTTAGGCTTATACATTTCATTTGGCAGTTTTCGATTGGAACACGTTTGTTTACAACTTACTTATTTTAATATCTTTACTATAACATTTATAAAACAGACGACACTATGGTACTTTTTGAGACAGAGATAAACACAGTTATAAAGATGCACAAACATGCGCGCGCACATACATAGAATTCTGAGAAACAAAGATTAAATTTTTGTTAAGAGAGATAATCTCTCGCCTTTGTAAGATATGGAAATAACATATAATTTGTTATTTTATCTCAAGAGAATAAATTGACCTTCCCAAGATAATAAATATTTCCGTGGAGAATTAAACTATCAAACTTTTAAATTATAATAAAAAGTATTAGATTTTTAAAAGGGGAAATCAAAATACGTGCAATCACATTACACTGTTTTGATTTTCATTTTAAGTAGCAAATTTAAACTTACATACTTCAAAGATAAAAGGAAGTGCGATATTTACCTTAAATTTGAATACATAAAAAGACAAAGATTGGAAAGAAATGAGACTATATAAATGTTCTACGTGCTTGAGATTTACTTCTGATAGAGTTTTACAGTCGCAAATAAACTTCAATTGAATCGTGTAATGTAAGAACAGAATGCGTTGTATTGTAATGATTTTCTGTATTGAAGAAATATTCAGAAACATTTTATTGACTACATTTATTAGTGTGTAAATATTTAAAACTATATAACTATCAATTACGTGTTATGTATTTGTATGTATTTTTTTATTATATATAAATATATATTTAAGTAGAAATGTAAATTTAATTTTGTTAGTTTACGGTTAGAATACATGTAACTTACATATTATAAGATGTTATATGTAAGATTATATGTAAGATGTCATAATCATAAGATTGATATATGAAACATACACGGGCAAATAGATAAAGGCGTAAAAACAACAGACACACATGCATGTGTAACACCCATGTAGAGAATTATTTTAAAACAACAAAGATTAAATTTCTGTTCAGAGAGATGAATTCATTAGCACATCATTGTATTGATATTATACCTCTAGTTACAATTTATTTTTTGTTTCTATGTTAAGAGAATAATTGGTACTAATCACAACCACATAGAAGTAATTGAAATATGAATAACAAGAAACAGTATTCAGCGCTTAACACGATAACAAATATTAGCTGTAAATTCAGAAGTACAAAATAAGTGTAATAAAAATTGGAAATAATTATATATAATTAATTTCGACGTACTTGAAATTTATTTCTTATAGACTTTTAATGTCGAAAATAAATTTCAATTGAAACTTGGAATGCTAGAATGGAATACAATATAATAGCGATAGGTTTACTGCATTACATGTCATATTTGAAAATATTAAACACTATGTGTATTATTATGTAATATAGTCGTAAGTGCACATTTTAACTATAAAACTAGCTTTAAACCTTTTTTTTTATTGATTAATTTTATAAATATTCACGTCTGTTATACATGTACAAAAATGTGTAATGTGTTTATTTTAATTATTACAACAAAAAATACCATGATATATGAGAGAGAATATTACACGAAAACTTCTTTGATCATAATCCTGTTAGTTGATGATATCGTTATTATATACAAATATAGCGTTTTATGCTTTTACAAATGATTATTTCATTATTGTAGAGCTGTTAAAAAACACTTTTATACATACAAAAAAAATCTCATTATATCTAGAATGTATAGTGTTATGACATTCTAAACCAGTAGTATGGTAACTAGAGTAATCAACTTTTTAACTTTTCAGCAAGACATATGAGATTATTAAATACTGGAAATAGTTGTGATTTATTCTAAGCTGGTATTTTATCCAACAATGTTAGTCTCTTCTATTAGTAATGCAAAAATTTACGATAGTGAATTATTACAGTTATAGTTATAGGATGTATATTTAATGATTTAATTCATATAGTTGTAGTTGTATTTTTCTTTTTTTAATTAGTTGGGATTGTTTTATACTGTGTTTTATTAAGTATCATATTTACAATTAATTACCTAGTTTTCTAAACAATGATATTTTAATGAAATCAACTATTCTCTTCTTTTCGTAATTTTGAATTTTGAAGTTACGTGTATTATTATAAGTTCTGCATAATATTACTTCTTTATATTAGTATAATACATAAATAAATATTGATTTAACTTTTGTGACTTCGTAACTTCGTTACATATTTCTTCAGTTAAACATCGCAGAGTTTAAAATCGTTCTAGATTGGACATCCATATCTGCGCTGAAGTTGAACATGGAGAGGACTCAGAAACATTGGGTAAAGTGTTCTTTGTTTTAAATACTTAGTAGTTGAAAATTCTGCAAATGGTATTACTGGCCCACATCTGGTTCATGGCCAATACTTCTGACACCTTAGAGTAGTTTGTCTTCAGTGAATTGTTTAATAAATTATCATTTATAAACAGTTGGGTAGACTAGTTAATATTCACAGTCTTACATTTTAGTAGTTTAAGTTAGGCTCATCAAAGTTAAGGATCCACTATAAAATATGCATAAAGTAAATAATTAGAGTCTCCTGTTATACTACATAATCAGAGTTTCGGGTTAAACTATTTAAACAGTATCTTAACAGTAAAACTGATCATGGTCAACCAGTTTAGTTGGTTTTACCAATTACTCGTGTATCACTAATATGTTATGAGACATACGGTTTTTAAATCAACTGTTTTGCTTGCAATTCAATTATGAAACAAAGGAAATACGCTCCCCCCCCTCCTATTGATCAAGCTTTTTAATTAACTTCTTTAATTTATTATATAGCAAAGACGCAATACAATTATACAGGAATATGGTCCTCAATAAAATGGTTGTCAATATCAATATTTTATATGAATTTCTCACACCATACATTTTTTACAGTAATGCATACAAAATATTTATTTAGTTTGATAAACAAACTCTCTATTCACCGCGCTGTCATCAGTCACTTAAGTATTGTGTACGTCACAGTTATTGCTATTTTAATTAAATCTTCAAGAAATGATAAAGTTTTCTTGATATTCACAATCACTTGACACTACAGTTCCCTTCTAATTGGCGCATGCTAACGTTTTCACTGCATCCTGCATCGTGCAAGCATAATTTCAAAAATTCGCCAAAAATAGAAATTCTATTCCAATCATAAAGTGATCAATAGCTTTTTTTTAGGAAAAAGTCCAAATTATTTATATTTGTAACTAAAAATTTGATTGGTGCAAAATTGTAAAAGTTATAAGCTCAGGAAGCAAAAATTTTCAAAAGCGGAAATAAAATTTTCTAAATTCAGGCCTAAATAAATACTATTCAATATTTTTTGTAATTTTATACAAAATACACAAAAGTTTCATAATTTAGTTGTGAATTGAAATATGTAAAAACTTTTACCAATTTCAAAGTAGTTTTTATGAAATAGAATTTTTTATGTCATACTACACAAACGCCACTAAAATGTGGCCTATTTTGAAACATCAATCTAAAATGTATCCTTTACCCAAAAATGAAATTTTATTATACCAAATTGTAGAGAATAAATCATAAAATAGAACTTTATACTTGAACATTTTATATAACTTTCCATTTTGTAATCAGAAATTACGAAACGAAAAAAAAAAGTTTAAACGTATCACGAATTTCAACAAAAATTCTATAAATAAAGTTGTATAACACTGATGAAAAATTTTTGTAAATTTTGTAAAACCATATAAACTTTTTTACCAATTTCAAAGTAGTTTTTATGAAATATAATTTTTTATGTCCGCGGGCCACTAAAAACAGGCCTATTTTGATTGGTAAATATTTACAGTATATGACTCCACATACAAACGTAACCTAAAACGATACGAAATAAACCTTTTATAAAACTAATTTCACTATACAAACACAATAACAAACACTACACTTACTTATTTATATATAAACACAATTTCATAAACGTTATTCACTATAAATCACCAAAATAATATTTCAGATCAAACACTTACATATGTCCAATGGCGTTAGCTCTACACTTTCTACAGTAAAATGCAAGTTTTGCCGGTAAATTGCTGCCAACTCATCAGAGCTAAATATAAAAAACCAAATACCAATAGAATCAATGAAGTATTATCTACAACACCGTGTAAAAATAATTTTAGAAACACTTGATCTGTAATAAACATATGGACTTCAAAAGAAGCTTGCTAATTGGTTGAAATCTTGGCCAATAGAAAGGCTTTACGCGGTCGCATAGATATAACAAACTGTCAACGTAATCTAAGATTTGAAAGCAGTGGTAGAGACTTCTGCTTTCTATTGTTATGAATATCATTGTCCTAAAGTCAGTGTTAATAACGGGTATAGGTCCTGAAAGTTGACGAAATTCAAGTGTTGCGTCGTCCCGTTTGACGCTCGAAGCAGCTGTTTAGAGTTCTGCAATGATTCCATCGATCATTAGACATGTTAATATTCATTTTAGAAAAATATGGTAAATACAAAGATTAAAGTTTGAAAAGTTTCCTTTCCAACGGTATAAAGTTTATTGAGATTGGATGACAATTAGTGGGTCAAATATTAGAACGTAGCGCGCACTGTTAAAAATGCCAAAGAACTGCAATTTATTGCAGTACGCCAATTCAAAGGTTCACAACAAATTCGTTTTAAGTTCGTAAAGTTTTATTTGAGTCATTTTAAGAAGCATTACTATTCCTAAATGCAGTAAGAAGCCAACAGTACTATTATGTAAGTATAATCTAGAGACAAATAGTAAATCAGTGCTGTAGAGGTTCATTATATAAACACTTTTTAATTCTTCGACATCGGTCTTAATTTTATGTGAAATTATAACTAAATAATATATTCCCAGTTGTTTATTTGTGGAACAGTAGATGAATATTACGGTCAGTAACTTTTTCCAAGGTTTGCGGTTGTTTTAAAGCGCAGTGACTCTGTGAATACTGAACATAATTTAGGAAAAATATTAAATTTTCGATTTCTTCTTCTTCTTCTGTTATTTGTTTGCACATTGAAATACAATATCCAACACTTGAGATTATTGTTTTACAAGCACTTTTCTATTATTGTATGTAATTTATTTATGAATAGACTATCTTAATTTGTATGTGAATTATAAACCAACCTTTTCTATAACGGGTCTAGATATAAAACAAACTGTGGTCTTATTTTTATTGGATGATAACTTTTATTTTTACTTCACGACTGTCTCATTTTTATTACACAGGGATACTCTTGTTACACTTCTTATGAAAGAACAAACCGTACTCCTTAAATAGAATATGTAATACATTTCAAATTAAAGTCACACATGTCCAATGAAGCATTAATTGTTATAAAGATGCCAGCAGTTCCTTTTCTAACAAGTAACAGCAAAAATGTGTGTTAATGATAGCTTTATTTGGAAGATCTCACAGTTATAAATTTACCTTCAAATATAACTTTTTTAATACATATTGAGCTACCACTTGTACTAGAGTGTTTTAATCGTGTATAAACTGATTTTTATACTAATCGTTTTATTAATATTAGAGGTAATTATGACAACCTTCGTTTTAATAGAGATTTGATAAGGTACTATGGAAATTAGGTACAAGCATGCTGCGTGATTCCAATTAAAATGTAAAGTGGGCGCGTATCATAATTCGTAGCTAATATTAATTCGTTTTCTTTTTTGTTTTTCAGCATCTGTGATTTTGTAATTTTTTTATTTGTCTGTGACCTATGTAACTACAGATAAAAGTACATTGTTTCAGACTAATGTCTACTGACCAGACCAGACTTCTTTGTTGAATTTTAACAAACTGCGTATATGATGGTTAGCAATAATCATTATTTAGTAATAGTTACAAATTTAAAAAAAATGGCGAATTATACACTTATATGCATGATATCACTGAGATTGATTGATAAATCGTATGATTTATAGTTTGAAATACACATGCTTCTTGTAGCAGCACACTCCGTGTCTTCTGGTCGCCAATGGCAAAAAAAATAAGCTCGTATGAATAAAATTCATCCTCGTTTGAAAGTTGCTGAAGGTCAATTAGTGAGATATAAGTACGTGACGGCATTCAACTTAATAATGTAAGACGCTCGTCAGAAAACCAAATTTGAAAGGAAAAGAATTTTTGAAGAAATTTTATTTAAAAACATTATTAAGTGAAGCTTCGTCGGTTAATAAACATTTTATTTTTAACTATACCGACCTTTATTCACGGCCAAGATTGATTTTTCTTGCTTCTCCTCTTGGAAATTCCCGATTTATCTTTTTATTTTAGCCTGAAATAATTAAAATTTAAAAACCCGCTTTAATACATACAACTTCAGCAAAAATGAATATTAAAAACGGAGAATAGGTAATAATTAAAATACATTTTCTTTCAAATATTTGGTATATTTAGTTATATTATATCTGTACTATTTACTGTGGACAAAGGCACGAAATATAGAAAGAATGTTTATTTATTTACAATATATGTTTAAGTGGAATTTAAACACTGAATGTTATATAACGACCCGTTAAGAAATTTTCCAGAATTAAAACAGAAGTATTTCAGTATCAATTCTTTTATTATAATCTTTTTTGCTTATCAATTGGAAATCAAACTGTACACTTTACATGGTGCTTTTGAAATTAGGTTTCACATTTGATACTCGTACATGATGAAAATTGGACCTGTTGTGTATAAATTTCTTATTCATTGACTTCGAAAGTACAACACTCACCCCTCTGTTAAAATAAAACTCTAATTTACTTACTTTGTTTAAAAGTAACTTTTTTTATTTCTCTTCTTCCGCAATGATTACTACCTTGGGACATACGGCCTATTTGATGCGGTGAAATAAAGAGAGGAAGTTGTGTATAAAAGTGTTGTATACGTTTCTACAATTCTGCAAAGAATTGAAACAAGTTTAATTACGTGTATATAAGTTTACGCGTGTGTGTGTGTGTATATATATATAAATACACACACACACACACACACACACACACACATACACTTGCGTACTAACCTACACACATATATACCTGCACGTAAATGTGCGTGGGATGGTGCCCGACCGTGTACATATGTAAGTAAGGTTATATGTTTGTATATATGTACATATAGATTATAACATAGAAAGCAATCCCTAAGCCCATACCAGCAAAATATCTACTTTGACAGTCTGTTTTATATCAAAATAATATTATGATAAAAATGATGGGATTGTGGTCAATAACACAGCTCATCTGCATAATCCGTATTTTTTGGTTCCATCTGTAACTTCAGAAACTGCTGAATCGTATTATTTACTTGTTAGGGTTATTCCTATTTAATTTTCCATCTTATCTGTTTTAGAGTTGGAATTATACCCCAATATATTCTTCAGTTTTATTTTACTCTAAGAGATATCATCTCCTCTAATAAATGTGTGCAATGTGTAGGTAATCTTTAGTAGGGGTCTCTTAAAAGTGAGTTGCAAATATAGAACTTTGAAAATCTAAAATTAGATGTTTTTTGTCAAAGTTTAATTAGCTCTAAAATTTATCACACAGCTTGTCAATAAATTTAAAACTAAATAAATAGTACATTTTTTATTATTTGTACGTTTTTATAATCACTTAACTTTAGCTTGAGAACACTTCAAAAGAAGTGTACTTCTAATTTGTAATACATATTTGATAATTAAAATAAATTCATTATAATATTTTACTTTTTTTAACATGTAGTTTTGAATTTAAAGCAGATATCTTTCGTAAGACACAAACTCAATGATATAAAACGAAATTCATTGTCATCAGTCTAATTTAATTTACCCGTGCGTTTACATCCAATTATTATGAATTAAACCTACCCAGCTCTTAAATCTGTAAATTAACTACATTGCTGAGAAACTATTTTATATTTCGTGTGGGACATAATGTTCACTACCTAGAGAAATATATGAAAATGGAATACTAAATGAAGTTGATGCGTAATGATTAAGTGCATTGTTTGAGTTTCTCTTTGTAAAATATATCTAAATAGTTAAATATAAACATTGTCAGTTACATCATTTTATAGGTAATGGTTGTATTATAGTTCCCCATCATAAAACTATCAATGCAGTTGTAAAATCAAATGTAAAATCAACAAAGAATAAAAGTGACTCTGCCTGTATTTAAATATGATTGTGACGTCACTTAATTATTATTTTTTGAGAAAGCTGTGCGTTTAAATATGTAAGAGACACAAATATTTCCCCCATATTTTTAAATTTTTTCGGAGTAGAATTTACTTTTTCATATCGGGTTAACGAACGATTTTGACATTTAATTCCTTTAAAAAAAAAAAAATTATAAAAAAAAAAAATAAAAAAATAAATAAAAGCCTTGATATATGAAGTCAGTTCGTCAGTGAGGTTTTTTCCACACATTGTCTAAACTAAGTTTTGTTGAATAGACTTAGAAGTGGTGATTTTCTGTAAGGTAGGTTTCCTTACAGAAAGGGTGAAGGTGATACAAACACTATAAATAGTAGTGGAAAAATATTGTCGTATTAAGGGTGTTGAATAGGTAACAAACTTTTGATTATTGGATTAGGTTTCAAATAGAATGATTAGTTTTTATCAAATCTTTGTTTATGGAGAATGATAAAACACGACACAAGTTTGATTATGATTAAAGCGGATTGTTTTATGAATCCTGGACGTTTTGTACACTTATTTATTACAAATGATATAAGTATATAAATATAGGAATAGAATGCTTTACAAGAAAACTGAGTGATCATGAAGCAGGTCCTTATCTGTAAATAAGGACTCTAAGTAAGATGTCTAAGTACGTTGTTACCTCGTCTGTTTTAATTAATAATAATTGTTTCTTTATTAGAGTTAGGTTAGTACTTACAAAAACTACAACCTGTTATTTTATGCAGTAAATAATCACTTCTTGTAATAAGAGTTTGTAAAAGGAAATTAATATTTAAAGTAATATTGTAAAGTAAAGGGACTTGGAGAGTCGTGCAATTTAATCAAATTATATTGGAGCTGTTTTAGTATAGACTATTTCTTGTTTTCATAAATCACCAGGAATGATTCACGCTGTTTTAGTATAGACTATTTATTGTTTTTATAAATAACCAGGAATGATTCACGCTGTTTTAGTATAGACTATTTCTTGTTTTCATAATCACCAGGAATGATTCACCATATCCTTTGTCTCAGAGTTGATGATATGTTTTATCTGTTTTTTAAACGTTACACCAAGTTATGTTTCCTGCATTGGGGGGGGGGGGAGCTTATGAAAAGGAGGATCAATGGCAATGTCTATTTTGTTTCACTCGTGTTTATGAAATGATGTAAATTTATGTATAGGTGAAGTAACTTTACTATCCCAAAAAGTATTGAAACCACTTCCCCTAGTTTATAAAATTAATTTATTGTTATTTTGTTATTTTATTACGCCTACATTGCTTTATACGAGAAAAAAATCAAAGACGAAGGATCGTTGACAAATATGTCTAAAAACGGTTTTCTAAACTTTTTACAATCTCGATTTTAAACTCAACCGACTTAACAGAGTCTATGTTCTTTTCCGAACAATCTTGAATAATGAAAACTTAATTTTTATCTTACCTTCCTTCAAAATTAAAAGTTTTTATTTTAATTAACACCACCTTTAGTAACGACAATGATTAATTAACTTTATATTACTCTTTTAATAAAACGAGACATTCTATTTCCCCGGGTTACCAAGAGAGAAATTCTTCTTATTTTAGAATTCATTTTACGAGATTATTCCAAACGACGCTACTACATTATTATATATTAGGATAGGATACGTAAAAATTACACATATATATGTATATATATATATATATATATATATATATATATATATATATATATCAATAATTTTTTTCCTTAATAAACAAAACATTATTTTTGTTGCAAGTAGCTATCTTCAAACAAATGACGAGCGATGTACCAGCTACTTCTAACAAATTATAACAGTTATAATAATTTTGAGTATTATAACTAGGACAACTGTTTTAGTTATAGTTAGTTGTTGCTGGTGTATTTGGGAGTAACACATTGTCTTTAACAAACATTTAAGTAATTAAATGTGAGGGGAAATGTAATAAGCAAATGCAGCCGTCAAAGGGACAGAGAAAACACATGATTAAATTACATTTATATATAATTAAAATGTTTTAAATCCACCTGTTTTTTCTTTAAAAAAGCTATAATTTGTCAAAGATTATACTCGTATACTATTGTTTATTTCCTATTTATTTATACTCTATCTTTTGATAGATTTGATGGAAAATTAAATGATTTCCATAATACCTTGATACAAGATATAATTGAAATCGACTCAAACAAACGATACCATTCGTTCTACTTCGTACCACAACGATATCATACAATTACCGCGTTTAATATTATGTCCATAGAGCACTTTTCATTCACCTGGATACCACACATTTTAATAATGTTTTAAAAATTAGTAAACAAATAGCACAGGTAATGCATACCAAATTTATATTAGATAAATGTATTCGTAATCAAAAAATAATAACTATGATAAATTAAAAGTTGTTAATACAGGACAAAATACATACAGCTTATATACAATAGCCATCTTGAACATCGTACTAGAAATATCTTCCGTAAAATGAGATAAAAAATAACGCCACCAAACTTCTGTCAGTCTTACCACATAGTCAACAAAAACAGAAATATTACACTCATTGGTCCTTCATAAAATGTAGTGTAGTGTTACACAATAAATGGTTCTATGAAATGGCTGTAACAAACAGTATAATAGCCAAACAGTAAGGAATTTAAAACACTAAGTTCACAAAACGAACATATCCCAAAGTAAGCTCCACATATCCCGAACACCTGATAAACCAAAACCATAAGTAAACTCACATTATTAAAAATTTTGAAATATTACATACACTAAATAAAGTCAGAACTATTGATGTATGAGGAGTACCAAATTTACATACACTTCAAAAGTAACGCAGATAGTTTATAAAATGATAAACTAAATTTAGCATCCAACTGTTCAAACGATACAGCCATAGCCATTAAGACAACAAAAGAGAAACTAACAAGATCCAATCAGTCAGATAACCATTTGTACCGGCTCCGTAAGTAGTTGACTACAGTAAGTGTAGGATGGGACCACAAGTCCTAAACCATTTTTTATTACAGAGTGTAGCTTGTACTCGTGTACCAATTATATTGGTTTTTGTGCAATGGATATTATTGTTCAGTATGTGTATAATATATACCGAAACAGCTGTTATGAAAAAATAAAAGAACCTCCTAAGCAAGGACTACTTGCAATAAGTTAAATAATATTGATTATATAAAAATTAAAACCTAAAAACAAAATAATTTCTCAAGATCCATCATAAGTTTTTGTACATGTCATTGCCTCAGGTCTACTACTATAGTGGTAGCTACAAACACTACTTTTTTTATTTTTAAACTATTAAAGTAGCATCCTGCTAAATTGGTATCTTAATTACTTGTTAACTTAATTTAATAGATTGTATGTTACTTAGGATCTGAAATTTGTGTAATAAATTTGTCAGACACTTGTTTAAAAAAACAATAGCAACTGTTCAACAACATGAAACAGTAATATATATATATATATATATATATATATATATATATATATTGTGTCCCACGAACGCATTTACATTTTTAAACAACCACATAGTACATATGCATCAACCAAATTGTTAGAATTTTTTTCCTACGTATGGGAAACATATCAAAAAGTGTATCAAAAACTTTTTACGCTGATTTTGCAATAGAAATAAAATGGCGGCTGTTGACAGCGATTTATGGATTAAACGATAGCAATCAATAAAATAACTTTTTTTATTTTTTTTTAACATCTAATAACTTTTAATTTAATTACCACACTATATAACAAATGATAAAATTTTATTTTATGATAAAACTTGTTTCTTAACGAAAAAAAGTCATCAAAATTGAAACCCATCTAGTGCTACGCACTGGTAGCATCGACGAACAAAAGCATCAAAGGCATTCCTAAAGAATTCCCTACGGATGTTAAGTATTTCTTCTTCGATTAGACTTTTTAAATCCTCATCGCTTTCTATGTCATGGGAGTACACCTTTTCTTTTAGAAATCCCACAGAAAAGTCACAAACTGTTAAGTCTGATGATATAGGCGGCCAGTCCATAAAATCTCTTCCTTTTCCAATCCAACGACCAATACTAACTGAGTGTTTAGTAGATTTTTCACTTCTCGAGTATAGTGTGGAGTGGCTCTATTCTGCTTAAATATGCAAGTCTGCATTTCTTCGACGGTTACATGCGGAATAACGTGAGTGCTCAACAACGCTTCATGATAACCCAGTCATTGTCCTCTCAGAAATGTCGTAGGAGAGAACATGGAGTAGCTGACAATCCTGTCCAAAATCTAATGCCATTTGACCTAAGTTTTTTTTCTTCTGCAATATGAGAATTTGTAGTATTGCAGTAGTTAACATTGTGTCTACTTACTACACCATTACGATAAAATGTAGTCACGTCTGAAAACACCAAACGAAATGACACTCATTGTCAGTCTCGTAATTTTCAATAACTTTGGAACAAAACTCCACCTTTCTGACTGAGTTGTCTTCAAAAATCCCATGTACTCTGTTAGGTTTGTAAAACTTCATACCATGTTTCTTAAGTATTCGATGTACTGTAGACTTCGGCACAACAGTGATTAAGGATACTTTTCGAATCGATTTGGTTTTACTAGGAGACTTTAGAATAGCAGCCCACACATTTTCGGCCACTTCTAAGTTGGATGGCTGCCGGCGATACTATTTTTTTACACTACCAGTTTCAAGTAGGAGCTTTCTCCACTTTGCGATGGACATGACTGAGAGAGGTTCATTCATAGGATTCGTAGCTTGAAATATTTTGTGTACTTCTTTGTCATTATTAAAAGCATTAGACCAAACACAGCACAAAATCTTCTGCTCTATCGTAAACAACATGTGAAAAAGAAAGAACAACCTAGGTTACGTTTGTTGCCTAAGAGAACACAATAAATGTAGTCAACATTGAAATGATCTGAAATCTGAAAAAACAGCTGTTAATTTTTGAAATAACCAGCTGTTTAAACATTTGGAGATTTTGTGTTATCTTGTTCTCCATCGGCAGGGGCTGTTGTTTAAACTGTATTTGTATTAACAACCGCCATTATATTTCTATTGCAGATATCAGCGTAAATATTTGTTGCTACACTTTTGGCTATGTTCCCAATATGTATGAAAGAAATCTTACAATTTAGTAGACGCATATGTACTTGGTGGTTGTTTAAAAATGTAAATACCTTCGTGGGACACACTGTATATTTCGGAAAATAAATGTAAATCAATGCAATCCCTATGTATATTTTATTTGGATTATGACTGTTTGAAAGTAATTACAATTTTACTTTATAGTGTTATGTGTGACTTTAATTTGAAATTTTACTACCCAACCTCTGTATGGACCAAGGATTGTTCTTTTTATTTGAAGTATAATAAATGTCTCCCAGGGTAGCAATCATAATAACAGTCGTAAGTAAAAATAAAAGTTATTATAAGACTAGAGGTTTTTACATCAAGGCAAGTTTTAGAACTACATTCAAAAGTTTTTTTATAATTCACATATAAATTCCGTTAGGCTGGTTAAAAAGAAATGTACTTCAACCAATGGAAAAAAAAAACTTTTAAAATAATAATCTCTTGAGTTGGAAATATTAGTTATTAATTTTAATTTGCATGAACAAATAACCGAAGGTGAAAATAAAATAAACTAATTAAAACTGTTTACTACATTTTACATTGATATCGTACTTTTATTTTTTAAGGCATATTAACAAGTAAGAACATCTTGAAAAAGACGGTGGTCGGAATCTGATTTTTACTTTGATTATTGTATATAAACATAACAATATATTATTAAGTATTTATTCTACAGTATATTCAATAACATTAATTTGTAAAACGATTCATGAATTAGGCGATCTTTTGTTGTACAAATATATAGCTAGAAATTTAACATCTAGTTATAATTTGACATCTAATTAAAACTTAAAAATGTATTTATTCAATATACCTAACGACCTGATTTACTGTAATAGAACGTGCTTATATATTTTGTATAGGTGGGTTTCTTAGTTGACTTAAGAATATAAATGTTTCTTAAAAAGCTTTGTATGAATTAAATACAACCTTATAATAATGAAGAACGTTGTTCTTGTCTAGAATAAAGATAGTCAGGAATATCCAGATTGAGATAAAAAACGATGAAGGTTTAGTGTAATAATATGTCACATGTTAAATAATATCCTCTATAATAGTTTTGTTATATCTACGTCACTTTCATAAAAAAAAAAAAAAAAAAACAACTGTTCAGGCCTGCGTTGTAAACAATACAATAATTTGTTTAAACTTGTTAAAAAATATAAACTTATAAAGTTTAATAACAAAATCCCCGGTTTCGAAATGTCATTACACAATATAATTAATGTATTTAATAAACTATATTCGAAAATTTCATGTAATACGGTAAAAATTTTGCATTACATTGTATTCTATTCTTACATTACCCACAATTCAATTGAAGTTTTTTGTGTCAGAAAAACTTATCAGAAACAAAACTATGGCATGTAACATATTATTATTTTTATAACTGTGCAAACTATATTTTATTATACCTAATCTTTAATTTTACTTGCGTGGAATTAAAGAAATATATGTTTTGTTTTTTGCACAGAAACAAAAGAACATTGTTTTATTTAAACTGATTTGTTATAATCTTAAAATAAAACTGTGGGTGTTTGTTAATAATTGTATTGCATTTAAAAAAAATTAAAGTATATTAATAGGTTTTTAACAAAGAAAATTTTACTATAAATAATTACTATAATAATTATTCATTAACATATAATTTACAAATAATGCATACTTTTTTATATAAAATAGTTACAGTTATAGGACTATAAATTACAAATAGTTACTGTAAGATATAAATTACAAATATTTCAATATTTTAAACAGATTTTCTTACAACATTTTTTTATCGCCTAAAGATAATTATTTCGTTTGCGAAAAAGTGATCGCATCAGAGGACAAATTCAACCCTTTTCTAAATGCTAGAGAAACTATAAAAAAATATGCATTTTTAGTATAGAATTGGTTCACACTATCCAATCACCTGCTAATTAATAAAAATTAGCACTAAAGCAGAAAAAATATAGATGGGGCTTTAGTGATATATCATCTTGGAAATACAAAACATCTAGTACTTGGGCAAGATATCTTAGTTACTGTTAAAGCTCACCAACAGATATGCCTGGAATACCAAAGACCAAAAACGGATGATGGAATGATAAAAATAGGTCATTATTTAGAAAAGAGTGATTACTGTCAATTTAGATTGAATGAATTATTGAATATTTATGAGAAACTTTCACCGAATATAGCGACTGTGATACAAAAATTATAAGGATATCATAATGAAGACTAATAAAAACACAATTAATACGTTTTTTTAACGCTGATCATGCTGTACCAAGTAATTCATGGAAATGCATCCTGATCGAAATAATGAAAAGTTGCGAATTATAACCAAAGCAGCTGATATGGGTACAGCTATATAACTAGGTATTACTTGTATGGTGTATGAAAATTCGTACTATCTTAGGACTTAAATATTTTATATTTTAAGATCTAGTAGCGTCTCGATATTTAATTAATTTTTACATTTTATTGTTCTTTTATAATGAAAGTACTTTTATCTTCTATTTGACTGCATCTGAACTTTTAGAATTGAATAAGTAACTTGTGTATTAAAATTCACAAACGTCACAAAATTTCTTTGTACATTTTTAAAAGAATAGCAGTTAAAACAAAATATTTAAAAAAGCTCATTTTAATATTATTTTTTATTTTAATGTAAAATATTTTTTAAAGCATACTTTTAATTTGTTTTTTATAATAGTAATACACTTTCAGTAAAAAATATCAAGTCAATAGGTCTAATAGTTTATGAGATAGATGTTCCTATGTGTTGGAAACCTAAGTTACGGAAGAACACATTTCATGTTAAATATGATTTTTTTAGCCTACCTTTTTTAAATCCTTCAGGCAAAATGTCTTGTTTTTCTTCCCTAGACTTATTTATTAACCTTCTTCTGATTCTCTTCTTCTTGTTCTGTTCTTTTGTCTCTTTTTCGGCTTTGAAAATCCTTCGTCGATCGATTATCATTAGGCCTTCTACCATAAACTCTCCAGGAGTGATGCCCAACCTTTGAAGATCATTCATCTTTGCATATCATCCTTCATTGAAGCAAATTGCAGCATCTATTACTCCTTTCATAGTATTTAGGCTCACAAAGTCAGTTTTAGGAACTCGTCTCCATATACAGTTATTAAAACTTTCGTTCAGGTTTTGCGTTTTACCACGTAAACACCGTTCGAGAAGGTGTTCTTGTGTCAAATCCTCATATATGGGCTCTATCTCCATCATATCATAGCCATTGCTAAACATTTGGTGCGTTTGTAGGGTGTGTTGGTGTCCTTATATTTATTATATTTACACCATGTGTATTCACCTTCTGGACATAAGTGGTGTTGGGGGTTGTCGTCGGTTAACATTTTATATAGGTATGTTGCCCAAACTGCAGTTTGCATGCTTTCAACATCTTTGGAAATTGTCGATTTCCGCATCTGTCAACCGACCTTTTCCTCCAATTGCTTTTCCATCACTAATCACTGTTTTTTTCATCGATAATTTCAAATTTCTGAGCCTTGTGCCGAGCTTCTTTTGTATGTGTTCAACACATCCTAATTTTTTTATATCCTCATTTTCACCATAAGGTTTGCTCTCTAAAACTGAAATAAAACTCTTGTAGTCCCCTTCTCCTAAATATTTTGTGTATCACGTTTTGCTTCAGAACGTCCACACAAAGATTTAGCCCCAGCTACTACCATCCCGCCACTTGTCCCTTCATAATTAGCTCCACATATCTTCTAATTTTTAAGCCAAGAAACTGGAGGATCTTTCTTTAAAAAAAATATTTTAGGTGAATAAATAGATTTTCGCTATATAGTGTTATATATATTTTTTAAACTACATAAAACAGAGAATATTTTTAAAAAATAAAAAATTTTTATGATTTTTTAACTGAAAAACTGCTGACCTCTCCTTAGAAGAGTATAACAAATTTCTGATTTAATAGCTTTCATAGTTATGATATTACGTCTTTTAAATAACTATTTATAAAATTAGTAAATATTGTCTCAATTAAATTACAGTACGAAAAAGGATCAAAACTGTAATTTAATTATGATGTATAATTTTTAATATTGGAATCTTTTATAAACAACTTTTACTCGTTATTTCAGGACGTAAAATAGGCAGTATATCCCAATGTAGTAATTATTACGGCCGACGAGTAATAAGAACAGTCACTTTGCTACAAAATAGTATTAAACTACTATTAGAGAAAAGAGTTTGTACCTTCAGAATTTGATAAACATGATTATAAGTTTGATTACATTATTCCAACTTCCATTTAGTATAAGAAATGGAATTTATTTTACAAGGAGAAGTGCGAAGTACAATGTTTACATTCAGATTTCTATTCACGACGAAAATATTTATGAATTTGGATTTAAAGATTATTTTACAATTATTTAGTGATTATTCATAATATAGGGTTAAAGTATTTTTGTCTAACCAATGTACTGCTTGTTACATTCATATTTAATACTGTAATATATTACAGTTTTTTATACCATCTTGCCATATTTTAGTTTGCCTTAGATGAAATATTATCTAATAGTGTTTTGATTATTGAAAGCAATACGTAACCCTCAACCCATTACTTCCCCCTCCCACTTTGTTTCTAAAACATTATTTGATTCATTTACATTATTTGTGGTAAATAATAATATCCAGCAACGTCGAAAATTAAATTAGATATAAAAATCGATTTTTTTTTTTTTTAACTTGGCAAAAAATTATAGACATTGTCCTGTCGATTCTTACTGCCAAATTGAAATCGTATACAGTTGTTCAATAGAATTCTCTTTTCTGAACTATATTAATATTATTGAAATGAAGCAATATACAAATAAAATAAGAGAAAATAGAGTATTTATCAACAGTACGACGATTAAGTAAAGCAGATGAGAAGTGAAAACGCACTGTGTAACTTCTCACAAACATTACGTTTACTTAATCAATCACGTTTCAATGACAAAGTCGCCATCCTCAGTGATACATGAGTTACTAAACTACAACTGAAGACTTTGTCGTTTAAACGCGTTTGATTAAGTAAACGTAATTTTTGTGAGAACTTGTGTTCGAGTTTTATTCTATCTAATATCTAACAAGTCAAGTTCAACATTTATTTGTAAAAACATAATTAAAAAGTAGCTATCCAAAGATATTATTTTTTAAATTAAGAAAAAAAGTATATTTCTTTCCTCCTTCGCCTTCAAAGGTATTAGGTATTAGGTATTGTCGCACAATTAAGACAAGAGTTATAGTTTAGTTATTGTAGCTCATATGTCAGTGAGGATGGCGATTTTGTAGATGAACGCGTTTGATTAAGTAAACGTAATTTTTGGGAGACCTTGTGTTCGAGTTTTAGTCTATCTAATATTACCTCACAAGTCAAGCTCAATATTTATTTATAAGACTAGAGAACATTATAAACCTAGAACTTGAGACATATAAAAATCGTTAAATTAGTCTAATTAGAAACTAAAACTAAATTATTAATCTTAGAAAAGAACCTAAGGACTAAGACTATTATTAGGCCGTCAAAATAAATACTTTCTAAACGTCTATTATTAGTTTTTGGTATCTCGTACGCAAATGATGCCCAATGTTTGAATAAACTACATCAGTAGGATGAAGAATCGATTATTATCAAATAACTTCAAAACCAGAACATTACATATGCAGTGTCCCAGAAAAAGTTACACACATTTAATATTCTATTAATTGCTTATTCCTCAACCTATAGTTTTGAAACTTTACGTACATTTTATTAAAGTTACTAGACATGATGTTTAATAATTTTAACACGCTGAATTTTATAAAAAGAAAATGGCGGCAACATAAAAACAACAACTTCTATGCCTCCCTACTTTTATGAATTTTACTCTTGCAGGTTTAATTGTTGAACAGCTGTTCAAGTAAAATAAAAAAATTGTATGATTCCAATTAAACATCAATAATAATAAAACAGAAGCTTATAAAGTAATTCTTTTGAGGACAATTTTATTGTCCTTGCAGTAACAAAATGGATTTTACAGTTGAGCAAAAGTAAAGTGTTTTGCGAGAGCCATTGTTTTTAATAACATTGCAGAATCAATTAGACATTTCAGGTTGCTTCCCAGATGTTGATCCACCAACACTTCACTCAATGATTAAGTGGAAAGATTTCTTGTTGGAATCGGGAAACGTAGTGAAAAAGTACATTCGATCTTCTTCATAAGGGAAGAGAAGGTAATACGCTTTATTACATCGTTCTCCAGGTATTTTAAAAAAGTAGAGCTTGAAACCAAGCTTGAGTGCCAAAATATACACTGCAGAAAATCGTAAGGAAAAACAAACTTAAATTTCACAAAAGCCACCTATCTGAAGATGATCCGGACAGAAGAGAGGAGTTCTGTTCCCGCATCATTGAATTTCACGAGACAGAGACTGGTTGACATAATCCTTATATTTATCTCAGACGAGTCAACTTTCTACTATAACGGTATTGTAAATAGACATAACTCTAATTTTACAACACCCAAACCCCTTACGTTGTTGATCATAAACTTCTTAAATCAAAAAGAGTTACTGTCTGGGCTGTTTTGACTGCTAATGCAGTCAGTGCTGTGAAATGAAAATTTAGTCAGAATCATGACGAGAAAAATAATTACTTTACAAGGGCGTACTAGTTATACGTTAGTCGTTGCTATCAGTGTATCGCTGTTGATTAGTTTCAGTTTGAATAAATAAATACATTTTTAAATCTTAATTTCATTTGTTTAAAAAAAAAATAATTTGATTTAATTGAAAATTATGTTTGTAGCAATAAAAGCGGTAGTTTATTTCAACAGTTGTTTTTTGTGTTGCCGCCATTTTGGTTCTATAAACACCAGTGTGTTGAAATTTGCACAAAATATTTTTGGTAACTGTATTAACATGAATGTTTAATTTCCAAAGAATAGGTTGAGCGATAACCAATTAATAAAAAATCAAAAGCGTGTACCTCTTCGTAGAACATACTGTAAATATAAATGCATACAAATAAATGTATATATTTAAAATCATAAATATATTATTTTTGAAAACTAAAACAGTATGTAAACAATAAATTTTATTAGCTAGTTTTATACTTTACTAATGTACTTGCATTAAAATTCTCAACAAAATTAGATATGATCAAAATATTTTTAATACTATATGTAGTACAGTAAAGACTATGTATTCCATTGAATTCGATCTATAGAGTACACTATTCAATTGAAGTTTATTTGCGGCAGTAAAACTCTATCAGTTATACAACTTTAGCACGTAACCAATTTACTTTCCTTCAATTCTTTACAATATTTATATTTTTACATATTAAATTCTGAAGGCAAATGTTACACTTTATTTTATCTTTGTAAATATATAAAATAATTTGTTACACAAAATAGTACGGGAAACAGGTAAATAAATTTACACGTACATTATACGCTGCCTTCTGAATATACAGCTAAAAATGCTCCCAGTATTAAAAATAAATTCATTCAATTTAATATGACTTTGGTTTACTTCTTGGCGTTATGATTACTACCTTCAAAGTAGTCTATCTATTCTTTAAAAATAAAAACGTTTGTAAAAGTATTTTATTCAACATCTGCTTATGCTAATGCATATATTTTACTGAAAAGAAATTTAGTTTACGTTACTCATTGTGTATGTGTCTGCCAGCCTTTCCTCATGTTACAATACCTTGAATAAATGGAAATAAATTATAGTACATGGGTTCTTATATTACCAGAGGCCTAGAGCTTTGTTAAGGTAAATACCGCAAACGTAAACATAACAAATTAATGCATAGTTTTGTAATATTTTAAGCTTCTACATACAAGTTAAACACTTTATTCATAACATTGTTTTTCCGAGAAAAAAATAAGTACGTTTATTTCACAGTTTTAGTAAAGGTTGAAGTCTTCTCGAGCTCTTATGTTGGTCCTCTTATACAAAACATACGTAATATGAAAGCATTAGAAAAATTAGCGTTAAAAGATAAGGCACTTTGGAACAAAATAAGTTGAAATCTAATATAATTGTTAAACTCTTCTATCTGATTGATACTAAAATTGTGACCCGAGAAATTTTAAGTTATTATTTGTTTGATACAATTTTCACCAATGGGTTATTTAAAAAAAAATTGCATATACTTTATATGAATAATAATTATAGTCCAGATATTGGTTATATTTTTCCGTCTTGGTGATAAAATACAACTTAAAATAAATGTAGTTATAATTTGGATGTATATAAGAATTCTTCTTAAAATATGTCATAAATAAATCTTACAAATTGTGTCAATTAGTTAAACGTTTCTGATTGGCACAATTGAGATACAAAATATTTATTAATTGACGGAAAAATATCCATTTTTACTGGGAGAGGTCATTTCAAAAATTCTCAAAATGTGGTCTTGGTAGCTCGATATCCGGAGATATCTGACAACTCGGTACTGAATTTGTGTTATAATAACTATAGTTTTAATAATGAAATTTTATTAGACATTATCATCGGGTATAAAACACGAGGTTTTATCCTTCCTAACTCATGTGGTAATTTTGTGTACTATATAACCTCAAGGGTGACTATAGTGACTACGGGCATAGCAACCACATCCTATCTGTACTTTCACCTAGTGTTGGGTCGGGTTGCTTCCTATTATCTGTCAATATCAGATCTCTCTGAACCAATTCTTGCTCTCTTCCGACCCTGATCCTATTGGAGTATTCGAGGGCTAGGGGTTTTCACTTCTAATGTCATTCTAAAGCTACCAACACAGTCTTCGGTTGTTTTTCCGCAGCGAAATCAGATTTTTGAGTGTCAGCTAACAAAGCAAAATGAATTAACATTATGGAGTAATCATTTTCTAATCCGACTAATTTAAACATAGTTCTAATGGATAAGGAGCAAATAGAATTAAACTCCCATTTTACGAATATCGAAATATTATATGTTTTGATGGCTTATACATAATGTTTATGTGTCTTAGTATAATGAATTTGACGTCACTTTGTACGAATACTATCTCTTACTCCTGCAAAAACTTCAAATTAAAACCAAATAATTAAGAAAAAAAATATTTAAATAAAACTCATAATATTTTGTTTTAACTTGATGAGATTGAAATTTTTTGTTCTTAGGTAAGAGATGAAACAGAAGACTGAAAAGTAAATGCTGGCCACATCAACAACCGCTGTATCTACTATTTTCTGTTTTGATTTAGAATTTCAGACCTTAGAGGTAAAATTACGTATGAATATCCTGAAACTATATCTTAATGAAATTATACACATTTCAAATGGGGTCTTGCTATAAAGGGTGATATTTGCTTTTTTTTTACAAGTCCTATGAAACATAGGCCAATAAAATATTCTTGGTGTGACATAATGAATCTTATATGTGATTATACATAATTTCAACTGCTAATCATATTGTTATTATATTAAATAACTTCATTTACAATTTTGTTTTTGAAAATTATAACGTGCAAAGGTTAAATAATGAGTGAGTTGTATATTTCTAATTGTTATTATGGTAAAATTTGATGTTTACTTTTAAACAATGGGTTAATCTCAACGGTGAAAGTAAATGAATTTCCCTATTCTATAAAAATAGAACACAAAACATTTATTTCTATAAAAATATATAATCTAAAATGAAACTTTAAACATATTAATTATAGCACTTATGTTACAAAACTACATACCTGTAAAACAACTACATCCTTGAGCCCAGCTGTGATCACTAATTGACCAAAAATTAAAAATATTTTTTATACAATTGAACAAAATAAAAAACAACTGCCACAAACTAAAAAATTAAGTAAACTATCACAACTAACACAAAACAAATATCCTAGTTTTGAACTGCTTCTATTAAGATAAAATTTTAAACATTTGGTCTAGTGATTTTGGTGAGAGTGACAAAAGCAAAAAATTAACCCTTATGTATCATTTGTTTTGAAAGGTTGTAGAATTTATTTCTTTTTCTGAAACATATACGTATTTTATATCAAATTCAATATACCGTTTTAAAAGTCTTGTATACAAATACATATCAATTTAAGTCTGTATTGTTGGATCTTGTGATACAAATGAAATGATATTTTTACGAATAAATTGCAGATGTGATATTTTGTTTTCAATTTGGATAAGTAAATAGGAAATGAGAGCAATTACGTAATAGAAATACACAACTTTGTTTGAGTAAATAATTGAAACTGTTGTTATAACTAGGGAAATAATGGAGAAACTTGTAATGGAAACCGGAAGACAAATATTATGCAGACGGGAAGTTGAGAGATCTGTTTTATTATACTACATAGAGTGTGAAGAAAATCAATTCAAGTGCTTTAAAAATTAGTCTTCAAAAATTGCATTGAACAGTGGATAAAAATGTATTTATTTATTCGTTTGTTTACCTGCTTACATGTGAAGGAGGGAAAGAGCATTTATTTAGTAAATTTTCCCTTGAAATGAGCAATATTTATGGTAAAATCAATTACAAAATGAAAGCAATTACACAAACTACCACAACACTTTATTTTGATTAAAACGACGTTTCAATGTACCACTGAATTATACTAAGCTAGGCCAAAAGGTATATCTACTTCATATAGTGTAGTAACACAACTCATAGAAACGTCGTGTTGTTCTAAATACATTGATTGATGTGAAAATGTGTGTGTTCTTGAAACTTGGAGACTTTTTCTTACTTTTGGTGAACTCGAAGAAAGATACAATTTTCACATATGCTTTTGTTTACACTATATTCAATTTAAATCAAGTGGGGTTTGATTGATTGGTTTTGTCTAACTCCAGTGTTCGTTAGACAAATGAGGATAGAAAATCATCATAACTGAGAAACAAATATAAGTGTTTAACCGTGGTTGATAAAGCTCGCCTTATAACTCTCAGATATGATGATGGCTAAAGCTACACAGTACAATTCGAAACCACATCAACTAAACTAAACATAAACCTCTACAATTTGAGTACGCATGAGCAACTTACTTCAAAGAAACATTTTCGTTTACGTTGGTGGAGTGAAGCGTTATGAAGCTCCCAACTTTTTTTGAATCTAAAGAGAAGATGTATAAAAAACTGATTTATTTTTGTTGATTATGGAAATACTAACAATAAAAAGGGCTGGATTTTTTCTTACAATTATTGTTTGTAGTTTATTTTTTTTACCAAATACTTACGAAAATTTATTTTTTCTATAGAAACTAGTACCACCGATCTCATAGCTCTATATCTGTGCATGTCTTATAATACATGATATCTATACACAAATAAATATATCAATAAAACAACAACATAGAAACCAACAACTCTTACAAAAAAACTGTGGTTTTACAAGGAGACATCTTTTTTCGCTGCCCAATGTGTATCCACAATAATGCATGACATTATATTAGATAGTAAACTTTGCAAATATATTGCTCTAAATTTCTCACAGGGCCAAAAATACCAAATATAATATTCATTGCTACCTACACAAATGTTTTCTCTTTACTTCGCGCGACCAAAACAATGTATTTATTATTCAGTACCCATGTACGTCTTATGGAAGAGTATTCCACAAAGAAGTAATTCTTGATCACCATTATTAAAATCGTTTAAAAAAGCATAATTGAAAATTTATTTATGTATTCAAATATATTCTAATGTTGCTTCACTTGTGTCATAAATTTGTCCTAATCGTAGTTTGATCGATTTATTAATAACAACTACACAATTTTATTTTCGTTATTATAAATTATTCTTGAACAAGAATTTTCTATTGCTTGCGATTTGGCACGCTTATTCATTAATCTACCCTTTTCGCCAAATATTAACAAAATCGATAGACACGATTTTGGGAATATAGGTATTTTTGAAACAATCACTACCTCTTTATATTTTATTATTATTTCTTTTAATGATGAGATTTTAAGGGATGGGTAAACTCATTTGTTTAGGAGGCCGAATTTTAGAGCTGATTTTAAGAAAGTCGTAATTTTTTATTTTACTTTTACGTCATCTATTACAAAATTTGAATCAAAAAATATAAACACTTCAGGATTTGGTTTAAAATGATAAAGCATACCAAATTTGATCAACAATTTAATAATTGTTTGCGCACGGACAATATGTTGTGATATCATTTCAAAAACTTTTTTTAAATACTAAGAAACCTCAAAATGGATATTTACGCGAAAAATAAGATGTATATTTTTTTAGGTATCCCATAAATTTCACCAGACCACGTATGTGTAAGAAAATGAATTACATAAAGTATATTTCTAATTTTGTAATATTACCCAGATATGTAAAACAAATTTTAAATTACACTCTAATTCATTTACCGTTATAAAAAATAAACTAAATTCGAAACATCTTATAGATATGACTCTAATGTAGAGATGTTTCAAATCAAAATTCTAAAATAATAATATAACTTTTTTAAATACTTCCAGTATTATTGAGTAAACAGTCTAATTTATATTAATTAATACTTTTAAAGTAAATAAACGGACCATTTTTATAGACAGGAAATCTGTAAAAATAGTCTAAAACAACTAGTGACATTATGATTTTGTTTTTATTTTAGCAAACTATGTTTTTTTTTGCGTCAGTGAGTGACAAGTTTTGTAAAATATAAAACAAAAGAGTGACTTAAATTTTTATAATACATTTCTAAAATAAATTTAAAAAACAGACTAAACCATCAATTCGTTTATTATTTATAATTAACATTAAAATTTAAGCTATTGTAAAAATAAACTATCATAACTAGAACGACGAAATATTTAGTTTAGTATCGCAAAACTCGGCAAATATTATAGGTACGAACATTTCTTCATGAATTTGAACTACTTAGTAAAACATGTAGAGGCCGCACTTTATGTACATTTCATGGAATGTCAAACACCAACCTTAAAACGAAATGATTTAACAGTAGAACATATTTGATCAAAGTTGTAAAGTATGATGGATCTAATTAATGATATTATGCAATTTAATAATACAAAGTAGTAAAATAATCATGGACTAGTTTATTAAATACATATTTAAATAGAGATGAAAGGACAAAACGAGATCAAATACAGTATAATTATGTAGGCTACGCCGTACAAGTCCCAGCTCCACTCGGCAAACTCTGAATGGGAAGAACGATCTGTTGTTGCATAAAATAACAGCTTGGATTTTATTGAGGTACTATACCGCAAATATTAGAGATCCAAAGTGTTCAAAAATTAATTATTAGTTGTACCAGAAGTTTATTTAGACACTCAGAGAAACTATATTTACACACATGCAAGCTTCACTTTTAATACCGTATGTTATAATTTGTGAAAACTGTTTTATAAGAGTCTTTAGCAGTCATGTACTTCTTCTTTTTAAATAACTTAATAGATAACACTTCTTAATGTTTTGAAAGCTTCATTAACAATGGTATATTTCGGTTAAACAAAAATTATATTCTGCCATAAAATAATATAAGGAAGGTACAATGCAACAATATCACGTGAGAAATGTCAATTTAAAATCACAATAACTATTCAAAGTTATGGAAATTTGTATACAATTACATGTTTTGTGGGGATGATAATATATATATATATATATATATATATATATATATAATATATATATAGAGAGAGAGAGGAGTGAGAGAGAGAGAGAGAGAGAGAGAGAGAGAGAGAGAGAGAGAGAGAGAGAGAGAGAGAGAGAGAGAGAGAGAGAGAGAGAGAGAGAGAGAGAGAGAGAGAGAGAGAGAGAGAGAGAGAGAGAGAGAGAGAGAGAGAAGAGAGAGAGAGAGAGAGAGAGAGAGAGAGAGAGAGAGAGAGAGAGAGAGAGAGAGAGAGAGAGACAGAGAGAGAGAGAGAGAGAGAGAGAGAGAGAGAGAGAGAGAGAGAGAGAGAGAGAGAGAGAGAGAGAGAGAGAGAGAGAGAGAGAGAGAGAGAGAGAGAGAGAGAGAGAGAGAGAGATAGATAGATAGATAGATAGATAGATAGATAGATAGATAGATAGATAGATAGAGATAGTCAGAGAGAGAGAGAGAGAGAGAGAGAGATATGTATTAACTTTTTATCTTAATTTTAGCCCATGAGGAAACCTGTCCAAAGCATTTTTTGATGAAGTAGTTAGTGTTGTATTTTAATAAATTAGAATTTTCAAGTACTTGGTGAAAACCTTTTAAAGAATCTTGTCAAATGGTGGCCAAAGGCAGGTTTTCCTCCGTGGTTAATTATAGGATATTAATAAATAACACATAATATTTTAATCCAATTTATACCTTTATCATGAAGCCTATAAATTTCGTGTTTAAAAAAATCTAGTTTTAACCTTTTGTCTTGTTTACTATTTATTTAAACATAAATTTAAGATCATAATACAAGTAAACGATTATTTATATTATCCTTTATAAGTAACAATGAAGTGCACATCTTGTAGAAGATAAATTGAACTAACATCGGAGGCTGACGTGAATAATCACTTTTTTATTTCGTTATTTTATTTGTTTTAAGACCTATAAACGGAACGTAGTACGGAAGTTTATAATGTGCAGCCCAAAACTGGGGATCTTAAAGTTAATCGAACTTTGATCTCTAGAACAAGATTTTGAACAACCTTCATATTCTTATAAATATTTTGTATATATGTTTAGTTCAAATATAACTTCAAAATAATTATTCCATACATTTTATGTTTTAATTTTATTTAATTTGTAAACCATATTTCCATTAATAATTAAATACAGAATAATCGAAATATTAGTTCATAGTCCTTAAAAAGTGATATAATTTGTTTTGTGCTTGGTTTTGTTTGATATCACAATCTGAATGAGTTTTAGAAAATATAAAATTTAATCATTAAAAACATAAAACAATATTTACTTTATATACATTTATTTATAAATTTTTTCAGAAGTACTTAGTTAATATTATCATGTTACGAAGAAGTTCGTTAATAAAAATCACCAACTCTGCACGAATTAGCAAAATAAACCACTTATTTTACATACAATAATTAAAATTTTACGCCGAATAAAAGCGACATCATCTATTTGATAAAACAGATCTATAATGATGTTATGAGCTATTTACTCACTTTAACTCCAAAGGAGAGAATTAAAAGAACTTCGATCGTGAAATAAAATCAATACTGTGGCGCTACAACTGCTACTTAGACTATTAGTCTTCGAAAGAGTTGTTGTTCTTATCGATTCAAAATTTGCAATTCAAACTACCGCATCAAACAAACAAACATAGACCAATCAATAAAGGAAGCAAATTTTCCATAAATCTTCTCAGTAAATAAGGGGAAATGATAATTCTGTAGCGAGTTTCTTCAAATCTAGGAATAAATTGAGATAAAACAGCCGATCCCTGACAGAGAAAGGAATAACATTCCAAACGAAGCAATCACCCAACTTTGTCAGAAGTCTAGTAAAAATAAAAGTCAAGAAAAGTTCTCTAATAAAGTCAGAATTGCATCTAGAAATGATCAGTTGGAAGACATTATAGGAACTTTGGGAAAACAAGAAATCAGACTGTCCCAATCTTCCGACTCAACAATGGATATGATAACGTCATTCATCAGAACCACTATTTTAAGATCGTCATTGTATTATTTACTAACAAAAT